>OW026366.1:67716869-68032508 GCA_932273885.2 Leucozona laternaria | reverse complement strand
ATCCCTAAAGCCATTTCCTAAAAAGAGAAACTTGGCAATATTGAATAATTAACACAGCATTACCTATCTGTAGGCAGTGCTTAAAAGTCTAGTGTTGAAAGAAGGGCAGCGAAATACCCAGTGACGGAACCGCTTTAAACGAATTTGACACTTAATGGTTTGACAGATAGGTGATGAATTAAAATATCCACTTAGAACTGTCAACAACGCTTATCGATGGTTATATGACAGGACCTCGTAAGAACTTTTGGGGTGTTTTTCAGAATCGATAAAAAACTGTTTTTAAAAAGTCTTAAATATATTTAAAAATAACACGGGCAGGATCTCGTAATTTAAATTACTTGTAACTTGTCTATTATAAAAGACTCTTATAAAACTTATTTGTTGTCCTGAAAGTGATTTTTTCTTCTTACGAGGTCCTGTCGTAGAACCATCGTTATGCAACTCCATATTTCCATCGAGTTAAACTTACACAAAGTTCAATCTTAATTTTATATTGAACCCAATTAATGTCACTTTGTATAGCCGGTGAATTATAAATATATAATTTGACGTTTTTTAGAATATTAAGTTGTAGTTGTCAGTGGAAATCACTAACATCGCAGTTTCAATCGATTCACACCTATGGATTTGGACGCTGCGATTTTTATTGAATGTTAACTTTGTGGAAGTGCAAAAGTAGCTGTTTTTTTTTGGAAGCCCGAAAGGCTTTGGTTCAAAAAAAGACATCGGGGATTAGGGACGCCATTACAGAAACAAAGTGGAGTTTCCATAACAAACTATCGATAACAAGTATGAAATTCACGCCGGTAACACAGTTTTTATCCACGCTTAGCTAAGCCCGAAGGTGATTAGTTGTTGTTGCATTTAACATGTAAATTGCTCAGCCCCGACATCATTTTTTTTGACCAATTTCGTCGGGGCTTTGCAAAAAAACACGGCTAGTATCATCTCTCTGCACTCTTTACTCTACTTGAATAAACGAAGTTTTCTGGGTGGAATACGAATGAAAAGTAAACACACTCAAACAATAAGGAAAAGCAGAAAGAAGAGCGATAACTCTGCAACCTCAGCAATTTTGTGTAACCCAGCCACCTACGTCCCTCGCCCTTAAAACTGGCAAGAAAAAATTACATCGTTTAAAAGCAGTATATATAAACGTAGCATTAAAGTTCAGATTTTTATTTCTGAACGCACCCGATATCCTACCATACCTAGAGCCACTGACTTATACTACGTTTTCACCAAGAGATAATCCGGGATTTAAGGTAGGAAATTTAAAATAAATCTTGAATTGTTTTCGCCTCAAAAAGGAGGAGATTAATTCAAGTCAACTCAATTTGACAAGAGTAAAACAAATTTAATCGGAAAACGTATAGCAAACGGAAAAAACAATTTTTGAGCAATAAAACAATTCATTTCCAATAAACTATTTATTATTATGAGTCTAGTAAGCTAAATATATTTTTATCACACCATTTGATTCTTTAAAATAACATAAGATTGAGTACTTCGAATAGGAGAATCCATTATTACGCAATTTATCGGCTTACACTTCAATGCGGATCTCTCCATCCTCCAGTGCCCAGGTTTTCCGTTGTTTTTTTTTTGTTTTGGTTGTTTCATTATCTGGAATTTGTTTTGTTTACTATAGTATTATTATAAATATATAAAATATATTGTAAATACTTACATTTTTATTCCTACAGCTAACGCGCAAAAATATTTGACAATTTTTTTTTGATTCAATGGAAAAACTGACGTTTAAAAGGGTGCGTTCTACAAAATTAGGATTGTTTGATTTGAAATGCAAATGCCCGGCGGGGCAATATTTTAGGGCAGCAAAATTTGAAAATTGAGGGCGGATGGTGTCTACTAAAAATATAATTATGCGTAAATATTTCGAAGATATTTTTATTTGTTTCCTTCTAATAAAAAACATCATGGCGAAAATATTGAAATTTATTAGGTACGAGGATAATCTCAAAAACTGAACTTCTAAAATACCTTCTGGATGTTATGTATTTACTTATCTTATTCACCTTTCGCATAACGTGAACATCACGACATTTAACTGTCGAGTTTACATAAATCATTATCCATGTACGGGTTATAGATTATCGAATGTCAGCTCTTGGTCGTTACTCAAGTTTAAGTAGTCTCCCAGTTAAGAAGCACTTTTTATACTTATAGTTATAATATAGTCAATGAATTAATAAACTCTATACTTGTTCTAAAATACTAAAAGGTCTGTGTTTAATTTGTTCTTGATACAGAACATTAATTGGCGACGAGGACAAAAAAAAAAAAAGAAAAAAAAAATTAATAAAATCAAATCAACTCGTTTTGTTTAAAAAAAAAAAAAAAAGTCATTCAACACGTGTGCCATAATGTCTAAGTTAATTGGTTATGTCGAGCCCTACGAAATCGGAGATAATTTCAAAGATTAGGAAAATCGTCTAGTTAATTTCTTCAAATTAAATACAATAGGTGACAACGACAAAAATACCTATTTTATTGGAACCATGGGGAAGTCTATGTATGAGCTGTTAGCGAAGCTCACTTATCCAGCTAATCCAAGTGAAAAAACTTTCGCCGAAAATATTGCCCTGCTGCGCAGTCAATTTGCACCTAAGCCCAACAAGAGAGCGGAGCGGTTTAGATTTCATCACATTGTCCAAAAACATGGTGAATCTATAAGTGAGTACGTTGTTAGACTCAAAGCTGCTTCTCAGGAGTGTCATTTTGGTGATTTCTTGGATAATTTGCCAGCCACCGCAAAACCCCCCGAAGTTAAGGACAAACAAACTCCAGATGTTAATTTGGGAGTTTACAAGTTAAAAATATTAGACGATCAGTTGTCCGATCGTTTTATAGTAGGTCTCAAGCACGAAAAAATTCAGCAGTCGCTTCTGGAGCACGACAATCTTAGTTTTGAGCAGTACTGCGATAAGGCCTTGTCCATAGAGGCGTCCGAGAAAACTGCGTCATCAGTACAAGCACCTGTCACAACAAATGCTGTCTACAAGTCTGACAAACCAAACCAGAACAAAAGTCCATCGTTATCAAAACAATCATCGTCATCGGGTACTTTGCCTTCACACAATTCATCACGCAGTACATTTCGTCATAAGTCCAAAAGTCAGATCAGCAAATGTCCACGATGTGGAAAACCTCCACATCGAAATTGTCCAGCAGTCAACTGGGAATGCTTTACCTGCAACAAAAAAGGTCACATCTCTACCATGTGTCGAGCTAGAGAGAGTACGAGCATAAAAGTCATCAACAGTGTCAATGCTGTCAGTCAACCTCAGCAATGTGTCGTATCAATCAACAAAATAGATATTTTAATGGAAATCGATACCGGAGCTGCAACGTCCATAATGAACGAGGAATTATATAATTTAAGTTTTTATAATTTTAGTCTTATCAAAAGTTTTTCTAATCTTGTGTCTGTTACAGGTTGTAAAATCGAGGAATTAGGAGTCATGGAATCCGAAGTTGAGCTTGCCGGTCGAAAATTTAATTTGCCAGTCGTCGTTGTCAAAGGTGATAAGCCGAGGTTATGTTTAATGGGTCGTGATTGGATGGACCAAATTTTCCCAAATTGGAGAAATAATTTTAAAAATATTTTCACAGTAAGTCAAGTTAAAAACGATGTAAATATTGTCGCGGAGATAAAATCTAGATTTCCAAGTGTCGTGAATTCAAATTTAAGGTCGCCTATAATCGGTTTTGAGGCAGATATAGTCTTGAAAGAAGATGCAGTACCAATATTCCGTTCAGCATATAGTGTGCCTTTCAAACTTAGAGACAAAGTTGTCTCTGAAATAGATCGTTTGATTAGTGAAGGAATTTTAGTCAAAGTCTCGGTCAGTCGTTGGGCAAGTCCCATTGTCATTGTGCCAAAAAAGGATGGCGCAATTCGAATTTGTGTAGACTGCAAAGTCACACTTAATAAATGTATATACACTATGCACCATCCGTTTCCAAAAATCCAGGAAATTTTTGCAGAGCTTTCAGGTTGTTCATACTTCTGTGTGATTGATTTGACAGGAGCATACCTGCAAGGAAAAGTCAGCGATGCTTCTAGAGAATTATTAGTCATCAATACCTTTTTAGGTCTATTTGCATACACTCGTCTTGTCCTTGGTATAAGTAGTGCGCCAGGCATTTTCCAGTCAATTATGGATAGGATTTTGCTGGGCTTAAAAAGAGTTAAATGCTATGTTGATGACATTTTGGTCGGAGCTTCTTCAGTTGATGAATGCAAGGAAACTTTATTTGAAGTTTTTCGCAGGCTTTCATTGCATAATGTCCGCATTAATTTGCAAAAATGCAAATTCTTAGAACCGTCTGTAAATTTTTTAGGGCACAACATTTCTGGAGAAGGATTAAGACCGAATCAAGAAAAGGTGAAAGCCATTCTTGAAGCACCTGCTCCAAATAATGTTCAACAGTTAGAGTCTTTTATAGGGTTGTTAAATTTTTATCATCAATTCCTTCCTAATTTTGCCACGGATAGTTATCCGTTAAATTGTCTCAAGCGTAAGGGTCAAAAATTCGAATGGTCAGTCGATTGCGAGAGTGCATTCAAAAAATGTAAACAGTCCTTAGTCAATAATGGCCTTTTAGAGCTTTACGATCCGGATAAAGAAATCATCGTTTCAACTGATGCCAGCCCAGTTGGGGTCGGGGCAATCTTAGCACATGTCGTGCAAGGAGTAGAAAAACCAGTGTTTTTCGCATCATGCACTCTGAGTGCATCCGAGCGCAACTATTCTCAGTTGCATAGAGAAGGTCTCGCAGTGATTTTCGCGATTAATAAATTTCATGCGTACATTTACGGACACACGTTTGTTTTGTGTACTGATAATTTAGCCATTAAAGAAATTTTTATTCCCGGAAAACATATTTCTGCGGTTGCGTCAGCAAGACTACAACGTTGGGCAACAATTTTGTCTCAATACCAATACAAAATTATCTATAAGAGGGGTTCTAGTATGTGTCATGTAGATTTTCTTTCACGACATCCTTTAAACGTAGAGTCGGAAATAGAACATGTCCCTATTAACTACTTTGGTTCAGAAAATTTACTTGGTTTTGCCTTGGTTCAAGAAGAAACCCTCAAAGATGCGGATCTGGTTTCAGTTTAAAAGTGCCTTCGTTGTGGTTGGCCTAAAGTGATTAAAGAGGATTTTCGCCCGTTTTTCTGAAGAAGGCCAGTGTGTCTTTTATAGTCATAGGTTAGTCATTCCAAAAAAATTGCGACACTCTGTTCTTGAAATCTTACATAATGGTCATGTAGGCATCGTCCGTATGAAGATGTTGAGTAGATCGTACGTATGGTGGCCTAATGTCGATAAAGACATAGAAATATATGTTGGATCTTGTAATATATGTAAGATGACGGAAAATGTCCCAAAAGAAAAATGTCTCACTTCGTGGCCTATGGTGTCTCAGCCTTTTGATAGAATCCATCTTGATTTTTTTCACATATTTGGTAAAACGTGTCTCATAATGGTTGATGCTTATAGCAAGTTTTTGTAGTTAAAGTCATGAATTCAACCACACTGTCGTCGTTGCTTATAAAACTTAAAGATATTTTTGTCATTTTTGGTTATCCAAAATGTATGGTCACGGATAATGGTCCACCCTTTAACGCGTCTCCTTTTAGAATATACTGTCAAGAAAATAAGATCGATTATAAGCCGACTCCACCGTATCACAGCCAAAGTAATGGTTTGGCTGAACGGGGCGTTCAGACGGTCAAGTCTTCGTTGGGAAAATTTGCGTTAGATAAAAACAATAGCTCAAATTTGGAAAATAATATTTTTAATTTTTTAATGGCTTACAATAATACTCCGTGTACTGTAACTGGCAAGTCTCCTTCGGAGCTCATGTTCTCGTTTAAGCCTTTTAAACCATTAGATATTTTAAATCCAAAAATTAATGAAAATGAAAATAATGTCAATATAAAAAAAATAAAACTAAAGAATTTTGTAAGAAACAAAAAGAAAATTTTCATTTAGTTAAAAATAAATATGTTGTATATAAAAACTTTTCTGTAGGGGAGAAAGTATTATATAGAAGTGAATTGAAGAATATCATCAAATGGATACCAGCAGTTGTTAAAAAAGTTATAAGCAATTTAACGTATCTTGTTGAGTTAAATTCAAAAATTCGTTATGTTCATCAAAATCAATTAAAAAAACAGTCGAACTCAAATCTTCAAATTAATCCTAATGTTATAAATCACGAAGACTCAAGATTAACTGCTGGTACACATGCTGATGCTACATTACCTGTAAATGAAGAATTAATTGGAAATAATGAAGTCAAAAATGAATTATCCGATGAGAATAATCTAAACGGTAATCAAACCGGTTGTGAATCAATAGCTGTAAGAAAAGCTCGAAGAGCTACCACAAAAAATGTAAAATCTTATAAATATTGAATATCATGTTTTACTATTATTTTGTCCATTGTAAGAGGTTACTTAAATTTGAGTGGTGGAGAGTGTTATGTATTTACTTATCTTATTTACCTTTCGCATAACGTGAACATCACGACATTTAACTGTCGAGTTTACATAAATCATTATCCATGTACGGGTTATAGATAATCGAATGTCAGCTCTTGGTCGTTACTCAAGTTTAAGTAGTCTCCCAGTTAAGAAGCACTTTTTATACTTATAGTTATAATATAGTCAATGAATTAATAAACTCTATACTTGTTCTAAAATACTAAAAGGTCTGTGTTTAATTTGTTCTTGATACAGAACACTGGAAATAATATTCTAATCAATACACACGATACTTGTATGCACACTTGTGCCCGACATTCAAGTTCTTAAAGATGCCATAACCTTAGCATCGCGTTCGCTCCAAAAGGCTGCAGCTTGGTTACGAGTGTGATGATGAACCAGTCATTGATCCCCGTCAGATATATTCTTTTGACTTTACCAGTTACAGTTGAAAGCGGTGAAAGAAGCTTTAAATTAAATTAAAAATAATGACAAAATATTTTCGGTCTACCATGACATAGCAAAATTATCAGGTTTGGCTATGTTTTCTATAGAACACAATTTTTGCGACAGTATAAATTTATTGGAAATTACTGATAAAATTGCAGAACAGAAATTTCCAAGAAAATTATTTAAGTTACTAGGCACATTTAAATAAAGGGTCCGCCAAATAACTTTTTTTTTTTTGAAAATGGCGCAAAACATCGAGTGTAGCTTCGGCTGTGTGGCACGTAGCGCCGTCCTGTTGAAATCAAATGTTGCCAATATCCTCCTCTTCAATTTTTGTGAACAAAAATTCGTTCAACATGGCCCGATAACGATCGCCATTGACTGTAACGGCCACTCTTAGCTCATTTTCGAAAAATGGCCCAATTATGCATCTGGACCAAAATCCGCACCAAACAGTGACTCGTTTTGGGTGTATCGGCTTTTCAATGTATGCGTGCGGGTTTTCTGTGCCCCAAATGCGACAGTTTTGCTTGTTTACTACCCTCCAAGATCAAAATGAGCTTCATCTGAAAAGATGATTGTTTTGGCAAAATCGGCATCTTCTCTAAGTCGATCGCAGGCCCACTTAGCGAAGCGCATACACAACCATATTCGTCCAGCGGAAGAATAAAACTAATTATCTGTCAAATCAGACATGAGCTAAGTGTTACCATTCACGAAATAAGCACTAGTTGAAAAAAAACGTTAGATGGTGGATGGAAAAAATTTTAATGAAATAAATTAATTTAATAATATATGTTCCTAATTTATTTATTTTTTTTGTTGCTTTACATAATTTTCATTACTGTGTATTTTTATTTGAATAAAATAAGAAAAAAATATTATTTCTTGTGTTTTTTTTTACAATGATTTAAACTGAAGACAGAAAATAAATGTAACAAAATATTCATAAATATTAACTTACTTAGTAACACATTTTGGTGTATATCTCTTAAACTACTGAACCGATTTTGATTAATTTTGTATTTCAATGAAAAAAGTTATTTAAATCCTATCAGTAATTTCTGAGAAATTTCTAAACAAATATGTTAATAAACATGACACATACACTCATGTAATTTTATCTACTCGTTTAGAAGCTATTTCAGACTAACATATGGATGTGAATATAATCTGGTCGAAATGATAACCTCCATTTTTAAAAGCCGGTTAAAAATCGCACCATTTCTGCAAAATTATGTTTATAACTAAAATTATCTTCCCAATCTAAACAGGCTCATATGTCAATCCCTACAGCTGACTAATTTAATTTTTGTTTTGATTTTGTTTTCTTTCTAGTTTCTATTGTCGCGTCCATTTTGCTCGGGCAAATATTGAAAATAAAAGAATAAAATATAAAAATAGGTGTTCAAATGTATCGGTAACTATATATGTATTTATTGCTATAAAATATTAATCTTATCGTCGGTCGCGCTAAAAGCAATTTGGTTTCAGTCGCTGGCAAAAAAAAAACGAATTAGCAGCCGAACGGCCAGAGTAGATTTTCGTAACGTAACGTGCTACAACGGAACGTGCTACTCCGTAACGTTGCACAGAGGAAAGTCCACGTTTCTGTTTCACTGTACCGCCGACATAGATGTTTACACACCAATAAAGATAGATACTTTATTTAATAATTTAAATAAAGATTTTTAATTTGGTCTAAGCCTTGTTTTTTTTTTTTGAATCTAAGATTTTTGATAATACTTTTTATATCTCCATCGGCAACAAATGCACATGAAGGAGTCAATTCCTGGCAATCATCGAACTTTTCTATATCTTTTTCTATCCGTTTATTTATCTCCTAGATGTTGAAACCAAGTGGTTTGTGAAAAAGTGCCTAGCAACAAAATTGGCTTTATCTACATCTGAGCAAATCGTTTCTCCGGAATCTTTCAAAAATGAAATCTTCCTGTTTTATATTTAACAATTTTTATTATGTTCCAAAAAGTTTTTGCATTTTTTATCAAGAACTTTTAATTTCTTGTAGAGAAATCACAGGTATAACTGATCTCTGAATCATTGTGAGTTTAACCTGTGATTGTGATTGTGATTGGCAAGTTTGGAATATCTTTGGAGGCCAAAAAAACAAAATTCTCAGTAAAATATAAAGTAATTAAATGAGGACAACAAATAAGTAATTAAAAGTACCTCGTAGGACATAGCCATGAATACAAAAATGCTAAATATCTCAAGTCCCGAATTCAAAATTATCGAACAGCAAAATTTCGAGTGTCTAAAATATCGAATGCCCAAAATTTCCAATACAAACATACGGCGGATCGAAAAACGGAGTACGACAATCGATTTAGGAGGTGGAAATTACCATAGTGTCTTGTCCAGCTCTCTAGCTCCAGTGGAAATCCGAAAATTTCCACTGTCAAAATTTTATTACGGCGGATCGAAAACGGAGTACGCCAATCGATTTAGGAGGTGGAAATTACCTTGATGTCTTGCCCAGCTCTCTAGCTCCAGTGAAAACCCGAAAATTTGCAATGCCAACATTTTAGTTTCAGTTTTCCTTGTCCTTGTGTACAAAATCACGACCAGGCCAGGACCTAAGTTCACAATTCAGTTCTACCTTCTTGATCCTAAATTAAAAATAAAAGAATTAATCTGTTCTTCATATTTTCATCATGAGTCCTGAGATTTTGTTTTTCTGTGTTGTGATTTCGTTCAGTTGATAAAATAATAACTTAATCACGACTACAGTTCTCGTTCTGATTCATTTTGCTCATTGTTGACTTTTCTCTCGTCGTAATTTTGTTCACAGTTCATAAAGTACCTAATCAAGACCACAGTTCATGGTCCGATTGTCGTGATTTGTGAATCGTTTTTTTTTTGTTGTGATTTTACTACAGTTGTGATTTTCAATCACATTTAGTGCACTCAGGTTTATTAAAGAGTCGCTCACAGGTAGTGATTGTGATTTTTGACTCTCAGGTCGAAAATCACAGGTCGTGATTTTTTGCTCATCTCTAATTTCTTATTCCATTCCATTCTTCATTACAAAATCTGAAAATTGCTCTTTAAATTAGCTGGTTGAAATGAGAAACCATATTTTGATAGAAAGGCCGGCGATATTTTTCCCAAAATCTTCTATGAATATTTCTCATTTTAATGAGTTCTAAAATATTAGCAGGAAGTTTGTTTGTTTTAAAATCATCTTTTTTCAATACCTTGGGTACGCATTTATCAAATGAAGATACAAAAGTTTGTGTTATGAACAATGCCAGAAATGATTTCAAGGTCAGTGGGTATGTTTCGAAGATTCATATATAAACTTGTTTGAAAGCATTTCCAATCCGTTTAATTCAATTGTTGTATATATTGCACTTTCTTTGATCCCGACCAAGGTAGACGACAAATAACAGGGTTATGATCCGAAGTCAAGGCACTAACAGAAATTGGTTGTGATATTTGACTACAGACGTTGGTAATAAATAAATCAAGAACAGGCGGTGAACCACGAAAACCAGCTGGGAAATATGTAAAACTAGGAGGGAATAAAATATTTATTTATAAGACAAGGGACAGATCTGACAATGAATTACAACAGGCATTTGCTCTGGTACAACCCCAATCTCAACGACGACAGTTAAAATCGCCGCCGGAAAGTAAACGCAGTAAACCTTGATTTCATTACTATTCATAAGTTTAATTGATATATGTACCTATGTTTTCCACAAATTTAGTAGAGAGATTAGATTAGAGAGAAAAGACAGGTCTAGTATTTATCTTAAAACTAGCTGTCCTGCCCGGCTTCGCACGGGTAGACAAAACTTAGCTTCGCATAAAAATTGTATTGTATTGTATGTATTACTTATTAAACTTGCTAACAATTAAAGATATACTTATTTACTATAACACATTAATATTGTTGAACAAGGTAAAAGTGTGTAGCATTTATTACAATTACAATTACAAATGAAAATATAGATAAATATTTAAGCTACTTTTTGTAATTGAATACAACATCTCGAATTTTGACCCACTTCACGTTATGAATGGTGAAATTCGTAAAAATATGATCCTCTAAGTCCAACCTTTATTGCTTTCCCAACACAGAAACAATTCTTGTATTCGAAAACCATCGTTTTATTACCCCAATCAATCACTCTATAAATAGCATTTTTTTAAAATGACTTTTCAAACATAGAAGGATTTCTTTAATCGGACAATTTTTATTTTCACCCTACAATTAATAAAATTTTTGAAAAGAATATCCCTAAAAACATTTTCTCAGAAATCCTTTGTAAACCTAAAAGAATTTCCTAAGTCGGAGAATTTTTTTATTTTTACCCCACTTTACCCTACAAATACAAAATTTGAAAAAGAATATCATCATCATCATCATCGTCGGCTCGACAACCGGGGTCCGGTCCTGGCCTCCTTCAACAAGTCTCTCCACCCATCCCGGTCTCGAGCCGCCGCCATCCAGTTGCGCACCCCAAGGCTCCGGCGTCCTGGTCTACGCCATCTCTCCAGCGTAAGCATGGTCTACCACGCTGTCGTCTACCATAGAATGTACCACAAAGAACTTTCCGAGCAGGTTCCTCTTCGCTCATGCGAGCTAGGTGCCCTGCCCACCGGAGTCTACCGAGCTTAATTTTTGTCACGATATCTGCTTCAAGGTAGATTGCGTACAATTCATGATTGTACCGTCTCCGGAATCGTCCTTCCTCACGTATGGGGCCAACAATTCTCCTTAAGACTTTTCTCTCGAACGCGGCTAAGAGGTCGGAGTGCCTTTTGCTGAGCACCCAAGTCTGGGATCCATATGTGAGTACTGGCAGGACCATGGTCCTGTACAGCAGCAGTTTTGAAGTTATGGTGAGATTTCTGGATTTGAAGAGCTTTGACAGACTATAGTAGGCTCTGTTGGATTTGAGAAGCCGCCCGCGTATTTCTTCTTCTATATTGTTATCGGCTGCTACTATTGACCCAAGGTATTTAAAGGATTGCACCACTTCAAATTCGTGCTCCGCTACCTTGATTGTTTGACCAACTGTTCCTCTCGCATTCGACGCCACCATGTACTTTGTTTTACCTTCACTAATGTGCAGGCCCAGATTTTGTGCCGCCTGCTCGATCTGGATGAAGGAATCATGTACAGCTTGCTCAGTTCTTCCGATGATGTCGATGTCGTCTGCGTAAGCCAGTATCTGGCTGGACCTGTTGACGATGGTCTCTCTTGTTGCCGTGCCAGAGTCACGGATTGCTTTCTCCAACGCCAGGTTGAAGAGGAGGCAGGCCAAACCATCCCCTTGTCGGAGTCCATTAAAGATGTTGATTGGTTTGGATAGCAATCCGGCTATTTTTACTTGGCTTGTTACGTTGGTCATGGTCAACCTACATAGTGGTGTCAATTTATTTGGGATGCCGAATTCTCTCATGGCTTTGTAAAGTTCTACCCTGGCTATGCTATCGTAGGCGGCCTTAAAGTCTATAAACAGGTGGTATGTTGGGATGTTAAATTCTAGACATTTTTCCATCGCCTGCCTAAGGGTAAAGATCTGATCAGTTGTTGATTTGCCTGGAATGAAACCACACTGATATTGTCCGATGATGGTTTTAGCGTATGGGGTTATCCGGTCTTGTAGGATAGAGGAGAGTATCTTATAGGCGGTACTCAACAACGTGATACCTCTATAATTGCTGCACGTTGTGACATCTCCCTTCTTATGTATGGGGCAAATTATACCTTTTCGCAAGTCTTCTGGAATTTCTTCATGCTCCCACACGTGCACTATAATCTCATGAATTGCTTGACGTAAAGCTGGCCCACCGTGTTGAAATGGTTCGGCTGGTATACCATCGGCTCCCGGGGCTTTGTTTTTCTTTAGCCGGCCTATAGCCTTCTCAACCTCTTCTATGCTTGGTGGCGGCAACATAGGGTACTCTTCTTGAAGTAGTGGAGCCTCCACTTCTGCAGTGAGCTGACCATTTAGCAATTCATTGAAGTACACTTCCCATCGCTCCAGTATACTTTGAGGATCGGTGATCAGATTTCCCTCTCCGTCCTTGCAGTATGTGCAAAGTGGTGTGTACTGCGTCATGTTTCGGACGGATTGGTAGAACTTCCGCGCCTGGTGCGGACCTCGCTCTCGGCTTTTCTCTATTTCACAGATTATGTTCTTCTCCCAGGCTGATTTTTTCTGTCTGTGAAGCCGTTTTTCAATTCTTCTGAGCTCTTTATATTCGTCTTCGCGTGCCCGCGTTCTATGAGATTGTTGCATTGCTCGGTAAGCAAACTTTCGTACGTTCAGTCGCTAGCTTGCATTCATCATCAAACCAGTCGTTCCGATTTCTACGACTGCTGCCTAAGATGGATTTGGCAGTACTAGTGACAGTATTCTTAAGGCGTGTCCACTTCTCATCTACGCCCAGCAAACTGGCTCCAGGACTTACTCTACCCAGTTCTAGGGCGAGTCCTAACGCATTACCAAAGGTGTTACTGGTGTTTTCATTGCGCAGAGCAGCCGTGTTGATTCGAACCTGATCGGCGGATGCCATACGTCTTCGCAAGGCAATCCGCCCTCGGAAAACCATACCAACAAGATAGTGATCCGAGTCGATATTGGCACCTCGGTACGTTCGTACCGTCATCAAGTTCGAGTAGTGGCGACGGTCTATCAACACGTGGTCAATTTGGTTACGAGTGACTCCATCAGGTGATACCCAGGTGGCTTTGTAGATATCTTTACGCGGGAACCTGGTACTCGCAACGATCATGTTTTTCGATGCTGCCAATTCTAAGACTTGAAGTCCATTGTCATTAGTGTTCTCATGCAAACTATGGGTGCCTGCGTAATGCCTGAATACCGGCTCCCGACCTATTTTTGCATTCAAATCCCCAAGGATTATTTTTACGTCATACCTTGGACAGGCATTGAGGGCCCTCTCGACTTGTTCGTAGTAAGTCTCTTTTTCTTCGTCTGAGGACTCCTCCGTAGGTCCGTGAACGTTAATGAGGCTGATGTTCTTAAATTTGCCTCGCACGCGAAGGGTGCATAGCCTTTTGCTTATAGCGTTAAAGCCGATAATGGCAGACTTCATTTTTTCGCCGACTAGGAAGCCTACCCCGATCACATGGTGTTTTGAATGACAGCTGTAGTATAAGTCATAATCTTTCTTCTGTAGAACACCATTCCCTGTCCATCTTATTTCTTGAAGTGCTGTTATGTCAGCTTTATATTTTGACAGGGCATCGGCTAGCTGCTGAGCAGCTCGAGGTCTATAGAGCGATCGTACGTTCCATAAGAAAATTCGTAAATCGTTTTTCCGTTTTCTTTGCGTGGGTTGTCGTCGTGAGATCAGTCCGTTTCCGAGGCTTGTTGTTGGTCTCGTAATTCTTTTAGTTTTACGGAACAGGGAATTAACCTGTTGCCAACCTGTGGAACCAGCCTGATCATATTAGCCAAACCTTTTTAAAGGCTTGTTTCTAGCGGCCGCCGCGAAGAGGCTATGATCAAACTTCCACTAGTCCGAATAGTTACGGCACGTGCATGTTTTCGTATGCTACATGTTATTCCCCCTATTCGGCTGATGGCTGACCGCCTAGTATTTATCTTAATACTAGCTGTCCTGCCCGGCTTCGCACGGGTAGACAAAACTTAGCTTCGCATAAAAATTGTATTGTATTGTATGTATTACTTATTAAACTTGCTAACAATTAAAGATATACTTATTTACTATAACACATTAATATTGTTGAACAAGATAAAAGTGTGTAGCATTTATTACAATTACAATTACAAATGAAAATATAGATAAATATTTAAGCTACTTTTTGTAATTGAATACTACATCTCGAATTTTGACCCACTTCACGTTATGAATGGTGAAATTCGTAAAAATATGATCCTCTAAGTCCAACCTTTATTGCTTTCCCAACACAGAAACAATTCTTGTATTGGAAAACCATCGTTTTATTACCCAAATTCACTCTATAAATAGCATTTTTTTAAAATGACTTTTCAAACATAGAAGGATTTCTTTAATCGGACAATTTTTATTTTCACCCTACAATTAATAAAATTTTTGAAAAGAATATCCCTAAAAGCACTTTCTCAGAAATCCTTTGTAAACCTAAAAGAGTTTCCTAAGTCGGAGAATTTTTTTATTTTTACCCCATTTTACCCTACAAATACAAAATTTGAAAAAGAATATCCCTAAATTATTAAGATTATGTATTAAATATGTATGTAGATACTTATTATTACTGCCTTAAGAGATCTGGCAGTGCAGACAAACAAGGAAAGTGTTTAGTTCTAGAAACTACAAACAGTGGACATTTTGGCACCCTAGGCAAAAATTATTATTTTGCCGTCTCTAATAAAAAAAAGAAGATAACGACAACATTAACATTTGCATAAGGTTTCATTTAACATTGAATAAGAATAAAACGCTTTCGACAAAATACATTTATACAAAGTTTTGAAACTAAAATGCTGCTCTGCGCTAATTAATTTTTGCAAATATTGTAGCGACCACTTACTCTTCTTCAATGCGATCAAGTTTTTTTTTCAATTGCAATAGTTGCAAGACCGGTTAATCGCCCTAAGATCATTCCTGAGCGTTTTAATAAGCTTAAGCCACCTTTGTAAATTAAACAAGACACTTGTAATGTTTTTCTCTGACCGTAAATTTTATATCAATACAATGTATGTTCAATGTACAGTACATACATATAACGATTTTAATGAAAACAATTATATTTAATATTGCACGTGTTATTTAAACCCAAATTTTCATAATTTCAGATTTTCTCGTTATGAGTATTGATTACAATTTAGTGATTTACATTAAAGCTGTTAAATGAGCTTTGTAGTACATATTAAATACGTTTTTGATATATTTTTTTAATTGAAATATTTAATATTGTCGGTTTTTTTTAAAACCAAAATTTTCATGATTTCAGATTTTCTCGTTATGAGTATTGAGTATTTTTTTTGGGTTTTTGATAAAATAAGTATTACTTAAATGTTATATTTTGATTCTCACAAATGGTTTAAAGGATTTTAAATATTTAAAAATGTCTGCATATTTAGACACAGAAAAGAAATCCTTCAGAGAAGAATCCAAAAAGTATGATTCGGGGACTCAGGGTCAGAGCTCTTGTATGCCTACGATGGATAAATAAAAGGTTATCCCAGATATTTCAAGCTTTTAAAATTTACCATAAACATAGAATTTTGTTTGACTCGACAGACAATTATGTTTTCGTTAACGCTCTTCCGCATACGGAACCATATATGGTTTACCATAATATTCAACATGGCTTATTCCCGTTATATTACACAAGCGGGTCAAAAATGCAATCTACAACGGAACTATGTATTTTTTTATAACAAAACAGTTTTTATTATTGGTTAGAGAATCGCGGTTCCCAAATAAACTTATTGTTTATAAAGCAAGTTCAAGTAAAGCTCCTTAAATAAAAGTATGTGCTTTATACAATTTTTTTTTTAATAAACAGGTTAGTTTCATCCAAACAAAAAATAATTTCGTATGTATTTGTTCTTCTTTTTTTACATTTGTAAACTTTATTTCATAACTCTTGCCTTTTTTTTGGACTTTTTCCAAAACCCCATGTATGGGTTTTCATGCATTGGTGACTAAGTTTTGTGGAATAAATTTATTTTTTAGAATGAAATCAAAGGCTTCCTATCGAAATGATAAGCGTGGTAATCCCATACCTGGTGATGGCTTTCGAAGTAATGATAATCTGGCCCAAAATATGCCAATTTTGTGGGCAGAAAATATATACAAAGTGCAGTAAATATATCGCGTTCTTGTGTTACAACGATAAAAAGCACAGTTTGAAAACATTCCACGAATAAGAAAAATTCAATAATTTAATGCATATTATACCACATGTGTCCTGTAAATTTGTAACTGGAAATCGCCTTATTGCATTGACAGCCATATAACGGGTGATTTCTTAGCTGGTTTGGTTTTGGCAACACTGGTTTTGACAGCTGACGTGTGTTTAGTACCTTGTGTCACTGTCAAACAGCTTCAGTTTGGTTTGCAATTTAACCATGGATCGTCTAACAAATGAACAACGCTTGCAAATTATTGAATTTTACTATCAAAATTCGTGCTCGGTTCGAAATGTTCATCGCGCGCTGCTTGTGTTCAGCGATGAGGCTCATTTTTGGTTGAATGGGTACGTAAATTAGCAAAATTGCCGCATTTGGAGTGAAGATCAGCCAGAAGCATTGCAACAGCTACCAATGCATCCCGAAAAAGCCACTGTTTGGTGCGGTTTATGGGCCGGCGGCATTATTGGGCCTATTTCTTCAAAGATGATGAGAATCGCAGCGTTACTGTCAATGGTGAACGCTACCGAGCGATGATAACAAACTTTTTTTTGCCCGAAATGAAAGTTCTTGACTTGCATGATATGTGGTTTCAACAAGACGGTGCCACATGCCACACAGCACGCGAAACAATGGCGCAATTGCGAGGCGAGTTTGGTGAACAGTTAATTTCACGTTTCGGGCCGGTCAATTGGCCGCCTAGATCGTGCGATTTGACACCATTAGATTATTTTTTGTGGGGGTATGTCAAGGCTAATGTCTATGGGGACAAGCCCGCTTCGATTGACGCACTGGAAGCCAACATCCATGCATTCATTCGTGAGATACCGGCCGATATGTTTGAAAGAGTATGCCAAAATTGGACTCAGCGGATGGGCTACCTGAGACGCAGCCGCGGTCAACATTTGCATGAAATTATCTCTAAACATTAAATTGCAAGGTTCAAACTATCGATTCAAATAAATATTTCATTCATTTTTTCGAATTTTTTGTGTTTTTTTTTTAAAAAAAGTTCTAAACCTCTTAAAAAATCACCCATTACATTATGTCTCTAAAACAATATATACATGTAAAAAAAAATTGTATGTACTACTTATTTTCAACCCCTAATAAAGCAAAATAAATATTAAACAAATTCGTATTTCATTTCGTTCATAATTCATACAGTAGAGGGATAAAAGGAATTAGTTAACTTTGCACAAATGATATCAAAGTCGTCAAAGCATCTGCAGAGATGGACTCAGTAAACTGTTTGGATAGAGAATTAATAATACTTTTGAAGAATGTTTAGTGTGAATATTTATTTTTGTTTTATATTGTAATTATTTTAGTTCTTTACTCAAAAGAATAACTTTAGACCCTCTTAAAATGGAGAAATATTTTATTCTCTAAAAATATACAAGAACTTCCTTGTATTTTTTTTTGTATACTGAAAATATACATAATGTGTGTATGTACCAGTGTTACCGCTGGGACACTATAGTGTCCCTGAGGACTCTTTTTTCTTTAGGAGACTCGGGGACACATTTTTTTAAAAAGGACACATTTTTTCACGATCATTTAACCTCAAGAAAATTTCAATTTATTTAAAAACAAGGTTATTTATAAAATTGTTTTTTTTTTTTATGAAATGTAAGATTGACTATTATCTACATTGAGTAATATTTTGCATTAAAATGTTTTAACTTTATTCTTAAGTTTCTGTGAAGTTTTTCTGTTATAAGTCAATAACAAAAAATTTTGGATAGGTATTATCTACTTAAATTCGTGTTTTTGTAAATGTTATGAATTTATTTTCAAAAGGACTCATTTATTTTCAAAAGAACACATTTTTTAATTCAGAGGGACACATAAATAATTTTGCCTGCGGTAACACTGGTATGTACATACACCTTACCTACTCCATACTAGAAATATTCTAATGGAGCAAAAGTTGTCTATAGTCAAACTATTAACACAATTTTCTTTAAAAGTTGTAAAAGTTTAATTTTTTTATATTGGATATTTGGAAATTTAGCAAACACAATTTTTTTTTATTTATTGTTGCAGGTTTCAGACTCCAATTAAAGCGTTTGCCTGTCTAACAGCAACAAGGTAAGCATCACTGTCATTTGGCATTAGGCTAAATAATTAATAAAAACTAAACTTTTTTACTTTTGGTTTTAGATATTCGATTCGAACTTTCTAATGTTTTGTTTTTAAAATGAGCAAAGCCCTTCTAAATTTTCTTATAGCTTTAAAAAAAACTCGCACTTGTAGGATTTTTTTTGAACTTGTTTGTTCCAAATAAGAACAAGTGTTTTCAATTGGTCTCGCCACAAGCAAGGTCTTCTTCGTATGCGCCCTGTGAAAATTCGATTAATAGTTTTGCGAAAACATTTTTAAAAGGTGATGAAGAACTGTATTGAAAATAAAACCATAAATTGACCTAGCAAGATCACGTCTGACTGTTGGGATAGCTTATGTGTGACACCTGAAATGATCTCCTTTGTTTAAAATCTAAAGCCGCGTCCAGATCAATAAAAATGTACGTTGTGCGCCTTGAATTTTCTATTCGCCGCAAATGTTTCCGGCGAAAATGTCGGAATTGATTTTTGCATTAAAGTGCCACGTGTCAGCGCTCAGTTTGAGCGGAAAGTTATTTTAATAAACTAATGAAACAATTGGCCAACATCAAAACACCTTTGCGCCGCAAATATTTTCGTGTGCGCCGAAAATCCATCGAAATCGGATAGCGTGCGTTGAATTTGACGCACAAATGTGTGTGCCCCCGGACGTCTTCACAATTATTTGTCCCGAACACCGCGCACAACGCAAATTTTTATTGATCTGGACGCGGCTTAACATTCTGCATTTGATGTTTCATTTTTAAATAAATTTTATTCATTGATTTTGAAGAAGTTGTTATTGCTTAGAGTCTGTAACAAAACTATATTCACAAGGACTCTTTGATAGTTTTTGAAGTGAGTATAACAATGCCCATTCAATTCAGTTTTTGTTTTTGGGGGCGATCATTGATCACTCTTTATCACTATCTACCGTTTCTAGAACACGTACAACACAGTTTGTACCACCTCCAATTTCGGAGAGCATGATAACGATTTTTTTGCAGTGAAGGTCACCTTTATTTCTGCCATTTTGGATTTTAATTTTTATTAAATATCTAGGTTTCTGTCAGAGCTACAAAAAAGTTTGGAAGACAACAAATTTTGGAGGGGTACATTTTTTTATATTTTTGTAAGGAACATTATTTCGTTTTCGCTATTCTTATTTTTAAAAACGTTTCAGGTCAACAAAGTATTTTTGAAAATTTAGCACATTTAATAACAAATTTTAAAAACGAAATACAGTTAAGAGTTTTTAGTCCTTAAATTCGTTACAATTCTGTGAATCGTGAATCTTTTTTCTGTATTGCGATTTTTGTTTGGATATATAAAAAAGATAATTAAGTTTTATACTGTTTTTCATAAAAAACTAAAAAAAACATCGAAACAAGAGAGTCATGTAGAATTATGCAACTGATTGCTCCCATTACATGAAAGGGCCTTCGCCGTCGATTGTTTTGGTAATCCAGTCGGCATTATCAAAAACGAATTGCGTAAATAATCCGGGTAAAATTGTTTTTGTGAACCTCTCCACTTCGGAGGTAGGTGTCATCCGGAGAGGATTAAATGAGGAAGAAATCATAAAAAAATAAAATAAGTTGACAGCCGGTTTAAGGTGATTTTTTACATGACCCTAATTCGGGCGATGATTGCCTATCGATTCCTGGTTTTGTTCAACGTTGCCCTATCTCAAATGGAAAAGATTCGGGTGTTTGAGATTAAGTGTCTTAGACGCTACAATATTATTCCAAACAGGCTCTAAACAGGTTAATTTTCTCAAAAACTAGAAGCATATAGTTTTTAGTGTTTGTCTTAAAATGTATAAGAACATTTAATATTAAGAACAAAAATATGAGGAAATGAAAAAAAACATGAAATTCTATTCTTTCAATTGCTAATTTACGAAAAAAAAAATCAAAAATCGTTGGAGCGGTTTTCTTAAAAAAAATAGTTTTTTGCTTATAACATTTCTTATACATTTAAAATAAATGGGATGCCATTTTTAAGTATTTATTAGTACATATGCACTTCAAAACCCGTTCCAAATAATTATTTTTCAATAAAAAAAAATTGTTTTTTAAACCTTAACAATTTTTTTTGGAAAATTTGTGTTTGCAATATTATTTCAATATAAAAGGGCTTCCTGTATTAAATTTTTGATCAAAATCCGCCGTTAACGAGAAAATTATTTTGTTTTGGAAAAATAGGCCAATTCTCACCGAGGAACCAATACATTTTCCTATAGTTTAGGTTTAGTTCTTCTCTTTTCTTTTGATGTTTTTTTGTCCATTTTAGCTTGACATGCTAGTTCGTTCCAAGATATTTCGCTGTATTGGTGTAAGGTACATAGTACAGGCAATAGGATGTTTAAAATGACCAATCTGTAAATTTTTTGAAATTCAAATTAAATATCGTGGGGTATATCCAGACTAAACTAAATCTCAGTTTGCGGAACTGATAAACGTGTGGAAGGGGCCGCTTTTATGTGCGTTGAATACAACTTAATATATGAGCTAAAGAGCAGGACAATTAGGTAATTATGTTTATCATGTCGAAAAAAATAGTATCTATTACACTGTGTTACAAAATAAAAAAAATTAATTACTTTTGAAGTGACCTAGTAGAGGTTGTAGGTATGATTTTGTTGCAATATTATTTCGCGAATGGTATAAGACGATTAGGATGACGAAGAAAACTAAAAGACCGCGACTCAGGATTATATACGAATCCAATTATAATTAAAAAAACACAAACGAATTTATTTTATTATTAAAATTGTGCAACCGGCACGCACGAAAGAAAAGATCGAATTGACGAACTGTCAAACGATCAACCAAAGATGAGAGATAAGAGAGAGACCTAATATTGCAACAACACTGCAACAACGATGCAGCCAACCGGCTAGTCAGCTGGGGGTGGGTTCGTCGAATTAAGAAGATGAATTTATGCACAATAAAAGTAATCAATTCAAATCGAATTAATTATGATAATAATAGTTGATTAAAAAAAAAGAGAATCGAATGAAAAATAGGTAGGTACATACAGGGGCGTACTTACGCACAGGGTGGGTGCCAGGAAACTATTGAGGGTTTGCCTTGACCGGGAAGCCGAAAGTCGTCTTCAAATATTTGAAGGAAACACAAATGATTTTATTCCCAATGGGAAGTTAATAAAATTTATTTGAAATTTATCTGGGAAACCTTTATAAATATAGGTAGAAAACCCAGAATTTTTTCCGATAACAAGAGAAGTTCACAATTGATTTGGAAATTGGCAGAGGGCCAATTTTCCAAATAAAAGAAAGAAGAAAAGTTTGAATTAGGATAAAATAAAATAAAAATATAACAATCGAGTGTCACAGAGAGCACAAAGAAAAATCACTATGGGAAAGTTCCCGAACAGACAACGGTATGGAAAAACGGTCGCGAGTCCCGCAATTTCGGGAGAATAAAAGAAAACGGGCCTAACCGGGGTAAGATTTTGCCACTTTTCTGGCCACAAAAACCAAACGATAAAATCTCACAATTTTCACTAATTTTGGACAAAACCAAACAACGAAATACTTAGCTTTAATGCGGAATCCTATCTCCTCCACTGTTCCCCAATCTGGAACCTTCTTCGATTGCCTCAGACTAAACGTTTTCCTCTCCTTACACCAAAAAAAAATAGCTCCTCTATTTCTTTTCGATTCTTGTTCCCCGAACTGGGATTTTTCACAACGCAATTTTTCTGATCAAAAAAACAAATCGCTCAAAAAAAATCGAGAATAATTTTTCGCTTAGTTTCTTTTTTTTCCAACCACTTGCTTCTGTAACCTTTTCCAAAAGTCCACCAAAAATGGAGGACTTCGCTCGTCCATGCCGTCCATTCCATATATTGGTATCTCTTTCAGATCGCTTGTCCGTGTGTTATTCGGTCACAGTCTAACTGCAGCACTCCGCCAATTTGCTGAAGTGTGCGCTGTTGTCGAATCGAGCCACGCATGCGATCTCTTTCCAAAAGTAGCTCAATGGACAAGTTCAGTCCCAACCCGTCAATTTCCAAAGCAAAAAGGTAAGCGAAAAATTATTTAAAACCGCGAACAATGCCCCAACCCAAACCGGCCGAGACTACGAAGTTGGAGGAAAACATTTTGTCAGATGGGATGACCCCCTTTTCCAACTTAAATGAAGAGACAGCATTCACTGCCTTTCGCGAAAGTTAAAATAAGCTAGACCCGTAGACCTCCGCGCAGATTTTAAGGGAAAGGGAAACACGTCGCAAAGTGATTTTACTTTTGTGTTCAAGACACTTAAGGGTGGGCATTTAGCCATACTAAATTTACGTTGGTGTGAAATAGTTGTCACACATGTCGTTGAACATGGGTCGGGTTCATCATGTTTTCTCCTTGTATGGACCAACTGTCACATACTTGATGATTTTGTGGACGACATGTCACACAATGTTTATTTTTATGATGTACGTGGACCAACTGTCACACGATAAGTATTTGTGCCGACCACCTGTCGCACGTATGTGTGTTTTTGTGGACCGCCCGTCACACAGGACACCTTTTCACGGATACCTATATTGGTTGCTTTTCCAGAATACTTTAAGAGCAGGACTCTGGCTGATGGAAACCAGGTTTCAACTGTACTCTACCGGTATTTTGGAGCCACAACGAAAAAGTAGGGCTAAAAATGGATGAAGGATAAAGAATAGGCTGGTGAAACTTGTTGTGGTAAATTTTACCGCAACAAATCCCACCCTTACCTCCTAGAAAATGTGCTTACATTTCTGTAACACATTTTCTAAGATCTACCAAGGTAATGGAAAATGATAAGGGATTTTCCATCAACTAAAGAAAAATCAAAAGCAACAATTGAAACTGAAAATCATAAGTCATATTTATAAAAAACCAAACTACAAAAAAAAAATAAACTACGTTACTTTAAGTTTAATCCTCGGATGCGTCGGTGTACGGTTTTAAATCTTTAACATGCCACGTTCCGCGCTCTTTACCATTACTATCTTCTAAGACATATGTCCAAGGTGACACACGCTTCTCAATTTTAAACGGACCGACAAACTTCGGTGCTAATTTGGCAGCATAATAATTCGCGGCATCCGACAACGAAAAGTTCCTAATACCATTTCGCCGGGGTGATATTGAACATCACGCCGTCGGAGATTGTAGGCTTGAGCAGATCTTTTAGATGCTGCTTGCAATTGTTTGCCTATATCGACCCTTAGTTCTTTGAAACGCTCAGCGATCTCATTCGGATCCTGAACAGTTCCTGAACTATCCCCTATTGATGGTGCTTCTCGACCCGAAGTCACCATATCCCTACCGAAGTTCGCATAATACGGCGAAACTCCTAAAACCTCATGCTGTGACGTGCGAATAGCACACGCCACCTTGCTGAGTTGTGAAACCCACGATCTGTGGTTTTCAGCGACGTAAGCCCTCAACGTCGTCTTAAGAATCTGATTGATTCTCTCTGCAGGATTCGCCTGCGGGTGGTAATGGGCTGTGAATTTTAATTGTGACCCGTACGCCTGGCAAAGCGTTTTCAGTTCCTTAGATCGAAACTGGGGACCGTTGTCACACACGATCACCTTTGGGATGCCAAATAAAAGGAAAACATTATCTTCTAATTCCCTAACTATTGCCTTAGCAGTGGCCGACCTCAACGCGAACAGTAGTGGAAACTTTGTAAAGTAATCCACTACCGTTAAAATGTAAATGAAACCCCTACTCGACTTAGGAAGCGGACCTACCAAATCAACACAAATCATTTCCCACGGTGCCTTGATTCCTACCCTCTCGGTCATTAACCCAGCTGGTTTCTCATTCACCGGCTTTACTTGTTGGCAAACTTTACAACTCCTAACGTATTTTGTAATATCGGCCCTCATTTTTGGCCAATAAAACTTTGCCCCAATTCTGGCAAAAGTTTTCCTAACACCAATGTGTCCTGCTAAAGGACCATCATGGTATTCCTGTAGAATCCCTAACCTTTCATTTTTCCCTAACACTCTCTTCCATTCTTGATTCTCCTGATGAACAACTACATGATTAGCCTTCACGAGTTTGAACAACTGACCTTGTTCAACTCTCCAGGCAGGATACCTAAGCGGGTTAGAATTAACCGAAGAAATCATCTAACTCACCCAAGGGTCTAAATCCTCGTCCGAGATACCACCCAACTGCGGCACTCCTCGAGAAAGCATATCCGGAACAACATGCTCTTTGCCTTTGCGATGAATGATTTCAAAATCAAATTGTTGGAGCCTAACTGCCCAACGCGCTAACCTACCCTGCGGATCTTTAAGATTGCTTAACCACACCAGGGAATAGTGATCCGTCACAACCGTAAACCGAACACCTTCGATATACGGTCGCAGCTTCTCAATAGCCCATAGTACAGCTAAACATTCCTTCTCTGTCGTAGAATAATTCCTCTCGTTCCTATTCAAAGACCTACTAAGGTAACAGACAACCTTTTCTCCCTCATCGAAGTTCTGTGAAAGAACTGCACCGATACCGAAATCTGATGCGTCTGTTTGTACGACAAAAGGTCGTTTAAAATCTGGGCAAGTAAGTATAGGTGCTGTCACCAAACACTCTTTAGCCTTCCTAAAGCTATCCTCACATTCTTGAGTCCAAGTGAACTTCCTATTCTTCTTTAACAAATCCGATAACGGCCTAAGTAATTCCGCGAAGTTTGGTACAAAACGTCGGTACCACGAAACTGTCCCTATAAAACTCCTAACTTCTTTAACATTCCTCGGTGCTGGAATCCTAACCATGCTTTCCACTTTCTCTGGATCTACATGTAAACCATTTCGATCCACTATATAACCTAAAAACTTCAGCGATGACATGCGAAAATTGCATTTTTCCCTACTGACCTTCAATCCTGCTTCACTCAACCTTTTCATCACCTCATTCAGGATTTCTAAATGTTTTTCGAAATTTTCTGTAATGATGATGATGTCGTCTAAATAGACGAATACGAATGGCTCGAGGTCGGCACCCAAAACTGTGTCGATAAACCTCTGCCAAGTCGCAGTATAGGGTTTTGATTCCTCCTCCATAGGAATCTGCCAATACGCTGACTTGATGTCTAGCGAAGACAAGAACCTCGCACCTCGAAGCCTGTCCAAAATCGAATTAATGTAAGGTAGTGGATAAGCATCCCTATCTGTATTCTTATTTAGCTTCCTATAGTCCACGCAGAACCTATAGGAGCCATCTTTCTTCTTAACTAAAAGTATTGGAGATGACCAAGCACTTGTCGATCTCTCAATAACTCCTGCTTCTAACATCTCATTTAATTCCCCATCTATATGTTCCTGCATTGCCGGAGAAACCGGATAATACCGTTGTTTAATCGGTTCCGCCGACGTCCTAATCTTGTGCGCAACCATTGTTGTACACCCTAAGCCTTCAGGCATTTTCCTAAAAGATTCCTCAATCAAATTTTCTAAACACTTTATTTCCCTATCACTCAACTCTGATCGTTCTGTAATCGAACAAATCGACACTGGACTGTCCTGTTCCGAAAAATTCCAAATACGAGACCTCAAATCCGGGACAATACCCGACAGCGCCCAAAAATCTGCGCCGAGAATCACCGTATGTGGTAAGGAGGGAATGACTAAACAGTCAACTAAAATTGCCCTATCCTCAACTATAATTGGAAGAGAGATAATTCCTAACACTTCGACTTCTGTTCCATCTGCCAAACACACGCAGTGAACAGTGTCTTTCTTTAATGAAAGTCCTAAATTTTGAAAGATTTTCCATGCATCCCTACCTATTATGGTCCTAGAAGCTCCTGAATCTAATAAACCTAAAAATCTTGAACCATAAATAGTAACGGTTAAAAAAGGTCTCCTATCATTACCGTTTGCCTCCAAAGTAAAACCTAAATGAATCCTATCTGCCGACTGGTTACCAGCAGGCAACCCTATCAACGTCTTCGGACTTCCCGCCCTGCTGGCGCAGGAGTCCGTTGCCCATTTCCCGAACAGCGACGACAGTTTTGTCTGCTGACACCTAACTCACCGCAACCGAAACAACGCCTAGGAGCAGAACACCTATTTGCAAAATGGCCTGATCCATTGCAATTGAAACACCAGAACAGAAGAATGAGATCGAGATTGGTTCGATGTTTGGGCCAGACGAGCGGTTCCGTTGTTTTCCGAAACAACCGAAACGACTGGAGTTTCCCTACCTAAATAAGCTAGATCCGGTTCTAGCAGATTCCTATTATCCCTAACCCTAGGTGGTGGAACATACGATTCCACATTTGCCCTAACTGCTTCTAAATTCCTACCTAAAGCGACCAAATCGGATACGCAACTTGGTTTCGCCAAACCAAGCTGGGTTTGATAGAAGGGTGTCAAGTTCCTCTGAATCATTGCCAGCCTTCTACCTTCCGAAATTGGATCAGTAAGCCTACCGAACAAATTCTGCATCGTCGCAACATAGACACCGATTGACTCATCGTTGCCTTGTGTGCGACGCCTAATCTCATCTAAAAGCTGATCATCATAATTCGGTGGCAAGAACTCCAGCTTCAACTCTCTGACGAGTTCCGGCCACGAATTGATTAAAACCCTAACTGCCCTAAACCAGATTAAAGCTTTTCCTACAAAAAGCTCAACCGCTGCCTTAAAAAGTTGGGTTTCTGAAACCCCCCTAGCTGAACGCATTTCCTCAACTCTTTCTAAAAACGAGTTCACTGAGGCACCACAGCGCTCACCAGTGAACTTCACATTCCATTTTACTATATTTAAAAACTTGTCGGAACTAACTATAACCCGTTCTACGGCTGGGTTAACCTGACTACTATTATCCCTATTTATATTCTCACTAGCATCTGCCACTCCTAAGCCCGTCGATGTACCGGCAGATGTACTCGTCGACTTGCTTTGAGGTTCAGCTGAACGCTGCTTTTCAACCCCACTCTTCTTCCTTAATTCCTGTTTCTCCCTATTTGAATAGTCTTCACTTTCCTCTTCATTTTCATCTTCATCCTCATCATCCTCTAACTCAGCCAATGACATAACTAGTTTATTTTTCAGAGCCTGCTTGCTCTTCTCCTGACTCTCATTCTCCGGTATGCTCCTATCCATCCTGCGTAGCCCCCACTCTACCTTCGTAATAATTTTTAAATATTCCTTCGAAGTTTCTGACTTCGGAGGATTTTCCAAAAGTTTCCCTATTTCTACTAATTTCTTTTCCACCGCCGTCAAATCCTGTTCGAAGTTGAACGGATAAGAGGGTGGAGCAAAAGAATTCCTACGTTCTAACTTTATTGCCGCCCTAAGCGCTTTGCGCATTTCCTCTACTGTCCCTACCGCTAAACCTCTACATTCTACTTCATAAGTTATTTCGTCCTGTGAAAGTCTATTCACCTGGCTAACATACATTTCAAACAAAAATAAATAGAAAATTAATTAAAAGCAAAATAATAAAAAAAAAACTGAAAAGGAATTAAAATCCCCAAAACTAACAGAAAAACTAAATTTAACTTTCAAAGAAAACTCACTAAATCGCGTGTTGGCAACCCTAAACGATTCCAACAATTTTTTTCCAACTAATTTGTGCTGATTTCCAAAATTTGAAAATTAAACACGTAAAATTTAAAAAAAAACTCGACTTTTTTCTTTTTGGACCAACTGTCCAAACCAACTAAATAAATTCAAACTATTTCGATTTTAAAACTGATCGAAAAAAAAACTACACCAAAATTTAAAATAAGTTAAAAAAACTATTATAAAATTTTTGCACCAAAAGTGGCACCCTCGAAAAAGGTCTACTGCCGAAATGGCAACCTCAATACTAACTAAACACGATTGATAAAATAAATTGAAAACAAAAACAAAATATTAGGTCTGAAAGAGACCACACTATTATCACTTGAATGAAATTAATTAAAATGAAAAAAAGGAATTAAAACAATATTATAATAAAATAAAACTAGCAAAGTTAAGTGTCAATTCAAACCAATATCACTTAACAAAACAATATATAAAAATATTATGCACACACAAAAAAACCTTACTCAACTTTTCTTTTTGCTTTTTTCCTTCCACGCACTTCTTCCTATTAGACGAATGACGTCACCACTTCGCAATAAAAAATTATTCCAATGCCACCAACAACGAAGGATGGCATAAAGCACCTTTTTACCTATAAAAGAAAAAAAAACACCAAGTAAAATTTCTTTAAATAAGAAAGAACAAAACACTTTCCCCAACCAAACACAATGCACCACAGACACAATAGAATGCTATTGGAACTTTTTTTTTCCACCAGATAGAACACAAAGGGAGCCCCACGTTTGGTCGCCAAATTGTTGCAATATTATTTACCGAATGTTACAAGACGATTAGGATGACGAAGAAAACTAAAAGACCGCGACTCAGGATTATATACGAATCCAATTATAATTAAAAAACACAAACGAATTTATTTTATTATTAAAATTGTGCAACCGGCACACACGAAAGAAAAGATCGAATTGACGAACTGTCAAACGATCAACCAAAGATGAGAGATAAGAGAGAGACCTAATATTGCAACAACACTGCAACAACGATGCAGCCAACCGGCTAGTCAGCTGGGGGTGGGTTCGTCGAATTAAGAAGATGAATTTATGCACAATAAAAGTAATCAATTCAAATCGAATTAATTATGATAATAATAGTTGATTAAAAAAAAAGAGAATCGAATGAAAAATAGGTAGGTACATTAGGGTGTCCCGTCGATGTATGAGAAAAATTTGTTTTCGAGCTACACTATCAAAAGGGGTATCAAAATTTGCGTAATTTTAAACAGATAAAGAAAACGTCAAAAAAACTGAAAGAACATGTTATCTTGCGGGTAGTACCGGGCTTTGAAGATTTTTAAATTTCATGTTTTTACATACTTTAACCGTTTTATTATTAATATTATTTAAAAAAATCACATAAAAACAAAATAAGCAAGAAATAATTAATTAATTAATGACATAACCTTAGAATTTAAACTTATTTTTGTGTCCAAAATTTGGCATTTCTGCACGAGATTTCAACTTGTTTTTAATAAAGCCATCTCTAGAAGTAGGGTCAGTTACACTCTGTGATGCCTCTGTTACCAGTTTAACACATCTTTCCACAGATTGGGTGTGACAGGGAAAGTCAACAATTTCCAAGCTCTTATCTTTTGCCATGATGTGAAGGTCTTCAAAAGAAATATGTCGAAGAACCGGGGGTGATGTTACCTGACATTCGTACCACAAAATAATTTCGGTATAATCTTTAGCAGAGAAGTTGATCTTTGGTGGTTTATATATCCCGCGTTTGTTGATATTTTCAGCTTCTCTAGCTTTTTTTATTCTTCGCAATGCCAGCTCCCGAATGTGGTCCCTTTCATCAAACAACATACTGATAAGCAGGTTTTCTGGATGTGCAAAATAAGCATTTCTTTCTATAACAGAATCCACAACACATCTCAAATTTTCGGGTAAATATCGAGAGTACATAATTAATTGGAAAATATGTTTGGCTCCATCCTTAAAAGACGCCTGTCGCTTGATTCGGAACCAAATTGGAGCGTATACTTTGACGACGTAGTTGACAAGCAATAGCAAATTCTCTGATGGACGAAGAGTACTAACATAAAGTCTCAGTATGCGATTAGCTGAAGTAAGCCATCTCGAGTGCGCCATTTTTCCAGGTTGACGGTTTGCCAGCTCAGGAGAACAGAAACCAGTAGATACAGCTTGATATATCTGATAAAGATATTTTTGATCCGTACTGAGTTCATCAACCACATTTTCCGGCAAGTCAGGCATATTACCAGCCACTGCACAAAAGCTCACGGTGGTTTTAGTTTCGCAATCAGCTAATTGTTTCCCAATAGGTCCAGAATATTCTCTAGGACCCGAAGTGCAACCATCTAATGTCAAGAATAAATGACGAAGAGGTAACTCATTGGCGTGAAGCATGCAAATACACCATTGCAGCGGTCTATTCAAGAACTCCTCTAAGTATTGAATGACGCCTCCCTTCCAACCAGTGTTAGTTGCAGTTCCGTCACATCCAATGAAAAGCACGTCATCTAAATTCTAACCTTGACTCTCTAAAAAGGTTGTGATGGAAGTAAAAATCCCTTTTGCGGTGCCACGACCTGGTGTTGTGTGTCCCAAGTAAATTGATCCAGGTTCTGCCAAAATTGAGATGTGTTCTTCAAAAATTTCTTTAGGGTGATAACGCGCCCATATTTTCTCATTTATCTGGGTCTTGTCCTTTATTCCATCAAAGTAAATGCTTTTTATAGCAATACCTCCAATATCTTCTAAAGCTTCTTTACGTGATTTCGATACAGCTCGGTCTTATTTTTGTCTATAACAAGAGTTGAATCTTTGGAAGAAACCAAGCCGACATCAGCCAAAACAGCAGAAGCGACAGCAGCAGCAGATCGCGTCGATAAACCGTATCGATCACATACCTTGGCAACTGTTGGCAACATCAATCTATTGCGATAAGCTCTTGAAGTCGATGGTGCCTTTGTCAAAGGGGGGTTTGTTGGGGATGCCTCTGTTACTGAATGTGTTTCTGGGGAAGATTCACGCACCAACTCTTCATTGCAGTTTCCTGAGACAATATCTGTTTCCTGCGTAGACCATTTTTTTGCTTCCCTCTTTGACTCTTCAATTTGCCTCTGCTGTCGTTTCTTCAAGATATTTGTTTCTTTCTTGTCCACCCCGCTTATAACCATTTTCCTTTCATTTCTTTGATCCAACAAAAAACTTCTCTCATGGATGAGAACTTTCTTTGGTTTTAAACACGAACAAGTTTCAAATGAAGTGCATTTACAAGCAGCAACGTCGAAAAGCTTCTCAGATGACTCTAAAAAACACTTCAGTTTGTTTTCGAAACTAGCATTTTGTTTGCTTTTGGGGTATCGCTTCACAATATTGTACCTTTCGAAACAGGATTTAAGTAATTGAATAACTCTTTCCTTAGTTACAATTGGAATCGAAGCTTTAGCCCAAATATTGTCGATTTCTTCAAAAACAATCGCATATATTTCTGAATGGGAAGGATCCTTTCCGTTGAATTTAAGTTTTAGTTCGTTCCTTACAAACAAAATGAATTTAATGACATCTCTTGTAGTTGGTAGCTGCCGATCGTCAAGTTTTTTGTATGATCCCAATAAAGCACAAGTAGTCCCACTACGTCTTGAACTCATTATTTTAAAAAAATCACAAAAATTGCTTTTAAAACTGTTACAACGCACTTTACACAACCCGTTGAGGATCTCGAATGAATACTAAGGACTTCAAAGTGTGGCTTTTTTATAAGATCAGGTCTACAAATTATGGAGTTCAACAACTCATTTAGTCATAAACAAATGGTGAATGAAAAACCCTTACGTTTCCTCAATAAACCACATATGTGGTTTTTCCCATATTTGTCCACAAAACGCCCACTTTTCAAATCCTTGCGCTTAAAATCCGACTTTATTACCGGATTGAATTGTGTAGATATTTGTCAGGTAGAAAACAGCCTTCAGTTTTAAATCCGACTTTATTACCGGATTGAGTTGTGTATTTTACAGGTAGGAAACAGGTAAAAACCCATATCCTTAAAGGACATCAATAAATTAAGTCATTTGTGCAGGTAGGCCTCAAATTTATAAACAAATTTTTCTTCAAAATCGGATAGGTATAGAAACTTTAATTCAAATTGTGTCAGATTTATAGAGCAGTGGTTTTAAGTTCCAGGAAAATGATGATAATAGCAATATGCGCCAAAAATTAAAAAAATTCAATTTTGGTCACCTATTGGGGGTATTTTTAGCTTAAAACCTTATAAATTTGAAACCGCTGGAAACGTATTGTTGCATACAAATCAAAACGTCAAATATGTTCTAAACCTAATAAGATCAAAAAGTTAATATTTTATAATAAATAGTAGCTCCGGAACCGAAATTAAGGAAGGGAAAAAAAGCATAAAAATATCAATTTGTCAAAATTTTGAGGGTCGGTACAACCCCCTAGACAAATTTTAATATTTTTTTTTTATATATTTTTGTAATCTAAGTCCAATTATTGAGAGGTCTTTTGTTCGGAAAATCCAAAAAAAAAATTGTCGGGATACCCTAAGGTACATACAGGGGCGTACTTACGCACAGGGTGGGTGCCAGGAAACTATTGAGGGTTTGCCTTGACCGGGAAGCCGAAAGTCGTCTTCAAATATTTGAAGGAAACACAAATGATTTTATTCCCAATGGGAAGTTAATAAAATTTATTTGAAATTTATTTAAAGAAAAATCACTATGGGAAAGTTCCCGAACAGACAACGGTATGGAAAAACGGTCGCGAGTCCCGCAATTTCGGGAGAATAAAAGAAAACGAAACGAAGGCCTAACCGGGGTAAAATTTTGCCACTTTTCTGGCCACAAAAACCAAACGATAAAATCTCACAATTTTCACTAATTTTGGACAAAACCAAACAACGAAATACTTAGCTTTAATGCGGAATCCTATCTCCTCCACTGTTCCCCAATCTGGAACCTTCTTCGATCGCCTCAGACTAAACGTTTTCCTCTCCTTACACCAAAAAAAAAAATAGCTCCTCTATTTCTTTTCGATTCTTGTTCCCCGAACTGGGATTTTTCACAACGCAATTTTTCTGATCAAAAAAACAAATCGCTCAAAAAAAATCGAGAATAATTTTTCGCTTAGTTTCTTTTTTTTCCAACCACTTGCTTCTGTAACCTTTTCCAAAAGTCCACCAAAAATGGAGGACTTCGCTCGTCCATTCCATATATTGGTATCTCTTTCAGATCGCTTGTCCGTGTGTTATTCGGTCACAGTCTAACTGCAGCACTCCGCCAATTTGCTGAAGTGTGCGCTGTTGTCGAATCGAGCCACGCATGCGATCTCTTTCCAAAAGTAGCTCAATGGACAAGTTCAGTCCCCACCCGTCAATTTCCAAAGCAAAAAGGTAAAACCGCGAACAATGCCCCAACCCAAACCGGCCCAGACTACGAAGTTGGAGGAAAACATTTTGTCAGATGGGATGACCCCCTTTTCCAACTTAAATGAAGAGACAGCATTCACTGCCTTTCGCGAAAGTTAAAATAAGCTAGACCCGTAGACCTCCGCGCAGATTTTAAGGGAAAGGGAAACACGTTGCAAAGTGATTTTACTTTTGTGTTCAAGACACTTTAGGGTGGGCATTAAGCCATACTAAATTTACGTTGGTGTGAAATAGTTGTCACACATGTCGTTGAACATGGGTCGGGTTCATCATGTTTTCTCCTTGTATGGACCAACTGTCACATACTTGATGATTTTGTGGACGACATGTCACACAATGTTTATTTTTATGATGTACGTGGACCAACTGTCACACGATAAGTATTTGTGCCGACCACCTGTCGCACGTATGTGTGTTTTTGTGGACCGCCCGTCACACAGGACACCTTTTCACGGATACCTATATTGGTTGCTTTTCCAGAATACTTTAAGAGCAGGACTCTGGCTGATGGAAACCAGGTTTCAACTGTACTCTACCGGTATTTTGGAGCCACAACGAAAAAGTAAGGCTAAAAATGGATGAAGGATAAAGAATAGGCTGGTGAAACTTGTTGTGGTAAATTTTACCGCAACAAATCCCACCCTTACCTCCTAGAAAATGTGCTTACATTTCTGTAACACATTTTCTAAGATCTACCAAGGTAATGGAAAATGACAAGGGATTTTCCATCAACTAAAGAAAAATCAAAAGCAACAATTGAAACTAAAAATCATAAGTCATATTTATAAAAAACCAAACTACAAAAAAAAATAAACTACGTTACTTTAAGTTTAATCCTCGGATGCGTCGGTGTACGGTTTTAAATCTTTAACATGCCACGTTCCGCGCTCTTTACCATTACTATCTTCTAAGACATATGTCCAAGGTGACACACGCTTCTTAATTTTAAACGGACCGACAAACTTCGGTGCTAATTTGGCAGCATAATAATTCGCGGCATCCGACAACGAAAAGTTCCTACGCCATACCATTTCGCCGGGGTGATATTGAACATCACGCCGTCGGAAATTGTAGGCTTGAGCAGATCTTTTAGATGCTGCTTGCAATTGTTTGCCTATATCGACCCTTAGTTCTTTGAAACGCTCAGCGATCTCATTCGGATCCTGAACAGTTCCTGAACAGTTCCTGAACTATCCCCTATTGATGGTGCTTCTCGACCCGAAGTCACCATATCCCCCGAAGTTCGCATAATACGGCGAAACTCCTAAAACCTCATGCTGTGACGTGCGAATAGCACACGCCACCTTGCTGAGCTGTGAAACCCACGATCTGTGGTTTTCAGCGACGTAAGCCCTCAACGTCGTCTTAAGAATCTGATTGATTCTCTCTGCAGGATTCGCCTGCGGGTGATAATGGGCTGTGAATTTTAATTGTGACCCGTACGCCTGGCAAAGCGTTTTCAGTTCCTTAGATCGAAACTGGGGACCGTTGTCACACACGATCACCTTTGGGATGCCAAATAAAAGGAAAACATTATCTTCTAATTCCCTAATTATTGCCTTAGCAGTGGCCGACCTCAACGCGAACAGTAGTGGAAACTTTGTAAAGTAATCCACTACCGTTAAAATGTAAATGAAACCCCTACTCGACTTAGGAAGCGGACCTACCAAATCAACACAAATCATTTCCCACGGTGCCTTGATTCCTACCCTCTCGGTCATTAACCCAGCTGGTTTCTCATTCACCGGCTTTACTTGTTGGCAAACTTTACAACTCCTAACGTATTTTGTAATATCGGCCCTCATTTTTGGCCAATAAAACTTTGCCCCAATTCTGGCAAAAGTTTTCCTAACACCAATGTGTCCTGCTAAAGGACCATCATGGTATTCCTGTAGAATCCCTAACCTTTCATTTTTCCCTAACACTCTCTTCCATTCTTGATTCTCCTGATGAACAACTACATGATTAGCCTTCACGAGTTTGAACAACTGACCTTGTTCAACTCTCCAGGCAGGATACCTAAGCGGGTTAGAATTAACCGAAGAAATCATCTAACTCACCCAAGGGTCTAAATCCTCGTCCGAGATACCACCCAACTGCGGCACTCCTCGAGAAAGCATATCCGGAACAACATGCTCTTTGCCTTGACGATGAATGATTTCAAAATCAAATTGTTGGAGCCTAACTGCCCAACGCGCTAACCTACCCTGCGGATCTTTAAGATTGCTTAACCACACCAGGGAATAGTGATCCGTCACAACCGTTAACCGAACACCTTCGATATACGGTCGCAGCTTCTCAATAGCCCATAGTACAGCTAAACATTCCTTCTCTGTCGTAGAATAATTCCTCTCGTTCCTATTCAAAGACCTACTAAGGTAACAGACAACCTTTTCTCCCTCATCGAAGTTCTGTGAAAGAACTGCACCGATACCGAAATCTGATGCGTCTGTTTGTACGACAAAAGGTCGTTTAAAATCTGGGCAAGTAAGTATAGGTGCTGTCACCAAACACTCTTTAGCCTTCCTAAAGCTATCCTCACATTCTTGAGTCCAAGTGAACTTCCTATTCTTCTTTAACAAATCCGATAACGGCCTAAGTAATTCCGCGAAGTTTGGTACAAAACGTCGGTACCACGAAACTGTCCCTATAAAACTCCTAACTTCTTTAACATTCCTCGGTGCTGGAATCCTAACCATGCTTTCCACTTTCTCTGGATCTACATGTAAACCATTTCGATCCACTATATAACCTAAAAACTTCAGCGATGGCATGCGAAAATTGCATTTTTCCCTACTGACCTTCAATCCTGCTTCACTCAACCTTTTCATCACCTCATTCAGGATTTCTAGATGTTTTTCGAAATTTTCTGTAATGATGATGATGTCGTCTAAATAGACGAATACGAATGGCTCGAGGTCGGCACCCAAAACTGTGTCGATAAACCTCTGCCAAGTCGCAGGCGAGTTATGAAGTCCGAAAGGCATTCTCCTAAATTGAAAAAGACCTCTCCCCGGAACCGTTAAGGCAGTATAGGGTTTTGATTCCTCCTCCATAGGAATCTGCCAATCCGCTGACTTGATGTCTAGCGAAGACAAGAACCTCGCACCTCGAAGCCTGTCCAAAATCGAATTAATGTAAGGTAGTGGATAAGCATCCCTATCTGTATTCTTATTTAGCTTCCTATAGTCCACGCAGAACCTATAGGAGCCATCTTTCTTCTTAACTAAAAGTATTGGAGATGACAATGCACTTGTCGATCTCTCAATAACTCCTGCTTCTAACATCTCATTTAATTCCCCATCTATATGTTCCCGCATTGCCGGAGAAACCGGATAATACCGTTGTTTAATCGGTTCCGCCGACGTCCTAATCTTGTGCGCAACCATTGTTGTACACCCTAAGCCTTCAGGCATTTTCCTAAAAGATTCCTCAATCAAATTTTCTAAACACTTTATTTCCCTATCACTCAACTCTGATCGTTCTGTAATCGAACAAATCGACACTGGACTGTCCTGTTCCGAAAAATTCCAAATACGAGACCTCAAATCCGGGACAATACCCGACAGCGCCCAAAAATCTGCGCCGAGACTCACCGTATGTGGTAAGGAGGGAATGACTAAACAGTCAACTAAAATTGCCCTATCCTCAACTATAATTGGAAGAGAGATAATTCCTAACACTTCGACTCCTGTTCCATCTGCCAAACACACGCAGTGAACAGTGTCTTTCTTTAATGAAAGTCCTAAATTTTGAAAGATTTTCCATGCATCCCTACTTATTATGGTCCTAGAAGCTCCTGAATCTAATAAACCTAAAAATCTTGAACCATAAATAGTAACAGTTAAAAAAGGTCTCCTATCATTACCGTTTGCCTCCAAAGTAAAACCTAAATGAATCCTATCTGCCGACTGGTTACCAGCAGGCAACCCTATCAACGTCTTCGGACTTCCCGCCCTGCTGGCGCAGGAGTCCGTTGCCCATTTCCCGAACAGCGACGACAGTTTTGTCTGCTGACACCTAACTCACCGCAACCGAAACAACGCCTAGGAGCAGAACACCTATTTGCAAAATGGCCTGATCCATTGCAATTGAAACACCGAACAGAAGAATGAGATCGAGATTGGTTCGATGTTTGGGCCTGACGAGCGGTTCCGTTGTTTTCCGAAACAACCGAAACGACTGGAGTTTCCCTACCTAAATAAGCTAGATCCGGTTCTAGTAGATTCCTATTATCCCTAACCCTAGGTGGTGGAACATACGATTCCACATTTGCCCTAACTGCTTCTAAATTCCTACCTAAAGCGACCAAATCGGATACGCAACTTGGTTTCGCCAAACCAAGCTGGGTTTGATAGAAGGGTGTCAAGTTCCTCTGAATCATTACCAGCCTTCTACCTTCCGAAATTGGATCAGTAAGCCTACCGAACAAATTCTGCATCGTCGCAACATAGACACCGATTGACTCACCCAAGCAACACAATTGAGTCTTCAAGATATCTCTAAAAGCTATTTTCGAAGATCTTTCAACTCTTTACACAATCTTGAAGAGGTCGTTAAGACCCAAAAAGGCCTAAAGGGGAGGAGCCTATTGTATGGAGCGAAGAGTTCTAAATAAAGTATTTGTAAGAGTTTATAGAGATCATTTTTTTGACGCATCATTAAAGATGCTCTCAAGAGGTTTTGAAGATTTTTTTTGTAGTCAAAAGTGTAAACTTGCAGGGAGAAAATAATATAACGAATAATTTCTTTCTCTTTTACACAAATACAATTTTATAACAATTTAAATGAAATAGAATGATTTTAAACTAAAAAGTAAAGCCATGACAAATTCTTTATGTTCATGTAGGGTTAGATTTACAATTAACTTTATAAAGTCCTTAACGATGTGTATTTTGTATTGCAAGAAAAGATTTACTTAAAAATCGCATACTCTACCCCACATAGAATAAACGCGCCTTGAAATAAAAAAGTATTTACAAGTTAAAATCAAGAAAAATAATACAAAATTCACTAACAACAAAAGAAAACAAATGTTTTTATGAATTATTATCTCCCACAGTGTTACTAAACAAATAAAAGTGCAGGCATAATACATGTAACTGTACTTTATTCAATATTATGTATTTAATAAATATTTTTTTCGCAATTGAACGAAATAAATATGGCGAACGTATTTTGTTGGGCATGTATCAAGATATTCCTTCCTACAGGGTGCCTCATGAAATGTAGGTACTAAATGTCTTGTTTTTCTTTTAATGGGTTTTGGATAAATTATTCTCATATTAATAAAATGAGCGTTTGGTTAACATTGAGGCCTTAAAAAGTTTTGACGGTTCATGATTAAAATTTCACATTAAAAATGAAAATGTAGCAGTTATTTTTTTTAAGAAAAAATATTGCCTTTTATTTTCGCTTTGCCATATTTTCATCGTCAGTTTTATGACAGTAACAGATGGTTGAAAAATTAGCTTAATTCCCTATTACGCTGGTTTGGACAGACAGACGGGGGTTATCCAATGGTATAAACAATATTTTTTTGATCCAAATCTGTCCAAACACCGCAGTTTTTAAGAAAATTTCACTACCTACATAATATGTCTACCTATGTACAATTGCACATTAAAATTTTTTTATTGAAATAAATAATAAAACATACAAAAACTGTATTAAAAATATACGTTTAACTATGTCACCCTTTACAAAAAATATGTGTAACTTTGTATAAACTAACTACCGTTTAAAGAGTCTCTTAAGATGTCGTCAAAACATCTGTGTTATAATCACATTTTTCTAGAGTCAGAAACCTCTTAACGACTTCATGATAAGATATCAAACGAATGAACTTGAAAGAAGAGAGAGACAATGAAAGTGTCAACTGAGTGTCAACAAAGAGTTAAAGAAAAAAAAACTATAAGCAATTGTTTATTATTATGTTCATTCGGGTACTAAAATAATTGATGAGCAATTTTTGGTCTTAAGTCTCTTGCAGCTCCCTAAACTCTTTTTCAATTTTCAAATTAATAGTACCTACATATGTACAATAAATACGAAAATAAGAAAAGCGCAAATCACAAATGTCAGATGACACAAAAATTTTTTTTTCAAACAAAAGAGAATATTAATTCTACTTAAAGACACAATTTTAAGCCTTCATAAAGACATTTTAGGAATAACATCTGCAAAATATCTTCGAAATGTATTTGAAAGAGTAATAAGAGATAAACTCTTGCGCAATTTAAACATACTCCTTTTAAAAAGGTTGTAAAGAGGATCTACAGAGAGTCAATATAAACACATTTGCCATGAAGATATTCAAGATGTTTAAAAGACGTTTTTGTAATAGTTAAAACAAACAACACTTTTCTAGAGCAAAGTAACAGATCATAAAGTGTAGTGGTATTAAGAAGATTGAACTAACAGTTTGTTAAGAGCTGATAAATTTGTTTGGAGAACACTTCAAGAGTTTATGTGTTGCTTGGGCATCGTTGCCTTGTGTGCGACGCCTAATCTCATCTAAAAGCTGATCATCATAATTCGGTGGCAAGAACTCCAGCTTCAACTCTCTGACGAGTTCCGGCCACGAATTGATTAAAACCCTAACTGCCCTAAACCAGATTAAAGCTTTTCCTACAAAAAGCTCAACCGCTGCCTTAAAAAGTTGGGTTTCTGAAACCCCCCTAGCTGAACGCATTTCCTCAACTCTTTCTAAAAACGAGTTCACTGAGGCACCACAGCGCTCACCAGTGAACTTCACATTCCATTTTACTATATTTAAAAACTTGTCGGAACTAACTATAACCCGTTCTACGGCTGGGTTAACCTGACTACTATTATCCCTATTTATATTCTCACTAGCATCTGCCACTCCTAAGCCCGTCGATGTACCGGCAGATGTACTCGTCGACTTGCTTTGAGGTTCAGCTGAACGCTGCTTTTCAACCCCACTCTTCTTCCTTAATTCCTGTTTCTCCCTATTTGAATAGTCTTCACTTTCCTCTTCATTTTCATCTTCATCCTCATCATCCTCTAACTCAGCCAATGACATAACTAGTTTATTTTTCAGAGCCTGCTTGCTCTTCTCCTGACTCTCATTCTCCGGTATGCTCCTATCCATCCTGCGTAGCCCCCACTCTACCTTCGTAATAATTTTTAAATATTCCTTCGAAGTTTCTGACTTCGGAGGATTTTCCAAAAGTTTCCCTATTTCTACTAATTTCTTTTCCACCGCCGTCAAATCCTGTTCGAAGTTGAACGGATAAGAGGGTGGGGCAAAAGAATTCCTACGTTCTAACTTTATTGCTACCCTAAGCGCTTTGCGCATTTCCTCTACTGTCCCTACCGCTAAACCTCTACATTCTACTTCATAACTTATTTCGTCCTGTGAAAGTCTATTCACCTGGCTAACATACATTTCAAACAAAAATAAATAGAAAATTAATTAAAAGCAAAATAATAAAAAAAAAAACTGAAAAGGAATTAAAATCCCCAAAACTAACAGAAAAACTAAATTTAACTTTCAAAGAAAACTCACTAAATCGCGTGTTGGCAACCCTAAACGATTCCAACAATTTTTTTCCAACTAATTTGTGCTGATTTCCAAAATTTGAAAATTAAACACGTAAAATTTAAAAAAAAAACTCGACTTTTTTCTTTTTGGACCAACTGTCCAAACCAACTAAATAAATTCAAACTATTTCGATTTTAAAACTGATCGAAAAAAAAAACTACACCAAAATTTAAAATAAGTTAAAAAAACTATTATAAAATTTTTGCACCAAAAGTGGCACCCTCGAAAAAGGTCTACTGCCGAAATGGCAACCTCAATACTAACTAAACACGATTGATAAAATTAATTGAAAACAAAAACAAAATATTAGGTCTGAAAGAGACCACACTATTATCACTTGAATGAAATTAATTAAAATGAAAAAAAGGAATTAAAACAATATTATAATAAAATAAAACTAGCAAAGTTAAGTGTCAATTCAAACCAATATCACTTAACAAAACAATATATAAAAATATTATGCACACACAAAAAAACCTTACTCAACTTTTCTTTTTGCTTTTTTCCTTCCACGCACTTCTTCCTATTAGACGAATGACGTCACCACTTCGCAATAAAAAATTATTCCAATGCCACCAACAACGGGATGGCATAAAGCACCTTTTTACCTATAAAAGAAAAAAAAAACACCAAGTAAAATTTCTTTAAATAAGAAAGAACAAAACACTTTCCCTAACCAAACACAATGCACCACAGACACAATAGAATGCTATTGGAACTTTTTTTTTCCACCAGATAGAACACAAAGGAAGCCCCACGTTTGGTCGCCAAATTGTTGCAATATTATTTACCGAATGTTACAAGACGATTAGGATGACGAAGAAAACTAAAAGACCGCGACTCAGGATTATATACGAATCCAATTATAATTAAAAAACACAAACGAATTTATTTTATTATTAAAATTGTGCAACCGGCACGCACGAAAGAAAAGATCGAATTGACGAACTGTCAAACGATCAACCAAAGATGAGAGATAAGAGAGAGACCTAATATTGCAACAACACTGCAACAACGATGCAGCCAACCGGCTAGTCAGCTGGGGGTGGGTTCGTCGAATTAAGAAGATGAATTTATGCACAATAAAAGTAATCAATTCAAATCGAATTAATTATGATAATAATAGTTGATTAAAAAAAAAGAGAATCGAATGAAAAATAGGTAGGTACATACAGGGGCGTATTTACGCACAGGGTGGGTGCCAGGAAACTATTGAGGGTTTGCCTTGACCGGGAAGCCGAAAGTCGTCTTCAAATATTTGAAGGAAACACAAATGATTTTATTCCCAATGGGAAGTTAATAAAATTTATTTGAAATTTATCTGGGAAACCTTTATAAATATAGGCAGAAAACCCAGAATTTTTTCCGATAACAAGAGAAGTTCACAATTGATTTGGAAATTGGCAGAGGGCCAATTTTCCAAATAAAAGAAAGAAGAAAAGTTTGAATTAGGATAAAATAAAATAAAAATATAACAATCGAGTGTCACAGAGAGCACAAAGAAAAATCACTATGGGAAAGTTCCCGAACAGACAACGGTATGGAAAAACGGTCGCGAGTCCCGCAATTTCGGGAGAATAAAAGAAAACGGGCCTAACCGGGGTAAAATTTTGCCACTTTTCTGGCCACAAAAACCAAACGATAAACTCTCACAATTTTCACTAATTTTGGACAAAACCAAACAACGAAATACTTAGCTTTAATGCGGAATCCTATCTCCTCCACTGTTCCCCAATCTGGAACCTTCTTCGATCGCCTCAGACTAAACGTTTTCCTCTCCTTACACCAAAAAAAAAATAGCTCCTCTATTTCTTTTCGATTCTTGTTCCCCGAACTGGGATTTTTCACAACGCAATTTTTCTGATCAAAAAAACAAATCGCTCAAAAAAAATCGAGAATAATTTTTCGCTTAGTTTCTTTTTTTTTTCCAACCACTTGCTTCTGTAACCTTTTCCAAAAGTCCACCAAAAATGGAGGACTTCGCTCGTCCATGCCGTCCATTCCATATATTGGTATCTCTTTCAGATCGCTTGTCCGTGTGTTATTCGGTCACAGTCTAACTGCAGCACTCCGCCAATTTGCTGAAGTGTGCGCTGTTGTCGAATCGAGCCACGCATGCGATCTCTTTCCAAAAGTAGCTCAATGGACGAGTTCAGTCCCCACCCGTCAATTTCCAAAGCAAAAAGGTAAACGAAAAATTATTTAAAACCGCGAACAATGCCCCAACCCAAACCGGCCCAGACTACGAAGTTGGAGGAAAACATTTTGTCAGATGGGATGACCCCCTTTTCCAACTTAAATGAAGAGACAGCATTCACTGCCTTTCGCGAAAGTTAAAATAAGCTAGACCCGTAGACCTCCGCGCAGATTTTAGGGGAAAGGGAAACACGTCGCAAAGTGATTTTACTTTTGTGTTCAAGACACTTTAGGGTGGGCATTAAGCCATACTAAATTTACGTTGGTGTGAAATAGTTGTCACACATGTCGTTGAACATGGGTCGGGTTCATCATGTTTTCTCCTTGTATGGACCAACTGTCACATACTTGATGATTTTGTGGACGACATGTCACACAATGTTTATTTTTATGATGTACGTGGACCAACTGCCACACGATAAGTATTTGTGCCGACCACCTGTCGCACGTATGTGTGTTTTTGTGGACCGCCCGTCACACAGGACACCTTTTCACGGATACCTATATTGGTTGCTTTTCCAGAATACTTTAAGAGCAGGACTCTGGCTGATGGAAACCAGGTTTCAACTGTACTCTACCGGTATTTTGGAGCCACAACGAAAAAGTAAGGCTAAAAATGGATGAAGGATACAGAATAGGCTGGTGAAACTTGTTGTGGTAAATTTTACCGCAACAAATCCCACCCTTACCTCCTAGAAAATGTGCTTACATTTCTGTAACACATTTTCTAAGATCTACCAAGGTAATGGAAAATGACAAGGGATTTTCCATCAACTAAAGAAAAATCAAAAGCAACAATTGAAACTAAAAATCATAAGTCATATTTATAAAAAACCAAACTACAAAAAAAAATAAACTACGTTACTTTAAGTTTAATCCTCGGATGCGTCGGTGTACGGTTTTAAATCTTTAACATGCCACGTTCCGCGCTCTTTACCATTACTATCTTCTAAGACATATGTCCAAGGTGACACACGCTTCTTAATTTTAAACGGACCGACAAACTTCGGTGCTAATTTGGCAGCATAATAATTCGCGGCATCCGACAACGAAAAGTTCCTACGCCATACCATTTCGCCGGGGTGATATTGAACATCACGCCGTCGGAGATTGTAGGCTTGAGCAGATCTTTTAGATGCTGCTTGCAATTGTTTGCCTATATCGACCCTTAGTTCTTTGAAACGCTCAGCGATCTCATTCGGATCCTGAACAGTTCCTGAACTATCCCCTATTGATGGTGCTTCTCGACCCGAAGTCACCATATCCCCCGAAGTTCGCATAATACGGCGAAAATCCTAAAACCTCATGCTCGTGCGAATAGCACACGCCACCTTGCTGAGCTGTGAAACCCACGATCTGTGGTTTTCAGCGACGTAAGCCCTCAACGTCGTCTTAAGAATCTGATTGATTCTCTCTGCAGGATTCGCCTGCGGGTGATAATGGGCTGTGAATTTTAATTGTGACCCGTACGCCTGGCAAAGCGTTTTCAGTTCCTTAGATCGAAACTGGGGACCGTTGTCACACACGATCACCTTTGGGATGCCAAATAAAAGGAAAACATTATCTTCTAATTCCCTAATTATTGCCTTAGCAGTGGCCGACCTCAACGCGAACAGTAGTGGAAACTTTGTAAAGTAATCCACTACCGTTAAAATGTAAATGAAACCCCTACTCGACTTAGGAAGCGGACCTACCAAATCAACACAAATCATTTCCCACGGTGCCTTGATTCCTACCCTCTCGGTCATTAACCCAGCTGGTTTCTCATTCACCGGCTTTACTTGTTGGCAAACTTTACAACTCCTAACGTATTTTGTAATATCGGCCCTCATTTTTGGCCAATAAAACTTTGCCCCAATTCTGGCAAAAGTTTTCCTAACACCAATGTGTCCTGCTAAAGGACCATCATGGTATTCCTGTAGAATCCCTAACCTTTCATTTTTCCCTAACACTCTCTTCCATTCTTGATTCTCCTGATGAACAACTACATGATTAGCCTTCACGAGTTTGAACAACTGACCTTGTTCAACTCTCCAGGCAGGATACCTAAGCGGGTTAGAATTAACCGAAGAAATCATCTAACTCACCCAAGGGTCTAAATCCTCGTCCGAGATACCACCCAACTGCGGCACTCCTCGAGAAAGCATATCCGGAACAACATGCTCTTTGCCTTTGCGATGAATGATTTCAAAATCAAATTGTTGGAGCCTAACTGCCCAACGCGCTAACCTACCCTGCGGATCTTTAAGATTGCTTAACCACACCAGGGAATAGTGATCCGTCACAACCGTTAACCGAACACCTTCGATATACGGTCGCAGCTTCTCAATAGCCCATAGTACAGCTAAACATTCCTTCTCTGTCGTAGAATAATTCCTCTCGTTCCTATTCAAAGACCTACTAAGGTAACAGACAACCTTTTCTCCCTCATCGAAGTTCTGTGAAAGAACTGCACCGATACCGAAATCTGATGCGTCTGTTTGTACGACAAAAGGTCGTTTAAAATCTGGGCAAGTAAGTATAGGTGCTGTCACCAAACACTCTTTAGCCTTCCTAAAGCTATCCTCACATTCTTGAGTCCAAGTGAACTTCCTATTCTTCTTTAACAAATCCGATAACGGCCTAAGTAATTCCGCGAAGTTTGGTACAAAACGTCGGTACCACGAAACTGTCCCTATAAAACTCCTAACTTCTTTAACATTCCTCGGTGCTGGAATCCTAACCATGCTTTCCACTTTCTCTGGATCTACATGTAAACCATTTCGATCCACTATATAACCTAAAAACTTCAGCGATGGCATGCGAAAATTGCATTTTTCCCTACTGACCTTCAATCCTGCTTCACTCAACCTTTTCATCACCTCATTCAGGATTTCTAGATGTTTTTCGAAATTTTCTGTAATGATGATGATGTCGTCTAAATAGACGAATACGAATGGCTCGAGGTCGGCACCCAAAACTGTGTCGATAAACCTCTGCCAAGTCGCAGGCGAGTTATGAAGTCCGAAAGGCATTCTCCTAAATTGAAAAAGACCTCTCCCCGGAACCGTTAAGGCAGTATAGGGTTTTGATTCCTCCTCCATAGGAATCTGCCAATACGCTGACTTGATGTCTAGCGAAGACAAGAACCTCGCACCTCGAAGCCTGTCCAAAATCGAATTAATGTAAGGTAGTGGATAAGCATCCCTATCTGTATTCTTATTTAGCTTCCTATAGTCCACGCAGAACCTATAGGAGCCATCTTTCTTCTTAACTAAAAGTATTGGAGATGACCAAGCACTTGTCGATCTCTCAATAACTCCTGCTTCTAACATCTCATTTAATTCCCCATCTATATGTTCCTGCATTGCCGGAGAAACCGGATAATACCGTTGTTTAATCGGTTCCGCCGACGTCCTAATCTTGTGCGCAACCATTGTTGTACACCCTAAGCCTTCAGACATTTTCCTAAAAGATTCCTCAATCAAATTTTCTAAACACTTTATTTCCCTATCACTCAACTCTGATCGTTCAGTAATCGAACAAATCGACACTGGACTGTCCTGTTCCGAAAAATTCCAAATACGAGACCTCAAATCCGGGACAATACCCGACAGCGCCCAAAAATCTGCGCCGAGAATCACCGTATGTGGTAAGGAGGGAATGACTAAACAGTCAACTAAAATTGCCCTATCCTCAACTATAATTGGAAGAGAGATAATTCCTAACACTTCGACTCCTGTTCCATCTGCCAAACACACGCAGTGAACAGTGTCTTTCTTTAATGAAAGTCCTAAATTTTGAAAGATTTTCCATGCATCCCTACTTATTATGGTCCTAGAAGCTCCTGAATCTAATAAACCTAAAAATCTTGAACCATAAATAGTAACAGTTAAAAAAGGTCTCCTATCATTACCGTTTGCCTCCAAAGTAAAACCTAAATGAATCCTATCTGCCGACTGGTTACCAGCAGGCAACCCTATCAACGTCTTCGGACTTCCCGCCCTGCTGGCGCAGGAGTCCGTTGCCCATTTCCCGAACAGCGACGACAGTTTTGTCTGCTGACACCTAACTCACCGCAACCGAAACAACGCCTAGGAGCAGAACACCTATTTGCAAAATGGCCTGATCCATTGCAATTGAAACACCGAACAGAAGAATGAGATCGAGATTGGTTCGATGTTTGGGCCTGACGAGCGGTTCCGTTGTTTTCCGAAACAACCGAAACGACTGGAGTTTCCCTACCTAAATAAGCTAGATCCGGTTCTAGCAGATTCCTATTATCCCTAACCCTAGGTGGTGGAACATACGATTCCACATTTGCCCTAACTGCTTCTAAATTCCTACCTAAAGCGACCAAATCGGATACGCAACTTGGTTTCGCCAAACCAAGCTGGGTTTGATAGAAGGGTGTCAAGTTCCTCTGAATCATTACCAGCCTTCTACCTTCCGAAATTGGATCAGTAAGCCTACCGAACAAATTCTGCATCGTCGCAACATAGACACCGATTGACTCACCCAAGCAACACAATTGAGTCTTCAAGATATCTCTAAAAGCTATTTTCGAAGATCTTTCAACTCTTTACACAATCTTGAAGAGGTCGTTAAGACCCAAAAAGGCCTAAAGGGGAGGAGCCTATTGTATGGAGCGAAGAGTTCTAAATAAAGTATTTGTAAGAGTTTATAGAGATCATTTTTTTGACGCATCATTAAAGATGCTCTCAAGAGGTTTTGAAGATTTTTTTTGTAGTCAAAAGTGTAAACTTGCAGGGAGAAAATAATATAACGAATAATTTTATAACAATTTAAATGAAATAGAATGATTTTAAACTAAAAAGTAAAGCCATGACAAATTCTTTATGTTCATGTAGGGTTAGATTTACAATTAACTTTATAAAGTCCTTAACGATGTGTATTTTGTATTGCAAGAAAAGATTTACTTAAAAATCGCATACTCTACCCCACATAGAATAAACGCGCCTTGAAATAAAAAAGTATTTACAAGTTAAAATCAAGAAAAATAATACAAAATTCACTAACAACAAAAGAAAACAAATGTTTTTATGAATTATTATCTCCCACAGTGTTACTAAACAAATAAAAGTGCAGGCATAATACATGTAACTGTACTTTATTCAATATTATGTAGTTAATAAATATTTTTTTCGCAATTGAACGAAATAAATATGGCGAACGTATTTTGTTGGGCATGTATCAAGATATTCCTTCCTACAGGGTGCCTCATGAAATGTAGGTACTAAATGTCTTGTTTTTCTTTTAATGGGTTTTGGATAAATTATTCTCATATTAATAAAATGAGCGTTTGGTTAACATTGAGGCCTTAAAAAGTTTTGACGGTTCATGATTAAAATTTCACATTAAAAATGAAAATGTAGCAGTTATTTTTTTTAAGAAAAAATATTGCCTTTTATTTTCGCTTTGCCATATTTTCATCGTCAGTTTTATGACAGTAACAGATGGTTGAAAAATTAGCTTAATTCCCTATTACGCTGGTTTGGACAGACAGACGGGGGTTATCCAATGGTATAAACAATATTTTTTTGATCCAAATCTGTCCAAACACCGCAGTTTTTAAGAAAATTTCACTACCTACATAATATGTCTACCTATGTACAATTGCACATTAAAATTTTTTTATTGAAATAAATAATAAAACATACAAAAACTGTATTAAAAATATACGTTTAACTATGTCACCCTTTACAAAAAATATGTGTAACTTTGTATAAACTAACTACCGTTTAAAGAGTTTCTTAAGATGTCGTCAAAACATCTGTGTTATAATCACATTTTTCTAGAGTCAGAAACCTCTTAACGACTTCATGATAAGATATCAAACGAATGAACTTGAAAGAAGAGAGAGACAATGAAAGTGTCAACTGAGTGTCAACAAAGAGTTAAAGAAAAAAAAACTATAAGCAATTGTTTATTATTATGTTCATTCGGGTACTAAAATAATTGATGAGCAATTTTTGGTCTTAAGTCTCTTGCAGCTCCCTAAACTCTTTTTCAATTTTCAAATTAATAGTACCTACATATGTACAATAAATACGAAAATAAGAAAAGCGCAAATCACAAATGTCAGATGACACAAAAATTTTTTTTTCAAACAAAAGAGAATATTAATTCTACTTAAAGACACAATTTTAAGCCTTCATAAAGACATTTTAGGAATAACATCTGCAAAATATCTTCGAAATGTATTTGAAAGAGTAATAAGAGATAAACTCTTGCGCAATTTAAACATACTCCTTTTAAAAAGGTTGTAAAGAGGATCTACAGAGAGTCAATATAAACACATTTGCCATGAAGATATTCAAGATGTTTAAAAGACGTTTTTGTAATAGTTAAAACAAACAACACTTTTCTAGAGCAAAGTAACAGATCATAAAGTGTAGTGGTATTAAGAAGATTGAACTAACAGTTTGTTAAGAGCTGATAAATTTGTTTGGAGAACACTTCAAGAGTTTATGTGTTGCTTGGGCATCGTTGCCTTGTGTGCGACGCCTAATCTCATCTAAAAGCTGATCATCATAATTCGGTGGCAAGAACTCCAGCTTCAACTCTCTGACGAGTTCCGGCCACGAATTGATTAAAACCCTAACTGCCCTAAACCAGATTAAAGCTTTTCCTACAAAAAGCTCAACCGCTGCCTTAAAAAGTTGGGTTTCTGAAACCCCCCTAGCTGAACGCATTTCCTCAACTCTTTCTAAAAACGAGTTCACTGAGGCACCACAGCGCTCACCAGTGAACTTCACATTCCATTTTACTATATTTAAAAACTTGTCGGAACTAACTATAACCCGTTCTACGGCTGGGTTAACCTGACTACTATTATCCCTATTTATATTCTCACTAGCATCTGCCACTCCTAAGCCCGTCGATGTACCGGCAGATGTACTCGTCGACTTGCTTTGAGGTTCAGCTGAACGCTGCTTTTCAACCCCACTCTTCTTCCTTAATTCCTGTTTCTCCCTATTTGAATAGTCTTCACTTTCCTCTTCATTTTCATCTTCATCCTCATCATCCTCTAACTCAGCCAATGACATAACTAGTTTATTTTTCAGAGCCTGCTTGCTCTTCTCCTGACTCTCATTCTCCGGTATGCTCCTATCCATCCTGCGTAGCCCCCACTCTACCTTCGTAATAATTTTTAAATATTCCTTCGAAGTTTCTGACTTCGGAGGATTTTCCAAAAGTTTCCCTATTTCTACTAATTTCTTTTCCACCGCCGTCAAATCCTGTTCGAAGTTGAACGGATAAGAGGGTGGGGCAAAAGAATTCCTACGTTCTAACTTTATTGCTACCCTAAGCGCTTTGCGCATTTCCTCTACTGTCCCTACCGCTAAACCTCTACATTCTACTTCATAAGTTATTTCGTCCTGTGAAAGTCTATTCACCTGGCTAACATACATTTCAAACAAAAATTAATAGAAAATTAATTAAAAGCAAAATAATAAAAAAAAACTGAAAAGGAATTAAAATCCCCAAAACTAACAGAAAAACTAAATTTAACTTTCAAAGAAAACTCACTAAATCGCGTGTTGGCAACCCTAAACGATTCCAACAATTTTTTCCCAACTAATTTGTGCTGATTTCCAAAATTTGAAAATTAAACACGTAAAATTTAAAAAAAAACTCCACTTTTTTCTTTTTGGACCAACTGTCCAAACCAACTAAATAAATTCAAACTATTTCGATTTTAAAACTGATCGAAAAAAAAACTACACCAAAATTTAAAATAAGTTAAAAAAACTATTATAAAATTTTTGCACCAAAAGTGGCACCCTCGAAAAAGGTCTACTGCCGAAATGGCAACCTCAATACTAACTAAACACGATTGATAAAATAAATTGAAAACAAAAACAAAATTTTAGGTCTGAAAGAGACCACACTATTATCACTTGAATGAAATTACTTAAAATGAAAAAAAGGAATTAAAACAATATTATAATAAAATAAAACTAGCAAAGTTAAGTGTCAATTCAAACCAATATCACTTAACAAAACAATATATAAAAATATTATGCACACACAAAAAAACCTTACTCAACTTTTCTTTTTGCTTTTTTCCTTCCACGCACTTCTTCCTATTAGACGAATGACGTCACCACTTCGCAATAAAAAATTATTCCAATGCCACCAACAACGGGATGGCATAAAGCACCTTTTTACCTATAAAAGAAAAAAAAAACACCAAGTAAAATTTCTTTAAATAAGAAAGAACAAAACACTTTCCCTAACCAAACACAATGCACCACAGACACAATAGAATGCTATTGGAACTTTTTTTTTCCACCAGATAGAACACAAAGGGAGCCCCACGTTTGGTCGCCAAATTGTTGCAATATTATTTACCGAATGTTACAAGACGATTAGGATGACGAAGAAAACTAAAAGACCGCGACTCAGGATTATATACGAATCCAATTATAATTAAAAAACACAAACGAATTTATTTTATTATTAAAATTGTGCAACCGGCACGCACGAAAGAAAAGATCGAATTGACGAACTGTCAAACGATCAACCAAAGATGAGAGATAAGAGAGAGACCTAATATTGCAACAACACTGCAACAACGATGCAGCCAACCGGCTAGTCAGCTGGGGGTGGGTTCGTCGAATTAAGAAGATGAATTTATGCACAATAAAAGTAATCAATTCAAATCGAATTAATTATGATAATAATATTTGATTAAAAAAAAAGAGAATCGAATGAAAAATAGGTAGGTACATACAGGGGCGTATTTACGCACAGGGTGGGTGCCAGGAAACTATTGAGGGTTTGCCTTGACCGGGAAGCTGAAAGTCGTCTTCAAATATTTGAAGGAAACACAAATGATTTTATTCCCAATGGGAAGTTAATAAAATTTATTTGAAATTTATCTGGGAAACCTTTATAAATATAGGTAGAAAACCCAGAATTTTTTCCGATAACAAGAGAAGTTCACAATTGATTTGGAAATTGGCAGAGGGCCAATTTTCCAAATAAAAGAAAGAAGAAAAGTTTGAATTAGGATAAAATAAAATAAAAATATAACAATCGAGTGTCACAGAGAGCACAAAGAAAAATCACTATGGGAAAGTTCCCGAACAGAAAACGGTATGGAAAAACGGTCGCGAGTCCCGCAATTTCGGGAGAATAAAAGAAAACGAAACGAAGGCCTAACCGAGGTAAAATTTTGCCACTTTTCTGGCCACAAAAACCAAACGATAAAATCTCACAATTTTCACTAATTTTGGACAAAACCAAACAACGAAATACTTAGCTTTAATGCGGAATCCTATCTCCTCCACTCTTCCCCAATCTGGAACCTTCTTCGATCGCCTCAGACTAAACGTTTTCCTCTCCTTACAACAAAAAAAAATAGCTCTATTTCTTTTCGATTCTTGTTCCCCGAACTGGGATTTTTCACAACGCAATTTTTCTGATCAAAAAAACAAATCGCTCAAAAAAAATCGAGAATAATTTTTCGCTTAGTTTCTTTTTTTTCCAACCACTTGCTTCTGTAACCTTTTCCAAAAGTCCACCAAAAATGGAGGACTTCGCTCGTCCATGCCGTCCATTCCATATATTGGTATCTCTTTCAGATCGCTTGTCCGTGTGTTATTCGGTCACAGTCTAACTGCAGCACTCCGCCAATTTGCTGAAGTGTGCGCTGTTGTCGAATCGAGCCACGCATGCGATCTCTTTCCAAAAGTAGCTCAATGGACAAGTTCAGTCCCCACCCGTCAATTTCCAAAGCAAAAAGGTAAGCGACAAATTATTTAAAACCGCGAACAATGCCCTAACCCAAACCGGCCCAGACTACGAAGTTGGAGGAAAACATTTTGTCAGATGGGATGACCCCCTTTTCCAACTAAAATGAAGAGACAGGATTCACTGCCTTTCGCGAAAGTTAAAATAAGCTAGACCCGTAGACCTCCGCGCAGATTTTAAGGGAAAGGGAAATACGTCGCAAAGTGATTTTACTTTTGTGTTCAAGACACTTTAGGGTGGGCATTAAGCCATACTAAATTTACGTTGGTGTGAAATAGTTGTCACACATGTCGTTGAACATGGGTCGGGTTCATCATGTTTTCTCCTTGTATGGACCAACTGTCACATACTTGATGATTTTGTGGACGACATGTCACACAATGTTTATTTTTATGATGTACGTGGACCAACTGTCACACGATAAGTATTAGTGCCGACCACCTGTCGCACGTATGTGTGTTTTTGTGGACCGCCCGTCACACAGGACACTGTTTCACGGATACCTATATTGGTTGCTTTTCCAGAATACTTTAAGAGCAGGACTCTGGCTGATGGAAACCAGGTTTCAACTGTACTCTACCGGTATTTTGGAGCCACAACGAAAAAGGAAGGCTAAAAATGGATGAAGGATAAAGAATAGGCTGGTGAAACTTGTTGTGGTAAATTTTACCGCAACAACTTAATACATTATAAAATGGTCCTTGAATAAAATTCATAGACCCTCAAAATTTCAATTTATTGTCTAAAAACCGTTTTTTTTTTTTTATTAATATTTTCAGGCTTCAAAGGTTTTTGTTCACTCATTTTTCGAACAAAGGGGTGCCAAGCCACCTATCATCAGTCTCCTCTTATTAGTGGTGCTGAGCTTTAATCCAATTTTATTATGAAAAACTTTCTACATGCCCACCACTAATAAGAGGAGACTGATGATAGGTGGCTTGGCACCCCTTGAAACAGCTGTATCTCTAGCCAAAAAATAAACGAATTATAAATTAATTCGTAAACAATTGGTGGTAGCACCTTTAAGTTGTTGTTGTTGTTCAAAAATTCAATGAAATAGACGGAATAAAGAATGGTCAAGTCTAATAAACTGACATTCTAGTATGAATAGTACAATAAATAATAATAATAACTTAATAGTCTGGTCTGTTACCGATCTTCCAACCTCTCCCCCTTTGATACGTATTACGAATTGTAGTCTATCGAAACAAGGTATGGATAAAAATGGAGGCGGAACAAGACGGCATACTTAAAGGCGCTTAGAAAAATGCTGATGCTCCAAATGCATTTGAAACAATAACATCCCATTTTCGATATGTGACGTCAGTGGTCTCAAGCGGCGGAATGTGTAGTGCATACGGCTTCTAAGACTGAGCAAATCTGATATCGTGGGTTCGATCCCTATGATGGGCATGTAGAAAGTTTTCCATAATAAAATTGGATTAAAGCTCAGCACCACTAATAAGAGGAGACTGATGATAGGTGGCTTGGCACCCCTTGAAACAGCTGTATCTCTAGCCAAAAAATAAACGAATTATAAATTAATTCGTAAACAATTGGTGGTAGCACCTTTAAGTTGTTGTTGTTGTTCAAAAATTCACAGAAGTAAAAATGTTTCAGCGCAATTTATTTGTCTTGCAAAGTGAAAATTAAAATTAAGAAAAACTACAGTTAATACGATTGCGAAGACAATTAAGAGATAAATCAGATCCTTTATCTCTTCCAACCCATATGTAAGCACAATGTTTTTATGCTTATGTACAATTGTAGAATACCTTTAATGGCACTGGTTGCTAAATAAAATTAAACAAACAAATAATCTTTTTATTATTGTTATAATAATTCAAACCATTATAGTTTTGTTCAACGTTTTCGGCTATCAAAGAAGCCTTTGTGATGGTACTCGAAATAATAAACTTGCCAGACGGCTTTTCAATGCAATTGGCGGCGGCCGCACCAAAACAAAACACAAAGCAATAAACAACACAAAAAAGTTGTAGGTGCGCTTTTTTACTACAAATTTTCTGTCAAACCCCATAGAAAAAAACATTTTCACTACAGTTTGAGAATTTGTGAAATATACCAAACAATCTCAAACTGAAAACGATAGACGAGACCATAGTGGTCGAGTTACGTGAAGCAAATCATTGACGATAGCGTTAACGATAATCGTTTTGACGATTATCATTTTGAAAAATTCGAGTGTCACAGAGAGCACAAAGAAAAATCACTATGGGAAAGTTCCCGAACAGACAACGGTATGGAAAAACGGTCGCGAGTCCCGCAATTTCGGGAGAATAAAAGAAAACGAAACGAAGGCCTAACCGGGGTAAAATTTTGCCACTTTTCTGGCCACAAAAACCAAACGATAAAATCTCACAATTTTCACTAATTTTGGACAAAACCAAACAACGAAATACTTAGCTTTAATGCGGAATCCTATCTCCTCCACTGTTCCCCAATCTGGAACCTTCTTCGATCGCCTCAGACTAAACGTTTTCCTCTCCTTACACCAAAAAAAAAATAGCTCCTCTATTTCTTTTCGATTCTTGTTCCCCGAACTGGGATTTTTCACAACGCAATTTTTCTGATCAAAAAAACAAATCGCTCAAAAAAAATCGAGAATAATTTTTCGCTTAGTTTCTTTTTTTTTCCAACCACTTGCTTCTGTAACCTTTTCCAAAAGTCCACCAAAAATGGAGGACTTCGCTCGTCCATGCCGTCCATTCCATATATTGGTATCTCTTTCAGATCGCTTGTCCGTGTGTTATTCGGTCACAGTCTAACTGCAGCACTCCGCCAATTTGCTGAAGTGTGCGCTGTTGTCGAATCGAGCCACGCATGCGATCTCTTTCCAAAAGTAGCTCAATGGACGAGTTCAGTCCCCACCCGTCAATTTCCAAAGCAAAAAGGTAAACGAAAAATTATTTAAAACCGCGAACAATGCCCCAACCCAAACCGGCCCAGACTACGAAGTTGGAGGAAAACATTTTGTCAGATGGGATGACCCCCTTTTCCAACTTAAATGAAGAGACAGCATTCACTGCCTTTCGCGAAAGTTAAAATAAGCTAGACCCGTAGACCTCCGCGCAGATTTTAAGGGAAAGGGAAACACGTCGCAAAGTGATTTTACTTTTGTGTTCAAGACACTTTAGGGTGGGCATTAAGCCATACTAAATTTACGTTGGTGTGAAATAGTTGTCACACATGTCGTTGAACATGGGTCGGGTTCATCATGTTTTCTCCTTGTATGGACCAACTGTCACATACTTGATGATTTTGTGGACGACATGTCACACAATGTTTATTTTTATGATGTACGTGGACCAACTGCCACACGATAAGTATTTGTGCCGACCACCTGTCGCACGTATGTGTGCTTTTGTGGACCGCCCGTCACACAGGACACCTTTTCACGGATACCTATATTGGTTGCTTTTCCAGAATACTTTAAGAGCAGGACTCTGGCTGATGGAAACCAGGTTTCAACTGTACTCTACCGGTATTTTGGAGCCACAACGAAAAAGTAAGGCTAAAAATGGATGAAGGATACAGAATAGGCTGGTGAAACTTGTTGTGGTAAATTTTACCGCAACAAATCCCACCCTTACCTCCTAGAAAATGTGCTTACATTTCTGTAACACATTTTCTAAGATCTACCAAGGTAATGGAAAATGACAAGGGATTTTCCATCAACTAAAGAAAAATCAAAATTAACAATTGAAACTAAAAATCATAAGTCATATTTATAAAAAACCAAACTACAAAAAAAAATAAACTACGTTACTTTAAGTTTAATCCTCGGATGCGTCGGTGTACGGTTTTAAATCTTTAACATGCCACGTTCCGCGCTCTTTACCATTACTATCTTCTAAGACATATGTCCAAGGTGACACACGCTTCTTAATTTTAAACGGACCGACAAACTTCGGTGCTAATTTGGCAGCATAATAATTCGCGGCATCCGACAACGAAAAGTTCCTACGCCATACCATTTCGCCGGGGTGATATTGAACATCACGCCGTCGGAGATTGTAGGCTTGAGCAGATCTTTTAGATGCTGCTTGCAATTGTTTGCCTATATCGACCCTTAGTTCTTTGAAACGCTCAGCGATCTCATTCGGATCCTGAACAGTTCCTGAACTATCCCCTATTGATGGTGCTTCTCGACCCGAAGTCACCATATCCCCCGAAGTTCGCATAATACGGCGAAACTCCTAAAACCTCATGCTCGTGCGAATAGCACACGCCACCTTGCTGAGCTGTGAAACCCACGTTCTGTGGTTTTCAGCGACGTAAGCCCTCAACGTCGTCTTAAGAATCTGATTGATTCTCTCTGCAGGATTCGCCTGCGGGTGATAATGGGCTGTGAATTTTAATTGTGACCCGTACGCCTGGCAAAGCGTTTTCAGTTCCTTAGATCGAAACTGGGGACCGTTGTCACACACGATCACCTTTGGGATGCCAAATAAAAGGAAAACATTATCTTCTAATTCCCTAATTATTGCCTTAGCAGTGGCCGACCTCAACGCGAACAGTAGTGGAAACTTTGTAAAGTAATCCACTACCGTTAAAATGTAAATGAAACCCCTACTCGACTTAGGAAGCGGACCTACCAAATCAACACAAATCATTTCCCACGGTGCCTTGATTCCTACCCTCTCGGTCATTAACCCAGCTGGTTTCTCATTCACCGGCTTTACTTGTTGGCAAACTTTACAACTCCTAACGTATTTTGTAATATCGGCCCTCATTTTTGGCCAATAAAACTTTGCCCCAATTCTGGCAAAAGTTTTCCTAACACCAATGTGTCCTATTAAAGGACCATCATGGTATTCCTGTAGAATCCCTAACCTTTCATTTTTCCCTAACACTCTCTTCCATTCTTGATTCTCCTGATGAACAACTACATGATTAGCCTTAACGAGTTTGAACAACTGACCTTGTTCAACTCTCCAGGCAGGATACCTAAGCGGGTTAGAATTAACCGAAGAAATCATCTAACTCACCCAAGGGTCTAAATCCTCGTCCGAGATACCACCCAACTGCGGCACTCCTCGAGAAAGCATATCCGGAACAACATGCTCTTTGCCTTTGCGATGAATGATTTCAAAATCAAATTGTTGGAGCCTAACTGCCCAACGCGCTAACCTACCCTGCGGATCTTTAAGATTGCTTAACCACACCAGGGAATAGTGATCCGTCACAACCGTTAACCGAACACCTTCGATATACGGTCGCAGCTTCTCAATAGCCCATAGTACAGCTAAACATTCCTTCTCTGTCGTAGAATAATTCCTCTCGTTCCTATTCAAAGACCTACTAAGGTAACAGACAACCTTTTCTCCCTCATCGAAGTTCTGTGAAAGAACTGCACCGATACCGAAATCTGATGCGTCTGTTTGTACGACAAAAGGTCGTTTAAAATCTGGGCAAGTAAGTATAGGTGCTGTCACCAAACACTCTTTAGCCTTCCTAAAGCTATCCTCACATTCTTGAGTCCAAGTGAACTTCCTATTCTTCTTTAACAAATCCGATAACGGCCTAAGTAATTCCGCGAAGTTTGGTACAAAACGTCGGTACCACGAAACTGTCCCTATAAAACTCCTAACTTCTTTAACATTCCTCGGTGCTGGAATCCTAACCATGCTTTCCACTTTCTCTGGATCTACATGTAAACCATTTCGATCCACTATATAACCTAAAAACTTCAGCGATGGCATGCGAAAATTGCATTTTTCCCTACTGACCTTCAATCCTGCTTCACTCAACCTTTTCATCACCTCATTCAGGATTTCTAGATGTTTTTCGAAATTTTCTGTAATGATGATGATGTCGTCTAAATAGACGAATACGAATGGCTCGAGGTCGGCACCCAAAACTGTGTCGATAAACCTCTGCCAAGTCGCAGGCGAGTTATGAAGTCCGAAAGGCATTCTCCTAAATTGAAAAAGACCTCTCCCCGGAACCGTTAAGGCAGTATAGGGTTTTGATTCCTCCTCCATAGGAATCTGCCAATACGCTGACTTGATGTCTAGCGAAGACAAGAACCTCGCACCTCGAAGCCTGTCCAAAATCGAATTAATGTAAGGTAGTGGATAAGCATCCCTATCTGTATTCTTATTTAGCTTCCTATAGTCCACGCAGAACCTATAGGAGCCATCTTTCTTCTTAACTAAAAGTATTGGAGATGACCAAGCACTTGTCGATCTCTCAATAACTCCTGCTTCTAACATCTCATTTAATTCCCCATCTATATGTTCCTGCATTGCCGGAGAAACCGGATAATACCGTTGTTTAATCGGTTCCGCCGACGTCCTAATCTTGTGCGCAACCATTGTTGTACACCCTAAGCCTTCAGGCATTTTCCTAAAAGATTCCTCAATCAAATTTTCTAAACACTTTATTTCCCTATCACTCAACTCTGATCGTTCTGTAATCGAACAAATCGACACTGGACTGTCCTGTTCCGAAAAATTCCAAATACGAGACCTCAAATCCGGGACAATACCCGACAGCGCCCAAAAATCTGCGCCGAGAATCACCGTATGTGGTAAGGAGGGAATGACTAAACAGTCAACTAAAATTGCCCTATCCTCAACTATAATTGGAAGAGAGATAATTCCTAACACTTCGACTCCTGTTCCATCTGCCAAACACACGCAGTGAACAGTGTCTTTCTTTAATGAAAGTCCTAAATTTTGAAAGATTTTCCATGCATCCCTACTTATTATGGTCCTAGAAGCTCCTGAATCTAATAAACCTAAAAATCTTGAACCATAAATAGTAACAGTTAAAAAAGGTCTCCTATCATTACCGTTTGCCTCCAAAGTAAAACCTAAATGAATCCTATCTGCCGACTGGTTACCAGCAGGCAACCCTATCAACGTCTTCGGACTTCCCGCCCTGCTGGCGCAGGAGTCCGTTGCCCATTTCCCGAACAGCGACGACAGTTTTGTCTGCTGACACCTAACTCACCGCAACCGAAACAACGCCTAGGAGCAGAACACCTATTTGCAAAATGGCCTGATCCATTGCAATTGAAACACCGAACAGAAGAATGAGATCGAGATTGGTTCGATGTTTGGGCCTGACGAGCGGTTCCGTTGTTTTCCGAAACAACCGAAACGACTGGAGTTTCCCTACCTAAATAAGCTAGATCCGGTTCTAGCAGATTCCTATTATCCCTAACCCTAGGTGGTGGAACATACGATTCCACATTTGCCCTAACTGCTTCTAAATTCCTACCTAAAGCGACCAAATCGGATACGCAACTTGGTTTCGCCAAACCAAGCTGGGTTTGATAGAATCATTACCAGCCTTCTACCTTCCGAAATTGGATCAGTAAGCCTACTGAACAAATTCTGCATCGTCGCAACATAGACACCGATTGACTGATCATCATAATTCGGTGGCAAGAACTCCACCTTCAACTCTCTGACGAGTTCCGGCCACGAATTGATTAAAACCCTAACTGCCCTAAACCAGATTAAAGCTTTTCCTACAAAAAGCTCAACCGCTGCCTTAAAAAGTTGGGTTTCTGAAACCCCCCTAGCTGAACGCATTTCCTCAACTCTTTCTAAAAACGAGTTCACTGAGGCACCACAGCGCTCACCAGTGAACTTCACATTCCATTTTACTATATTTAAAAACTTGTCGGAACTAACTATAACCCGTTCTACGGCTGGGTTAACCTGACTACTATTATCCCTATTTATATTCTCACTAGCATCTGCCACTCCTAAGCCCGTCGATGTACCGGCAGATGTACTCGTCGACTTGCTTTGAGGTTCAGCTGAACGCTGCTTTTCAACCCCACTCTTCCTTAATTCCTGTTTCTCCCTATTTGAATAGTCTTCACTTTCCTCTTCATTTTCATCTTCATCCTCATCATCCTCTAACTCAGCCAATGACATAACTAGTTTATTTTTCAGAGCCTGCTTGCTCTTCTCCTGGCTCTCATTCTCCGGTATGCTCCTATCCATCCTGCGTAGCCCCCACTCTACCTTCGTAATAATTTTTAAATATTCCTTCGAAGTTTTTTCCAAAAGTTTCCCTATTTCTACTAATTTCTTTTCCACCGCCGTCAAATCCTGTTCGAAGTTGAACGGATAAGAGGGTGGGGCAAAAGAATTCCTACGTTCTAACTTTATTGCTACCCTAAGCGCTTTGCGCATTTCCTCTACTGTCCCTACCGCTAAACCTCTACATTCTACTTCATAAGTTATTTCGTCCTGTGAAAGTCTATTCACCTGGCTAACATACATTTCAAACAAAAATTAATAGAAAATTAATTAAAAGCAAAATAATAAAAAAAAACTGAAAAGGAATTAAAATCCCCAAAACTAACAGAAAAACTAAATTTAACTTTCAAAGAAAACTCACTAAATCGCGTGTTGGCAACCCTAAACGATTCCAACAATTTTTTCCCAACTAATTTGTGCTGATTTCCAAAATTTGAAAATTAAACACGTAAAATTTAAAAAAAAACTCCACTTTTTTCTTTTTGGACCAACTGTCCAAACCAACTAAATAAATTCAAACTATTTCGATTTTAAAACTGATCGAAAAAAAAACTACACCAAAATTTAAAATAAGTTAAAAAAACTATTATAAAATTTTTGCACCAAAAGTGGCACCCTCGAAAAAGGTCTACTGCCGAAATGGCAACCTCAATACTAACTAAACACGATTGATAAAATAAATTGAAAACAAAAACAAAATTTTAGGTCTGAAAGAGACCACACTATTATCACTTGAATGAAATTACTTAAAATGAAAAAAAGGAATTAAAACAATATTATAATAAAATAAAACTAGCAAAGTTAAGTGTCAATTCAAACCAATATCACTTAACAAAACAATATATAAAAATATTATGCACACACAAAAAAACCTTACTCAACTTTTCTTTTTGCTTTTTTCCTTCCACGCACTTCTTCCTATTAGACGAATGACGTCACCACTTCGCAATACAAAATTATTCCAATGCCACCAACAACGGGATGGCATAAAGCACCTTTTTACCTATAAAAGAAAAAAAAAACACCAAGTAAAATTTCTTTAAATAAGAAAGAACAAAACACTTTCCCTAACCAAACACAATGCACCACAGACACAATAGAATGCTATTGGAACTTTTTTTTTCCACCAGATAGAACACAAAGGGAGCCCCACGTTTGGTCGCCAAATTGTTGCAATATTATTTACCGAATGTTACAAGACGATTAGGATGACGAAGAAAACTAAAAGACCGCGACTCAGGATTATATACGAATCCAATTATAATTAAAAAACACAAACGAATTTATTTTATTATTAAAATTGTGCAACCGGCACGCACGAAAGAAAAGATCGAATTGACGAACTGTCAAACGATCAACCAAAGATGAGAGATAAGAGAGAGACCTAATATTGCAACAACACTGCAACAACGATGCAGCCAACCGGCTAGTCAGCTGGGGGTGGGTTCGTCGAATTAAGAAGATGAATTTATGCACAATAAAAGTAATCAATTCAAATCGAATTAATTATGATAATAATATTTGATTAAAAAAAAAGAGAATCGAATGAAAAATAGGTAGGTACATACAGGGGCGTATTTACGCACAGGGTGGGTGCCAGTAAACTATTGAGGGTTTGCCTTGACCGGGAAGCTGAAAGTCGTCTTCAAATATTTGAAGGAAACACAAATGATTTTATTCCCAATGGGAAGATAATAAAATTTATTTGAAATTTATCTGGGAAACCTTTATAAATATAGGTAGAAAACCCAGAATTTTTTCCGATAACAAGAGAAGTTCACAATTGATTTGGAAATTGGCAGAGGGCCAATTTTCCAAATAAAAGAAAGAAGAAAAGTTTGAATTAGGATAAAATAAAATAAAAATATAACAATCGAGTGTCACAGAGAGCACAAAGAAAAATCACTATGGGAAAGTTCCCGAACAGAAAACGGTATGGAAAAACGGTCGCGAGTCCCGCAATTTCGGGAGAATAAAAGAAAACGAAACGAAGGCCTAACCGAGGTAAAATTTTGCCACTTTTCTGGCCACAAAAACCAAACGATAAAATCTCACAATTTTCACTAATTTTGGACAAAACCAAACAACGAAATACTTAGCTTTAATGCGGAATCCTATCTCCTCCACTGTTCCCCAATCTGGAACCTTCTTCGATCGCCTCAGACTAAACGTTTTCCTCTCCTTACAACAAAAAAAAATAGCTCCTCTATTTCTTTTCGATTCTTGTTCCCCGAACTGGGATTTTTCACAACGCAATTTTTCTGATCAAAAAAACAAATCGCTCAAAAAAAATCGAGAATAATTTTTCGCTTAGTTTCTTTTTTTTCCAACCACTTGCTTCTGTAACCTTTTCCAAAAGTCCACCAAAAATGGAGGACTTCGCTCGTCCATGCCGTCCATTCCATATATTGGTATCTCTTTCAGATCGCTTGTCCGTGTGTTATTCGGTCACAGTCTAACTGCACCACTCCGCCAATTTGCTGAAGTGTGCGCTGTTGTCGAATCGAGCCACGCATGCGATCTCTTTCCAAAAGTAGCTCAATGGACAAGTTCAGTCCCCACCCGTCAATTTCCAAAGCAAAAAGGTAAGCGACAAATTATTTAAAACCGCGAACAATGCCCCAACCCAAACCGGCCCAGACTACGAAGTTGGAGGAAAACATTTTGTCAGATGGGATGACCCCCTTTTCCAACTAAAATGAAGAGACAGGATTCACTGCCTTTCGCGAAAGTTAAAATAAGCTAGACCCGTAGACCTCCGCGCAGATTTTAAGGGAAAGGGAAATACGTCGCAAAGTGATTTTACTTTTGTGTTCAAGACACTTTAGGGTGGGCATTAAGCCATACTAAATTTACGTTGGTGTGAAATAGTTGTCACACATGTCGTTGAACATGGGTCGGGTTCATCATGTTTTCTCCTTGTATGGACCAACTGTCACATACTTGATGATTTTGTGGACGACATGTCACACAATGTTTATTTTTATGATGTACGTGGACCAACTGTCACACGATAAGTATTTGTGCCGACCACCTGTCGCACGTATGTGTGTTTTTGTGGACCGCCCGTCACACAGGACACTGTTTCACGGATACCTATATTGGTTGCTTTTCCAGAATACTTTAAGAGCAGGACTCTGGCTGATGGAAACCAGGTTTCAACTGTACTCTACCGGTATTTTGGAGCCACAACGAAAAAGGAAGGCTAAAAATGGATGAAGGATAAAGAATAGGCTGGTGAAACTTGTTGTGGTAAATTTTACCGCAACAACTTAATACATTATAAAATGGTCCTTGAATAAAATTCATAGACCCTCAAAATTTCAATTTATTGTCTAAAAACCGTTTTTTTTTTTTATTAATATTTTCAGGCTTCAAAGGTTTTTGTTCACTCATTTTTCGAACAAAGGGGTGCCAAGCCACCTATCATCAGTCTCCTCTTATTAGTGGTGCTGAGCTTTAATCCAATTTTATTATGAAAAACTTTCTACATGCCCACCACTAATAAGAGGAGACTGATGATAGGTGGCTTGGCACCCCTTGAAACAGCTGTATCTCTAGCCAAAAAATAAACGAATTATAAATTAATTCGTAAACAATTGGTGGTAGCACCTTTAAGTTGTTGTTGTTGTTCAAAAATTCAATGAAATAGACGGAATAAAGAATGGTCAAGTCTAATAAACTGACATTCTAGTATGAATAGTACAATAAATAATAATAATAACTTAATAGTCTGGTCTGTTACCGATCTTCCAACCTCTCCCCCTTTGATACGTATTACGAATTGTAGTCTATCGAAACAAGGTATGGATAAAAATGGAGGCGGAACAAGACGGCATACTTAAAGGCGCTTAGAAAAATGCTGATGCTCCAAATGCATTTGAAACAATAACATCCCATTTTCGATATGTGACGTCAGTGGTCTCAAGCGGCGGAATGTGTAGTGCATACGGCTTCTAAGACTGAGCAAATCTGATATCGTGGGTTCGATCCCTATGATGGGCATGTAGAAAGTTTTCCATAATAAAATTGGATTAAAGCTCAGCACCACTAATAAGAGGAGACTGATGATAGGTGGCTTGGCACCCCTTGAAACAGCTGTATCTCTAGCCAAAAAATAAACGAATTATAAATTAATTCGTAAACAATTGGTGGTAGCACCTTTAAGTTGTTGTTGTTGTTCAAAAATTCACAGAAGTAAAAATGTTTCAGCGCAATTTATTTGTCTTGCAAAGTGAAAATTAAAATTAAGAAAAACTACAGTTAATACGATTGCGAAGACAATTAAGAGATAAATCAGATCCTTTATCTCTTCCAACCCATATGTAAGCACAATGTTTTTATGTTTATGTACAATTGTAGAATACCTTTAATGGCACTGGTTGCTAAATAAAATTAAACAAACAAATAATCTTTTTATTATTGTTATAATAATTCAAACCATTATAGTTTTGTTCAACGTTTTCGGCTATCAAAGAAGCCTTTGTGATGGTACTCGAAATAATAAACTTGCCAGACGGCTTTTCAATGCAATTGGCGGCGGCCGCACCAAAACAAAACACAAAGCAATAAACAACACAAAAAAGTTGTAGGTGCGCTTTTTTACTACAAATTTTCTGTCAAACCCCATAGAAAAAAACATTTTCACTACAGTTTGAGAATTTGTGAAATATACCAAACAATCTCAAACTGAAAACGATAGACGAGACCATAGTGGTCGAGTTACGTGAAGCAAATCATTGACGATAGCGTTAACGATAATCGTTTTGACGATTATCATTTTGAAAAATTCGAGTGTCACAGAGAGCACAAAGAAAAATCACTATGGGAAAGTTCCCGAACAGACAACGGTATGGAAAAACGGTCGCGAGTCCCGCAATTTCGGGAGAATAAAAGAAAACGGGCCTAACCGGGGTAAAATTTTGCCACTTTTCTGGCCACAAAAACCAAACGATAAAATCTCACAATTTTCACTAATTTTGGACAAAACCAAACAACGAAATACTTAGCTTTAATGCGGAATCCTATCTCCTCCACTGTTCCCCAATCTGGAACCTTCTTCGATCGCCTCAGACTAAACGTTTTCCTCTCCGTACACCAAAAAAAAAATAGCTCCTCTATTTCTTTTCGATTCTTGTTCCCCGAACTGGGATTTTTCACAACGCAATTTTTCTGATCAAAAAAACAAATCGCTCAAAAAAAATCGAGAATAATTTTTCGCTTAGTTTCTTTTTTTTCCAACCACTTGCTTCTGTAACCTTTTCCAAAAGTCCACCAAAAATGGAGGACTTCGCTCGTCCATGCCGTCCATTCCATATATTGGTATCTCTTTCAGATCGCTTGTCCGTGTGTTATTCGGTCACAGTCTAACTGCAGCACTCCGCCAATTTGCTGAAGTGTGCGCTGTTGTCGAATCGAGCCACGCATGCGATCTCTTTCCAAAAGTAGCTCAATGGACAAGTTCAGTCCCCACCCGTCAATTTCCAAAGCAAAAAGGTAAAACCGCGAACAATGCCCCAACCCAAACCGGCCCAGACTACGAAGTTGGAGGAAAACATTTTGTCAGATGGGATGACCCCCTTTTCCAACTTAAATGAAGAGACAGCATTCACTGCCTTTCGCGAAAGTTAAAATAAGCTAGACCCGTAGACCTCCGCGCAGATTTTAAGGGAAAGGGAAACACGTCGCAAAGTGATTTTACTTTTGTGTTGAAGACACTTTAGGGTGGGCATTAAGCCATACTAAATTTACGTTGGTGTGAAATAGTTGTCACACATGTCGTTGAACATGGGTCGGGTTCATCATGTTTTCTCCTTGTATGGACCAACTGTCACATACTTGATGATTTTGTGGACGACATGTCACACAATGTTTATTTTTATGATGTACGTGGACCAACTGCCACACGATAAGTATTTGTGCCGACCACCTGTCGCACGTATGTGTGTTTTTGTGGACCGCCCGTCACACAGGACACCTTTTCACGGATACCTATATTGGTTGCTTTTCCAGAATACTTTAAGAGCAGGACTCTGGCTGATGGAAACCAGGTTTCAACTGTACTCTACCGGTATTTTGGAGCCACAACGAAAAAGTAAGGCTAAAAATGGATGAAGGATAAAGAATAGGCTGGTGAAACTTGTTGTGGTAAATTTTACCGCAACAAATCCCACCCTTACCTCCTAGAAAATGTGCTTACATTTCTGTAACACATTTTCTAAGATCTACCAAGGTAATGGAAAATGACAAGGGATTTTCCATCAACTAAAGAAAAATCAAAAGCAACAATTGAAACTAAAAATCATAAGTCATATTTATAAAAAACCAAACTACAAAAAAAAATAAACTACGTTACTTTAAGTTTAATCCTCGGATGCGTCGGTGTACGGTTTTAAATCTTTAACATGCCACGTTCCGCGCTCTTTACCATTACTATCTTCTAAGACATATGTCCAAGGTGACACACGCTTCTTAATTTTAAACGGACCGACAAACTTCGGTGCTAATTTGGCAGCATAATAATTCGCGGCATCCGACAACGAAAAGTTCCTACGCCATACCATTTCGCCGGGGTGATATTGAACATCACGCCGTCGGAGATTGTAGGCTTGAGCAGATCTTTTAGATGCTGCTTGCAATTGTTTGCCTATATCGACCCTTAGTTCTTTGAAACGCTCAGCGATCTCATTCGGATCCTGAACAGTTCCTGAACTATCCCCTATTGATGGTGCTTCTCGACCCGAAGTCACCATATCCCCCGAAGTTCGCATAATACGGCGAAACTCCTAAAACCTCATGCTCGTGCGAATAGCACACGCCACCTTGCTGAGCTGTGAAACCCACGATCTGTGGTTTTCAGCGACGTAAGCCCTCAACGTCGTCTTAAGAATCTGATTGATTCTCTCTGCAGGATTCGACTGCGGGTGATAATGGGCTGTGAATTTTAATTGTGACCCGTACGCCTGGCAAAGCGTTTTCAGTTCCTTAGATCGAAACTGGGGACCGTTGTCACACACGATCACCTTTGGGATGCCAAATAAAAGGAAAACATTATCTTCTAATTCCCTAATTATTGCCTTAGCAGTGGCCGACCTCAACGCGAACAGTAGTGGAAACTTTGTAAAGTAATCCACTACCGTTAAAATGTAAATGAAACCCCTACTCGACTTAGGAAGCGGACCTACCAAATCAACACAAATCATTTCCCACGGTGCCTTGATTCCTACCCTCTCGGTCATTAACCCAGCTGGTTTCTCATTCACCGGCTTTACTTGTTGGCAAACTTTACAACTCCTAACGTATTTTGTAATATCGGCCCTCATTTTTGGCCAATAAAACTTTGCCCCAATTCTGGCAAAAGTTTTCCTAACACCAATGTGTCCTGCTAAAGGACCATCATGGTATTCCTGTAGAATCCCTAACCTTTCATTTTTCCCTAACACTCTCTTCCATTCTTGATTCTCCTGATGAACAACTACATGATTAGCCTTCACGAGTTTGAACAACTGACCTTGTTCAACTCTCCAGGCAGGATACCTAAGCGGGTTAGAATTAACCGAAGAAATCATCTAACTCACCCAAGGGTCTAAATCCTCGTCCGAGATACCACCCAACTGCGGCACTCCTCGAGAAAGCATATCCGGAACAACATGCTCTTTGCCTTTGCGATGAATGATTTCAAAATCAAATTGTTGGAGCCTAACTGCCCAACGCGCTAACCTACCCTGCGGATCTTTAAGATTGCTTAACCACACCAGGGAATAGTGATCCGTCACAACCGTAAACCGAACACCTTCGATATACGGTCGCAGCTTCTCAATAGCCCATAGTACAGCTAAACATTCCTTCTCTGTCGTAGAATAATTCCTCTCGTTCCTATTCAAAGACCTACTAAGGTAACAGACAACCTTTTCTCCCTCATCGAAGTTCTGTGAAAGAACTGCACTGATACCGAAATCTGATGCGTCTGTTTGTACGACAAAAGGTCGTTTAAAATCTGGGCAAGTAAGTATAGGTGCTGTCACCAAACACTCTTTAGCCTTCCTAAAGCTATCCTCACATTCTTGAGTCCAAGTGAACTTCCTATTCTTCTTTAACAAATCCGATAACGGCCTAAGTAATTCCGCGAAGTTTGGTACAAAACGTCGGTACCACGAAACTGTCCCTATAAAACTCCTAACTTCTTTAACATTCCTCGGTGCTGGAATCCTAACCATGCTTTCCACTTTCTCTGGATCTACATGTAAACCATTTCGATCCACTATATAACCTAAAAACTTCAGCGATGGCATGCGAAAATTGGATTTTTCCCTACTGACCTTCAATCCTGCTTCACTCAACCTTTTCATCACCTCATTCAGGATTTCTAGATGTTTTTCGAAATTTTCTGTAATGATGATGATGTCGTCTAAATAGACGAATACGAATGGCTCGAGGTCGGCACCCAAAACTGTGTCGATAAACCTCTGCCAAGTCGCAGGCGAGTTATGAAGTCCGAAAGGCATTCTCCTAAATTGAAAAAGACCTCTCCCCGGAACCGTAAAGGCAGTATAGGGTTTTGATTCCTCCTCCATAGGAATCTGCCAATACGCTGACTTGATGTCTAGGGAAGACAAGAACCTCGCACCTCGAAGCCTGTCCAAAATCGAATTAATGTAAGGTAGTGGATAAGCATCCCTATCTGTATTCTTATTTAGCTTCCTATAGTCCACGCAGAACCTATAGGAGCCATCTTTCTTCTTAACTAAAAGTATTGGAGATGACCAAGCACTTGTCGATCTCTCAATAACTCCTGCTTCTAACATCTCATTTAATTCCCCATCTATATGTTCCTGCATTGCCGGAGAAACCGGATAATACCGTTGTTTAATCGGTTCCGCCGACGTCCTAATCTTGTGCGCAACCATTGTTGTACACCCTAAGCCTTCAGGCATTTTCCTAAAAGATTCCTCAATCAAATTTTCTAAACACTTTATTTCCCTATCACTCAACTCTGATCGTTCTGTAATCGAACAAGTCGACACTGGACTGTCCTGTTCCGAAAAATTCCAAATACGAGACCTCAAATCCGGGACAATACCCGACAGCGCCCAAAAATCTGCGCCGAGAATCACCGTATGTGGTAAGGAGGGAATGACTAAACAGTCAACTAAAATTGCCCTATCCTACTGAACAAATTCTGCATCGTCGCAACATAGACACCGATTGACTGATCATCATAATTCGGTGGCAAGAACTCCAGCTTCAACTCTCTGACGAGTTCCGGCCACGAATTGATTAAAACCCTAACTGCCCTAAACCAGATTAAAGCTTTTCCTACAAAAAGCTCAACCGCTGCCTTAAAAAGTTGGGTTTCTGAAACCCCCCTAGCTGAACGCATTTCCTCAACTCTTTCTAAAAACGAGTTCACTGAGGCACCACAGCGCTCACCAGTGAACTTCACATTCCATTTTACTATATTTAAAAACTTGTCGGAACTAACTATAACCCGTTCTACGGCTGGGTTAACCTGACTACTATTATCCCTATTTATATTCTCACTAGCATCTGCCACTCCTAAGCCCGTCGATGTACCGGCAGATGTACTCGTCGACTTGCTTTGAGGTTCAGCTGAACGCTGCTTTTCAACCCCACTCTTCCTTAATTCCTGTTTCTCCCTATTTGAATAGTCTTCACTTTCCTCTTCATTTTCATCTTCATCCTCATCATCCTCTAACTCAGCCAATGACATAACTAGTTTATTTTTCAGAGCCTGCTTGCTCTTCTCCTGACTCTCATTCTCCGGTATGCTCCTATCCATCCTGCGTAGCCCCCACTCTACCTTCGTAATAATTTTTAAATATTCCTTCGAAGTTTCTGACTTCGGAGGATTTTCCAAAAGTTTCCCTATTTCTACTAATTTCTTTTCCACCGCCGTCAAATCCTGTTCGAAGTTGAACGGATAAGAGGGTGGAGCAAAAGAATTCCTACGTTCTAACTTTATTGCCGCCCTAAGCGCTTTGCGCATTTCCTCTACTGTCCCTACCGCTAAACCTCTACATTCTACTTCATAACTTATTTCGTCCTGTGAAAGTCTATTCACCTGGCTAACATACATTTCAAACAAAAATTAATAGAAAATTAATTAAAAGCAAAATAATAAAAAAAAACTGAAAAGGAATTAAAATCCCCAAAACTAACAGAAAAACTAAATTTAACTTTCAAAGAAAACTCACTAAATCGCGTGTTGGCAACCCTAAACGATTCCAACAATTTTTTCCCAACTAATTTGTGCTGATTTCCAAAATTTGAAAATTAAACACGTAAAATTTAAAAAAAAACTCGACTTTTTTCTTTTTGGACCAACTGTCCAAACCAACTAAATAAATTCAAACTATTTCGATTTTAAAACTGATCGAAAAAAAAACTACACCAAAATTTAAAATAAGTTAAAAAAACTATTATAAAATTTTTGCACCAAAAGTGGCACCCTCGAAAAAGGTCTACTGCCGAAATGGCAACCTCAATACTAACTAAACACGATTGATAAAATAAATTGAAAACAAAAACAAAATTTTAGGTCTGAAAGAGACCACACTATTATCACTTGAATGAAATTAATTAAAATGAAAAAAAGGAATTAAAACAATATAATAATAAAATAAAACTAGCAAAGTTAAGTGTCAATTCAAACCAATATCACTTAACAAAACAATATATAAAAATATTATGCACACACAAAAAAACCTTACTCAACTTTTCTTTTTGCTTTTTTCCTTCCACGCACTTCTTCCTATTAGACGAATGACGTCACCACTTCGCAATAAAAAATTATTCCAATGCCACCAACAACGGGATGGCATAAAGCACCTTTTTACCTATAAAAGAAAAAAAAAACACCAAGTAAAATTTCATTAAATAAGAAAGAACAAAACACTTTCCCTAACCAAACACAATGCACCACAGACACAATAGAATGCTATTGGAACTTTTTTTTTCCACCAGATAGAACACAAAGGGAGCCCCACGTTTGGTCGCCAAATTGTTGCAATATTATTTACCGAATGTTACAAGACGATTAGGATGACGAAGAAAACTAAAAGACCGCGACTCAGGATTATATACGAATCCAATTATAATTAAAAAACACAAACGAATTTATTTTATTATTAAAATTGTGCAACCGGCACGCACGAAAGAAAAGATCGAATTGACGAACTGTCAAACGATCAACCAAAGATGAGAGATAAGAGAGAGACCTAATATTGCAACAACACTGCAACAACGATGCAGCCAACCGGCTAGTCAGCTGGGGGTGGGTTCGTCGAATTAAGAAGATGAATTTATGCACAATGAAAGTAATCAATTCAAATCGAATTAATTATGATAATAATAGTTGATTAAAAAAAAAGAGAATCGAATGAAAAATAGGTAGGTACATACAGGGGCGTACTTACGCACAGGGTGGGTGCCAGGAAACTATTGAGGGTTTGCCTTGACCGGGAAGCCGAAAGTCGTCTTCAAATATTTGAAGGAAACACAAATGATTTTATTCCCAATGGGAAGTTAATAAAATTTATTTGAAATTTATCTGGGAAACCTTTATAAATATAGGCAGAAAACCCAGAATTTTTTACGATAACAAGAGAAGTTCACAATTGATTTGGAAATTGGCAGAGGGCCAATTTTCCAAATAAAAGAAAGAAGAAAAGTTTGAATTAGGATAAAATAAAATAAAAATATAACAATCGAGTGTCACAGAGAGCACAAAGAAAAATCACTATGGGAAAGTTCCCGAACAGACAACGGTATGGAAAAACGGTCGCGAGTCCCGCAATTTCGGGAGAATAAAAGAAAACGGGCCTAACCGGGGTAAAATTTTGCCACTTTTCTGGCCACAAAAACCAAACGATAAAATCTCACAATTTTCACTAATTTTGGACAAAACCAAACAACGAAATACTTAGCTTTAATGCGGAATCCTATCTCCTCCACTGTTCCCCAATCTGGAACCTTCTTCGATCGCCTCAGACTAAACGTTTTCCTCTCCTTACAACAAAAAAAAATAGCTCCTCTATTTCTTTTCGATTCTTGTTCCCCGAACTGGGATTTTTCACAACGCAATTTTTCTGATCAAAAAAACAAATCGCTCAAAAAAAATCGAGAATAATTTTTCGCTTAGTTTCTTTTTTTTCCAACCACTTGCTTCTGTAACCTTTTCCAAAAGTCCACCAAAAATGGAGGACTTCGCTCGTCCATGCCGTCCATTCCATATATTGGTATCTCTTTCAGATCGCTTGTCCGTGTGTTATTCGGTCACAGTCTAACTGCAGCACTCCGCCAATTTGCTGAAGTGTGCGCTGTTGTCGAATCGAGCCACGCATGCGATCTCTTTCCAAAAGTAGCTCAATGGACAAGTTCAGTCCCCACCCGTCAATTTCCAAAGCAAAAAGGTAAGCGACAAATTATTTAAAACCGCGAACAATGCCCCAACCCAAACCGGCCCAGACTACGAAGTTGGAGGAAAACATTTTGTCAGATGGGATGACCCCCTTTTCCAACTAAAATGAAGAGACAGGATTCACTGCCTTTCGCGAAAGTTAAAATAAGCTAGACCCGTAGACCTCCGCGCAGATTTTAAGGGAAAGGGAAATACGTCGCAAAGTGATTTTACTTTTGTGTTCAAGACACTTTAGGGTGGGCATTAAGCCATACTAAATTTACGTTGGTGTGAAATAGTTGTCACACATGTCGTTGAACATGGGTCGGGTTCATCATGTTTTCTCCTTGTATGGACCAACTGTCACATACTTGATGATTTTGTGGACGACATGTCACACAATGTTTATTTTTATGATGTACGTGGACCAACTGTCACACGATAAGTATTTGTGCCGACCACCTGTCGCACGTATGTGTGTTTTTGTGGACCGCCCGTCACACAGGACACTGTTACACGGATACCTATATTGGTTGCTTTTCCAGAATACTTTAAGAGCAGGACTCTGGCTGATGGAAACCAGGTTTCAACTGTACTCTACCGGTATTTTGGAGCCACAACGAAAAAGGAAGGCTAAAAATGGATGAAGGATAAAGAATAGGCTGGTGAAACTTGTTGTGGTAAATTTTACCGCAACAACTTAATACATTATAAAATGGTCCTTGAATAAAATTCATAGACCCTCAAAATTTCAATTTATTGTCTAAAAACCGTTTTTTTTTTTTATTAATATTTTCAGGCTTCAAAGGTTTTTGTTCACTCATTTTTCGAACAAAGGGGTGCCAAGCCACCTATCATCAGTCTCCTCTTATTAGTGGTGCTGAGCTTTAATCCAATTTTATTATGAAAAACTTTCTACATGCCCACCACTAATAAGAGGAGACTGATGATAGGTGGCTTGGCACCCCTTGAAACAGCTGTATCTCTAGCCAAAAAATAAACGAATTATAAATTAATTCGTAAACAATTGGTGGTAGCACCTTTAAGTTGTTGTTGTTGTTCAAAAATTCAATGAAATAGACGGAATAAAGAATGGTCAAGTCTAATAAACTGACATTCTAGTATGAATAGTACAATAAATAATAATAATAACTTAATAGTCTGGTCTGTTACCGATCTTCCAACCTCTCCCCCTTTGATACGTATTACGAATTGTAGTCTATCGAAACAAGGTATGGATAAAAATGGAGGCGGAACAAGACGGCATACTTAAAGGCGCTTAGAAAAATGCTGATGCTCCAAATGCATTTGAAACAATAACATCCCATTTTCGATATGTGACGTCAGTGGTCTCAAGCGGCGGAATGTGTAGTGCATACGGCTTCTAAGACTGAGCAAATCTGATATCGTGGGTTCGATCCCTATGATGGGCATGTAGAAAGTTTTCCATAATAAAATTGGATTAAAGCTCAGCACCACTAATAAGAGGAGACTGATGATAGGTGGCTTGGCACCCCTTGAAACAGCTGTATCTCTAGCCAAAAAATAAACGAATTATAAATTAATTCGTAAACAATTGGTGGTAGCACCTTTAAGTTATTGTTGTTGTTCAAAAATTCACAGAAGTAAAAATGTTTCAGCGCAATTTATTTGTCTTGCAAAGTGAAAATTAAAATTAAGAAAAACTACAGTTAATACGATTGCGAAGACAATTAAGAGATAAATCAGATCCTTTATCTCTTCCAACCCATATGTAAGCACAATGTTTTTATGTTTATGTACAATTGTAGAATACCTTTAATGGCACTGGTTGCTAAATAAAATTAAACAAACAAATAATCTTTTTATTATTGTTATAATAATTCAAACCATTATAGTTTTGTTCAACGTTTTCGGCTATCAAAGAAGCCTTTGTGATGGTACTCGAAATAATAAACTTGCCAGACGGCTTTTCAATGCAATTGGCGGCGGCCGCACCAAAACAAAACACAAAGCAATAAACAACACAAAAAAGTTGTAGGTGCGCTTTTTTACTACAAATTTTCTGTCAAACCCCATAGAAAAAAACATTTTCACTACAGTTTGAGAATTTGTGAAATATACCAAACAATCTCAAACTGAAAACGATAGACGAGACCATAGTGGTCGAGTTACGTGAAGCAAATCATTGACGATAGCGTTAACGATAATCGTTTTGACGATTATCATTTTGAAAATTACGGAATGACCCTCCTGCTCTTAAGCTCATATCTTAAGTTGTATTCAACGCACAGAATAGCTTAATATATATAGAAATGTAGAAAGTTTAGTGATCAACAAGAATTATGATAATCGTTTTTTCAGTCACATAAACAAAAGACGAGATATAAACGGTAAATCCGTTTTATTTTTTATTTTTTTATTGTTCATTAATATTATAATCGTGGTATGTACAGTAAGATAATATCTTTTATAGTACTTAGGCATACAAGTTTATAGATAATACATTCATTTAAATACAATAAAGAAGAGTTTAAATTAAATTAAATTGAAATAATGTTTTCAACAATTCTTTGATATTGAAAGGAAAAGGATTATGGTTGGATCACGAGGGTTGAGAAGAAAAGAAAGATACCGTGTTTGAATTCATTGTAGTTAACTATTGATTTTATTGAAGGCGGGAGCGAGTTCCAGAGTCTAACAGCACGAAAGAAAAATAAACGGGACGAGTTAAGGTAATTACTAATAAGAGGAATGATATTAATACTTCTATGGGAGCGATTGAATGAAAGTCTGGTAAATAAATAGGACGAAGTCTTAAGATGGATCAATTTATGTAGAAATAGGCAGTTCCTTGCATTAATGAATTGTTGCAAAGTGCAACCCAGCAGATTTTTGGAAAAATCAGAGACGTGTTCATGTCTTCGTAACCCATAAATATAACGAATGGCGTCATTGAAAGCAACCTGTAATTTCCGTTGAGATAGTGAATCGATATCGCTATAAACTATCTCAGCATACGATATTAAGGGTAAAACTAAAGACAGTATGAGTTTGCGTCGAGTTTCAACAGGAGTAAAGTAAGCTGAAGGCCATAATTTTCTGAGACAACCGTATATGCGACCAATGACAACGTTAGTGTGCTTATATCCAGATAGATCTCGGTCAATAACGAAACCAAGGATGGTGCAGTGATCGACTGCTTTGATTTTACTATCTCTTAGCCATAAGTCAGGTAGAGTGCTGAAATCAAACTTTTTTTTAGATATTGGAATGACTATAGATTCTGTAGGATTTAGAAGTAGGCCATTGGTAATAGACCAAGCATTTATTTGACTAAGATCCTCATTGATGGATAGGAACAGTTCATCAAGCTGGTGAAAAGGCTTGGCCAGATGAAGTTGAACATCATCAGCGTATAAGTGAATCGAGGCATGCGAACAACACGAGGACAGATAATTTATAAACATGCAAAAGAGTATTGGACCAAGAACCGATCCTTGAGGAACTCCCTGTAAAACAGGTCTGTGGGCTGAGCATTTACCACCAGAAACGACTCTTTGAAATCTGCCTGACAAATAATCTGCTATTAGTTTGCATGCCCGATCACTAAAACCGAATAAATTACGCAGTTTATATTGAAGAATGTTGTGATTCACTTTGTCAAAAGCTTTAGAGAAATCTAGTAAGCAAAGAAGATTAAGATGACCCTTATCGTAAGCAACCCTAATATCCTCAAGAAGATTGACTGTAGCAGTAGTGCAGCTGTGATTTGCTCTGAATCCCGATTGCTTATCATATAACAAATTGTTGCTTGATAAATGATTTGAAATTTGTTTCTCAATTATCTTCTCGAATACCTTAGAGAGGCAAGGTAGGATGCTGATTGGTCTGAAGTCAGCTGGGGAGGCAGAATCACGTTTTTTAACTATCGGAAGAACTCTGGCAATTTTCCAAGAAATAGGGAAAGTAGCAGTGACAATGCACCAGTTAATTATATGAGTGAGATGGGCAATAATTAGTGGCAATATAAATTTGACGAAACGGATAGGTACTCCATCCTCTCCTATGGAGTCAGATCTGATGGCCTTTACGCATTTAATAACATCACCTTCACTAACTACTTCAAAATCCTCAAGTCCGGGCACAGAATTTGACGAGTTTATTGAAGTATTAACCTCATAGTCACTAACAGAGACTGGATCACTAAGGAAAAAATCATTTAGAAGATCTGGATCAAGAGAGCATTGAGATCCTTTGTCTTTGCCAACACCAATTTTACTGAGGTTGCTCCATAATTTTTTAGGGGGTAAAGAGGTATTAAGTTTGGATGTGTAAAAGTCTTTGATGTTCGTATTACAGTCGTTGTTTGATTGCGGGCTGCTGTAAAGGCTCTCCAATTTGCAGTCGTTGGTCTGCGTTTCCATCTACTATGAAGAATATTTCTGTTTTTGATAGCAATTATCACAGCTGAGGTAAACCAAGGACAACGGTTATTTTGAACTCTTACTGTCTTGGTGGGAACACATTCGTTAAACAGTTGAAGTAACAAATGTTGGATAGAGTTAACCTTATCGTTGGCATTTTCAAAAAGGCGACAACTAAGCCATGGGGCCGAGGCAGTAGCTAGATGTAGACTGTAAAGGTCAATAGCGTTGAAGTCTTTGTATGTGAAAGTTTCATTTCTAGCAGACTGCGAAAATTTAAGATTATTTGTGCAAAATATAAGGTCATGATCAGAGATATCTAACGATAACTGATCGTATAGTTGCACGAACGAGGAATCAGAAACAATGACTAGATCCAGAAGACTTGGATCAGAATTAGGGGCGAAGCGTGTAGGAGAAGTGGTGTTCACAATGTTCATTTTTACTGATGAAACTAAATCATTCATCTGAAAGGCGCAAGTATCTTGTTTCAGCAAATCAGCATTGAAATCACCACATACTATTATATGCTCAGAATTAGCACAGTAATTACTAAGGGTAGAAAAAAATAGAGCAGAAGAACAGTTACGATTTTTACTAAAGACACATGAAATTAAACATTTATTATAAGAGTCACTGACTTCGATAATTATGAATTCGACGCCTGGTTCACTAGATTTAGTGATGACTTTTGCTTTGATGGTCGATTTACAATAAATTGCAACTCCTCCGCCAAAAGTTTCGGTACTTCTATCATTTCTATATAGTTTGAAATTAGAGATGCCATACACTTGATCACAAAAGTCGGGCTTGAACCAAGTTTTAATTACACAAACAATGTCAATACAAGAACCGGAAAATAAATACTTAAGATCAAACGGGCACACGGAAGTAACTACCCAAAATAAAAATTGACCGAGTTGTTTTTAAAATTTTGAGTTTTCAAGAAAATTACACGTTTGAACAAAATCTCGATATCAATTTTCTTACGAATACATGGCTTGCCATATACAAATGTATGAATGTATGTAGTACCAAAAATTAAAATAACAGTTTTAATAAAAATAATTGTTTAGTGAGTAGACTTGTTTTATTTTTGAAAATTGAAAATTTCGGTGCAAACAAGTTTCACAAAGCCCAAAAAGTCAAAAATGAAGGCAGTGCCTACCTATGACCTAAATTTTACTGATTTTTTTTTATTAATCTGTGGGCCAATTTTGAGAAAATTAAGATTTTCCTTTTTGGCCCAAAAATATTGTCTTTTATAGTCCTTTAAAAAAATTGTATCGAACCTTTCGTTTAGGCTGTAGCCGATCAAACGGGCAGCCGGAAGTTTTGCGAGACCCAATTTTGTATGTACCGATATCTCAAGGTAAACCTGCTGAGAGAAATAAGATTTTCCAGTCACAAAATGCAATTTTCTGTCGTAACGAGAACCATTTTTATGCGCCGGTTAAATCTTTCATTGAAATTCAAAATATTTCTTATTTTGCAGCAAAAATAAAGCTGGTGACTTGAATTATTATTTTTTTTGAAAAAAATGCATTCCACCCCAAAACTTGCACATAAGGTATGTACATAGGTACACACGTGTAAAAAATTACTTAATTTTCAATGGTGATAGACTAAGTAGCTCAAAGTAGGTAGTATGTTTTCTCGAAACGAATATTTTTTCAATAAAATAATAATTAAGCCATCAGCTTTATTTTTGCTTAATGAAATAACAGATATACCTAGGTTATAACGTAAGACGTGACATAAAAACAAATATAGGTACCTAAAGCGAAAATTTTCGTTGAAAATCGTAGAGACCAAAAAATTAAAACAAAAAAATTACCTACAACAATACTCTAAACCCAACCAACATCCAACATCAACATCCAAAGAAGAGGTAACGATCTGAAAATCAAAAATGCCTATAAAAATATAACAATAACTACACATATACCTAACTATTCCTGTGCGCTATTCCTCCTCACAATTCCTTTTTGAAGAAAATCAAATTCGAGGCAAAAAATACAATTTGTTTTCCCTAACCATGACAGAATGACAAAAATTGAAAAATATAAACAAAACATACAAAATTGTTTCTCTTCTTCATCCCTTATCTTTATTCTTCATTATCTTTATTTCATTTTGAAATATCCGTGACTATATCTAATGCTATATATACCTATTCTGCAAAGCCGAAGTATTGCCTAAGTGCTACAGATGTCGCTACTGTCGCTCCCCGCCATGATAGTACTATAGTTTCTATATACAAAAGTCTACCTGTTTCAAAACAGTCGTCCATAAAAAAAATATATTCTCCACCCTCAAGCATGAAAACAGAGAAATCCTTGAAAAAAAAAATTCCTTGAAACTTTCCTATATACATGTATCTCTATGCCCTACAAAAATTCTTGCCAACGATCGAGACGAATGAAAAATTAAAAAAAAACCAGAAGTATCTAGGTACCTACCTACATAGGTATAAAACCATTGCAAAAATGTATCTTGTTACGACGGAAGTATTCATTAAATAGGTGCATACACATTTCACACCAACCTATCTATACCTACCTAACTAATAAATCAGCTTTCCTCACAAGTTAAGAATTCACCTGGACCTAAATAAATTAATGAAAATGATTTTTTTAATTTCTCAAGGAATACAAAACAACCTCACAAAAATAAATAACACCAAAAGAAAATCCTTGCTACCTTTTACGAAGATCGCGATTTGCGACGAAAGAACAAAAATGTTAATGCATGTCATCTATACAGAAAACTAAAAAGAAAGCGAAAGACAAAAACAACGAAAACATTTTTGTCCTTGAGATATGCATTTTGAAGAGATTTAAAATTTTAAAGCATTTCTTTCCGAGAGTCGTTTCTAGCTCTTATAAGCCCATCCCTGTTTTTGTAACCAAAAACTTGAGCAGAAGCTTCGGTGACCAGCTTGATACATCGCTCCACACTTTGAGTGTGACATGGAAATCGAGGGAAAGTTATATTGTCGAGATCGCCGCTACTTACGAAACTCAAAATTACGTCTTTGGTAAGGAATTTTGTCACAGGAGGCTTAGTAACTTTAAAGTTCTGCCAGTCGATTAAATCTACATAATCTTTGGCTTTAAAGTTAATTGTAGGAAATACAAATTTCCGAGTGTAAAGCTGATTTTTTTTCTGCTCGCACTTTCATCACTCGTCTAAGTGCTAGCTCACTAATAGATTTCCTTGAGTCTGTCATCATTGCTAAGAGTAAGTTTTCTGGATGCGTATAAAATTAATTTCTTTGTATAACGGGTTCAATAATTTTTTTCAGTTTTGGATCCAAATGTCGAGAAAACGAAATCATTTTCCATAATTCTTTGCAAGACGGATGACTCTTGATAGAAAACCATACTGGAGCATAAACCCGACCAGCAAAATTAACCAAAATGACCAAATTATCCGATGGATTTTTAGTGCCTATATAAAGCCTCATAAATCTTTTTGCACCAGTCTGCCAACGAGCATGTGATAACTTTCCGGGATTTCGTGACAGTAAATATATTGAGCAGTTTCCTGTGGCTACGGTTTGACAAATATTATGCAAGTATTTTTGGGCACAGCTTAAGTCATTTATATTGTTAATTTCCGGTAAAATATCACTTATTTCTGGTACTGGAACAAATGTTTCAAGGTTTGTCTTTTCACAACATTCCAACAGTTGCCAATGGGCCCAGAGAAGCCATATGGACTAGTTTTGTGACCATCCAAACTTTGTAGAAGATGTCGAAGTGGCAACTCGTAAGCAAGAAGCAAGCAAATGTTCCATTGTAAAGGTTTTTCTAAACTTTCTACCATCAATCTTATTACACCGCCTTTTGATCCAGTATTTGCAACAGTTCCGTCGCATCCAACAGCTACAAGGGTTTCCAAGGAAATCTTATTCGCACCAAAAAAACTTAATATGGACTCGCAAACACTTTAAGATTTTCCATCGATAGGGGAAAGATGTCCCACATAGTGTGAACTAGGTTCTTGGACAAGAGAAATATGTTCTTCGACCAAAATTTTATGATATATTTGCTGGCCTTACTTCGATAAAGTTTTCGTACGATCTTATCTACCATCAAAATAAAGGCCCTCAAGCAAGGTACCAGTAAGTTTTTTTGTAAGTTTTGTCTGACTGCAGGCTTGAAGCGTCGTATTTTGGAACGATCTATGACCGATCTTCTTTTGATATTATGCTAACGTCTTTCAAAACACTACTTGCGATTATAGCAGGATTTCTATTCAATACTCCTGTTCGATCGCAAGCAATACCCAAACTAGGTAGTTTAAGTCGCATTTCTCCGTGGAGCCAGCGTTATTTTAATAGTTTAGAAAATAGAGGGGATTCGATTCTTTTATTTACATAAACAGTCAAAGCTCTCTAAATCGAATTTCGATTCGGCACACTCAAATTTGGTTCATACGTATTTTTAGTTCAAGTAAAATGGGCTAACAGGGACGTTTTTTTGTTTAAGCAAATAAATCCAATGAAACCATGAAATATCCCAATTTAAAGAGCAATTTGCGTCATATAGTTTTTGGTTTAGGGAGCTTTCACTGTGTGAACATTATATTTTGATAACATTATTTATTATTTTTGAGAAATATCGACAGCTCTGACATTAGCTCCGTCATTTATCTATTTAATTAAGTGAATTAATCTATTGTTTTATTCTGGAACCTTGAAATTAATATACTTTAACAATTTTGTTAATTATTTTTGTTTCTCGCGAGTGGTTTTGCATTCAAGAAATCCTTTTTTTTTATTGAAATAAAAAATATATTGAATTCGGTAAATTCCTGTGCTTTGATAACGTCAACATTCATCGTACTCGGATCGTACCTGGATTGTGAATATATGCCTATATATTTTGCCTTGTCTTCCCTGGTGAGTGCAATTTTTCTTGTATATGTTCTGCCAACACGAAGCAATAACATCGATATTATAAAAAAAAAAACGACATATTTTCTTTTTTGTCTACATTGTATGTACACCGCATCTTGCTGAGAACTATTGGATTTCTATGGATGAATCGCCCTATTAATACCCTGACGTTCTGCCTTCCCATTCAATAAGCATATACCAACAATTGTCCGTCTGTTTTGGACACCATAATCTTTTTTTTAGTTTTGTCTCATCTTTTCTCGGTGAGTACACTTTTAGTAGATTAGAAACAAATATTTGACTTTTTCTCTTGGCAATAAAACAACAACAACGTCTGCATACCGAGAAATAAACATCGAATTGTCAAAAAGCTACATTATCCTACAACCTACATCTAGCTGATACACAAACCTTTTCATCACACCAAACTACGTTACCTACCTGAAAGAAACTTTTACACTGCTCAAAAAAAATTAAGGGACAAAACTCAATAATAAAATTTGAATTAAAATGTCATCTTGCACTTTATGCGAAAAAATTGCGGACCATTTGATTGATTCAATAATATGTAATGGCAACTGTCGTAGATCATTTCATTTAGATTGTATCGACGCACCATACAGCACTATTAAGCTTTTCAAGGAAAGGAAATCTTTCTATTATTTTTGTGACGACTGCGATCCGTTTGCGAACATTAATATTACTCGAGACGTATTACAAAATAAATATAACCTCGAAAAGTTGCATTCACAATTACTGCATCTTACCGAAAAAGTTGACAAAATAACCACTTCACCTACAATACATAATACGGAATCACATAATGATGAAATTGAAATGACTGATAGCTGATTACTAAATAATACATCATCCTTAAAGCGAAAAATTAACGAAACGGATACCGAATCTTGCTTGTTTCTAGCGGCGGCCGCTAGAAACAAGCCTTTAAAAAGGTTTGGCTAATATGATCAGGCTGGTTCCACAGGTTGGCAACAGGTTAATTCCCTGTTCCGTAAAACTAGAAGAATTACGAGACCAACAACAAGCCTCGGAAACGGACTGATCTCACGACGACAACCCACGCAAAGAAAACGGAATAACGATTTACGAATTTTCTTATGGAACGTACGATCGCTCTATAGAGCTCGAGCTGCTCAGCAGCTAGCCGATGCCCTGTCAAAATATAAAGCTGACATAACAGCACTTCAAGAAATAAGATGGACAGGGAATGGTGTTCTACAGAAGAAAGATTATGACTTATACTACAGCTGTCATACAAAATACCATGTGCTCGGGGTAGGCTTCCTAGTCGGCGAAAAAATGAAGTCTGCCATCATCGGCTTTAACGCTATAAGCGAAAGGCTATGCACCCTTCGCGTGCGAGGCAAATTTAAGAACATCAGCCTCATTAACGTTCACGGACCTACGGAGGAGTCCTCAGACGAAGAAAAAGAGACTTACTACGAACAAGTCGAGAGGGCCCTCAATGCCTGTCCAAGGTATGACGTAAAAATCATCCTTGGGGATTTGAATGCAAAAATAGGTCGGGAGCCGGTATTCAGGCATTACGCAGGCACCCATAGTTTGCATGAGAACACTAATGACAATGGACTTCAAGTCTTAGAATTGGCAGCATCGAAAAACATGGTCGTTGCGAGTACCAGGTTCCCGCGTAAAGATATCTACAAAGCCACCTGGGTATCACCTGATGGAGTCACTCGTAACCAAATTGACCACGTGTTGATAGACCGTCGCCACTACTCGAACTTGATGACGGTACGAACGTACCGAGGTGCCAATATCGACTCGGATCACTATCTTGTTGGTACGGTTTTCCGAGGGCGGATTGCCTTGCGAAGACGTATTGCATCCGCCGATCAGGTTCGAATCAACACGGCTGCTCTGCGCAATGAAAACACCAGTTACACCTTTGGTAATGCGTTAGGACTCGCCCTAGAACTGGGTAGAGTAAGTCCTGGAGCCAGTATGCTGGGCATAGATGAGAAGTGGACACGCCTTAAGAATACTGTCATTAGTACTGCCCACTCCATCTTAGGCAGCAGTCGTAGAAATCGGAACGACTGGTTTGATGATGAATGCAAGCTAGCGACTGAACGTAAGAATGTTGCGTACCGAGCAATGCAACAATCTCATAGAACGCGGGCACGCGAAGACGTATATAAAGAGCTCAGAAGAATTGAAAAACGGCTTCACAGACAGAAAAAATCAGCCTGGGAGAAGAACATAATCTGTGAAATAGAGAAAAGCCGAGAGCGAGGTCCGCACCAGGCGCGGAAGTTCTACCAATCCGTCCGAAACATGACGCAGTACACACCACGCTGCACATACTGCAAGGACGGATAGGGAAATCTGATCACCGATCCTCAAAGCATACTGGAGCGATGGGAAGTGTACTTCAATGAATTGCTAAATGGTCAGCTCACTGCAGAAGTGGAGGCTCCACTACTTCAAGAAGAGTACCCTATGTTGCCGCCACCAAGCATAGAAGAGGTTGAGAAGGCTATAGGCCGGCTAAAGAAAAACAAAGCCCCGGGAGCCGATGGTATACCAGCCGAACTATTTCAACACGGTGGGCCAGCTTTACGTCAAGCAATTCATGAGATTATAGTGCACGTGTGGGAGCATGAAGAAATTCCAGAAGACTGGCGAAAAGGTATAATTTGCCCCATACATAAGAAGGGAGATGTCACAACGTGCAGCAATTATAGAGGTATCACGTTGTTGAGTACCGCCTATAAGATACTCTCCTCTATCCTACAAGACCGGATAACCCCATACGCTAAAACCATCATCGGACAATATCAGTGTGGTTTCATTCCAGGCAAATCAACAACTGATCAGATCTTAACCCTTAGTCAGGCGATGGAAAAATGTCTAGAATTTAACATCCCAACATACCACCTGTTTATAGACTTTAAGGCCGCCTACGATAGCATAGCCAGGGTAGAACTTTACAAAGCCATGAGAGAATTCGGCATCCCAAATAAATTGACACGACTATGTAGGTTGACCATGACCAACGTAACAAGCCAAGTAAAAATAGCCGGATTGCTATCCAAACCAATCAACATCTTTAATGGACTCCGACAAGGGGATGGTTTGGCCTGCCTCCTCTTCAACCTGGCGTTGGAGAAAGCAATCCGTGACTCTGGCACGGCAACAAGAAGGACCATCGTCAACAGGTCCAGCCAGATACTGGCTTACGCAGACGACATCGACATCATCGGAAGAACTGAGCAAGCTGTACATGATTCCTTCATCCAGATCGAGCAGGCGGCACAAAATCTGGGGCTGCACATTAGTGAAGGTAAAACAAAGTACATGGTGGCGTCGAATGCGAGAGGAACAGTTGGTCAAACAATCAAGGTAGCGGAGCACGAATTTGAAGTGGTGCAATCCTTTTAATACCTTGGGTCAATAGTAGCAGACGATAACAATATAAAAGAAGAAATACGCGGGCGGCTTCTCAAATCCAACAGAGCCTACTATAGTCTGTCAAAGCTCTTCAAATGCAGAAATCTCACCATAACTTCAAAACTGCTGCTGTACAGGACCATGGTCCTGCCAGTACTCACATATGGATCCGAGACTTGGGTGCTTAGCAAAAGGCACTCCGACCTCTTAGCCGCGTTCGAGAGAAAAGTCTTAAGGATAATTGTTGGTCCCATATGTGAGGAAGGACGATTCCGGAGACGGTACAATCATGAATTGTACGCAATCTACCTTGAAGCAGATATCGTGACGAAAACTAAGCTCGGTAGACTCCGGTGGGCAGGGCACCTAGCTCGCATGAGCGAAGAGGAACCTGCTCGGAAAGTTCTTTGTGGTACATTCTATGGTAGACGACAGCGTGGTAGACCATGCTTGCGCTGGAGAGATGGCGTAGACCAGGACGCCCGGAGCCTTGGGCTGCGCAACTGGATGGCGGCGGCTCGAGACCGGGATGGGTGGAGAGACTTGTTGAAGGAGGCCAGGACCGGACCCCGGTTGTCGAGCCGACGATGATGATGATGATACCGAATCTTGTGAAGCTATTCCCTCAACAAGGAAGCCTGCCACGTCGATTTCTATCTCTGCATCTCCGCCACTATCTTCTCAACCTCCATCTACTTTATCAACATCAACTGACCCAATCACTGCACCAGTAATTTCACCATCATCAATTGAGCCTAGACCTGCACATGAAAATCCATCATCATCATCGTTACCTAATATAAAATCTTCATCTTTTCATTCAATCAAAAAACCAAGTCTTGCTAATCATCTAAATTCACCCATTTCAAGTGGATTGAAAGTAGTAGAAGGTCAACGAACATTATTTATATCTTGACCCTTCAACAAACGCCCTCGATATAAAAAACTTTATTTCAAACAAGACAGGTACATCTTCGCTATTAAAAGTTCCGAAAATGATTCATCGAAACAGATCCAATTTTCCATCTACTCAACTCACCATCGCTTTGGCCAAAAGGGATAGTAATACACGAATTTGAAAACAAACAACATAATATAAAAACCTCATCCCATAACCCTTTTCAAGAGACCCGGACAATGCAATATCATCGAAGAAGCAGCTCCAACAAGTTCTAAATTTTACAAAAACAAAAACAATCTCCCACATGACATAATTATACTAACAGAAACCTGGCTTAATAATTCTTTCTTAGAAACTGAACTCTTTGATTCAACCTACCAAGTTTTCAAACGAGATAGGCACCACTCGAATGACTCAGAGACAGTTGGTGGTGAAATTTTATTTGCAGTTAAAAACTGCTTAATATACACTTTGGTTGATACTTTTGACCTTTCTGACGTCGAAATACTATGTATCAAAATGGAAACAGGTTACATTTATATCATCTCAGTGTACATACCTCCAAGATCTACAAGCTGTTTATGAGAACTGCATAAATTTAATTGAAAACATTCATGATCAAATGGAACCAAATGATGAGCTCCTTATTTTAGGCGATTTCAATCTTCCAAACCTGAACTGGACAAAATCAACAGACTTCAACAATTTTTCTCCTGTCAACCCAACGAGTACCAATGAGTTCTTAATCATCGATGGTCTAGCGTCTTGTGAACTAAGTCAATTTAATGGGGTTGCTAACCGTTTTAATAAATTATTAGCCTTATTTTTTTTCTCCGACACAATAAATGCTGACGTAGCTGTAACTCCAGACGATGTTATACTAATTTAAATATATGCACTATCCTTGTCAGTTCAAATGAAAAACTTGAATTCAATTTTAAAAAATGTAATTTTAATGAAGTAATTAATTTGTTGTGTAATGTTGACTGGAATCAAATGCTCTTAAATCGTAATATTGATGATATGTGTTCCATTTAACTGTTTTTATGAAACTACAACATTACGCAAATATTGCTATAATCTTAAAACTCCACCATGGTTTAACACTCACTTAAAAAATAAAAAAATAAAGCATGGCTTAAATTAAGTAAAACCAGAGCTGATGATGATTTCAGGACTTACTGCGAACTTAAATTTATTTAACTATTCTAACACTCTTTATTCAGACTATATTTTAATAATAATTGAAGATCAGTTAAAAGAGACCCCAAAAAACTTTTGGAACTTCGTGAAAAGTAAAAGAAATGTTGATGGCTACCCTAACTCTATGTCATATAATAACACAACAAGTCATGATTCTCAAATAATTTCAAATATGTTTGCTAATTTCTTCAAAGATGCTTTCGATGTACCTTCTTCCTTTCAAACTTCCGATTCGTTCTTTCCAACTCAAAATTTTCCACACCTTAACTCACTTAATTTGACCATATGTGAAGATTCAATTGTTCGTAGTGTCTCAGAACTTGACGACTGTTTTAGCCCTGGTCCTGATGGTGTTCCATCTTGTGTGTTAAAAAAATGTGTGTCTTATTTATCCCATCCTCTTTTTGTTCTATTCAATGAATCTCTCAGGTGCTCAATATTTCCCTTTTTATGGAAAAGTGCTTTTATAACTCCAATTCATAAAAAAGGGTCTAAGAACGAAATCATGAATTACCGACTAATCGCCAAACTTTCTGTTATTCCAAAACTTTTTGAGTCCATTATCTGCAATATGTTATCTTTTAACTGTAATTCAATTATCTGTGACAATCAACATGGTTTCGTCCAAAATAAATCCTTGAAAAAAAAAATTCCTTGAAACTTTCCTATATACATGTATCTCTCTGCCCTACAAAAATTCTTGCCAACGATCGAGACGAATGAAAAATTAAAAAAAAACCAGAAGTATCTAGGTACCTACCTACATAGGTATAAAACCATTGCAAAAATGTATCTTGTTACGACGGACGTATTCATTAAATCGGTGCATACACATTTCACACCAACCTATCTATACCTACCTAACTAATAAATCAGCTTTCCTCACAAGTTAAGAATTCACCTGGACCTAAATAAATTAATGAAAATGATTTTTTTAATTTCTCAAGGAATACAAAACAACCTCACAAAAATAAATAACACCAAAAGAAAATCCTTGCTACCTTTTACGAAGATCGCGATTTGCGACGAAAGAACAAAAATGTTACTGCATGTCATCTATACAGAAAACTAAAAAGAAAGCGAAAGACAAAAACAACGAAAACATTTTTGTCCTTGAGATATGCATTTTGAAGAGATTTAAAATTTTAAAGCATTTCTTTCCGAGAGTCGTTTCTAGCTCTTATAAGCCCATCCCTGTTTTTGTAACCAAAAACTTCAGCAGAAGCTTCGGTGACCAGCTTGACACATCGCTCCACACTTTGAGTGTGACATGGAAATCGAAGGAAAGTTATATTGTCGAGATCGCCGCTACTTACGAAACTCAAAATTACGTCTTTGGTAAGGAATTTTGTCACAGGAGGCTTAGTAACTTTAAAGTTCTGCCAGTCGATTAAATCTACATAATCTTTGGCTTTAAAGTTAATTGTAGGAAATACAAATTTCCGAGTGTAAAGCTGATTTTTTTTCTGCTCGCACTTTCATCACTCGTCTAAGTGCTAGCTCACTAATAGATTTCCTTGAGTCTGTCATCATTGCTAAGAGTAAGTTTTCTGGATGCGTATAAAATTAATTTCTTTGTATAACGGGTTCAATAATTTTTTTCAGTTTTGGATCCAAATGTCGAGAAAACGAAATCATTTTCCATAATTCTTTGCAAGACGGATGACTCTTGATAGAAAACCATACTGGAGCATAAACCCGACCAGCAAAATTAACCAAAATGACCAAATTATCCGATGGATTTTTAGTGCCTATATAAAGCCTCATAAATCTTTTTGCACCAGTCTGCCAACGAGCATGTGATAACTTTCCGGGATTTCGTGACAGTAAATATATTGAGCAGTTTCCTGTGGCTACGGTTTGACAAATATTATGCAAGTATTTTTGGGCACAGCTTAAGTCATTTATATTGTTAATTTCCGGTAAAATATCACTTATTTCTGGTACTGGAACAAATGTTTCAAGGTTTGTCTTTTCACAACATTCCAACAGTTGCCAATGGGCCCAGAGAAGCCATATGGACTCCAAACTTTGTAGAAGATGTCGAAGTGGCAACTCGTAAGCAAGAAGCAAGCAAATGTTCCATTGTAAAGGTTTTTCTAAACTTTCTACCATCAATCTTATTACACCGCCTTTTGATCCAGTATTTGCAACAGTTCCGTCGCATCCTACAGCTACAAGGGTTTCCAAGGAAATCTTATTCGCACCAAAAAAACTTAATATGGACTCGCAAACACTTTAAGATTTTCCATCGATAGGGGAAAGATGTCCCACATAGTGTGAACCAGGTTCTTGGACGTTTGTTTCTAGCGGCGGCCGCTAGAAACAAGCCTTTAAAAAGGTTTGGCTAATATGATCAGGCTGGTTCCACAGGTTGGCAACAGGTTAATTCCCTGTTCCGTAAAACTAGAAGAATTACGAGACCAACAACAAGCCTCGGAAACGGACTGATCTCACGACGACAACCCACGCAAAGAAAACGGAATAACGATTTACGAATTTTCTTATGGAACGTACGATCGCTCTATAGAGCTCGAGCTGCTCAGCAGCTAGCCGATGCCCTGTCAAAATATAAAGCTGACATAACAGCACTTCAAGAAATAAGATGGACAGGGAATGGTGTTCTACAGAAGAAAGATTATGACTTATACTACAGCTGTCATACAAAATACCATGTGCTCGGGGTAGGCTTCCTAGTCGGCGAAAAAATGAAGTCTGCCATCATCGGCTTTAACGCTATAAGCGAAAGGCTATGCACCCTTCGCGTGCGAGGCAAATTTAAGAACATCAGCCTCATTAACGTTCACGGACCTACGGAGGAGTCCTCAGACGAAGAAAAAGAGACTTACTACGAACAAGTCGAGAGGGCCCTCAATGCCTGTCCAAGGTATGACGTAAAAATCATCCTTGGGGATTTGAATGCAAAAATAGGTCGGGAGCCGGTATTCAGGCATTACGCAGGCACCCATAGTTTGCATGAGAACACTAATGACAATGGACTTCGAGTCTTAGAATTGGCAGCATCGAAAAACATGGTCGTTGCGAGTACCAGGTTCCCGCGATGGAGTTCACCTGATGGAGTGACTCGTAACCAAATTGACCACGTGTTGATAGACCGTCGCCACTACTCGAACTTGATGACGGTACGAACGTACCGAGGTGCCAATATCGACTCGGATCACTATCTTGTTGGTATGGTTTTCCGAGGGCGGATTGCCTTGCGAAGACGTATTGCATCCGCCGATCAGGTTCGAATCAACACGGCTGCTCTGCGCAATGAAAACACCAGTAACACCTTTGGTAATGCGTTAGGACTCGCCCTAGAACTGGGTAGAGTAAGTCCTGGAGCCAGTATGCTGGGCATAGATGAGAAGTGGACACGCCTTAAGAATACTGTCATTAGTACTGCCAACTCCATCTTAGGCAGCAGTCGTAGAAATCGGAACGACTGGTTTGATGATGAATGCAAGCTAGCGACTGAACGTAAGAATGTTGCGTACCGAGCAATGCAACAATCTCATAGAACGCGGGCACGCGAAGACGAATATAAAGAGCTCAGAAGAATCGAAAAACGGCTTCACAGACAGAAAAAATCAGCCTGGGAGAAGAACATAATCTGTGAAATAGAGAAAAGCCGAGAGCGAGGTCCGCACCAGGCGCGGAAGTTCTACCAATCCGTCCGAAACATGACGCAGTACACACCACGCTGCACATACTGCAAGGACGGAGAGGGAAATCTGATCACCGATCCTCAAAGCATACTGGAGCGATGGGAAGTGTACTTCAATGAATTGCTAAATGGTCAGCTCACTGCAGAAGTGGAGGCTCCACTACTTCAAGAAGAGTACCCTATGTTGCCGCCACCAAGCATAGAAGAGGTTGAGAAGGCTATAGGCCGGCTAAAGAAAAACAAAGCCCCGGGAGCCGATGGTATACCAGCCGAACTATTTCAACACGGTGGGCCAGCTTTACGTCAAGCAATTCATGAGATTATAGTGCACGTGTGGGAGCATGAAGAAATTCCAGAAGACTGGCGAAAAGGTATAATTTGCCCCATACATAAGAAGGGAGATGTCACAACGTGCAGCAATTATAGAGGTATCACGTTGTTGAGTACCGCCTATAAGATACTCTCCTCTTTCCTACAAGACCGGATAACCCCATACGCTAAAACCATCATCGGACAATATCAGTGTGGTTTCATTCCACGCAAATCAACAACTGATCAGATCTTAACCCTTAGTCAGGCGATCGAAAAATGTCTAGAATTTAACATCCTAACATACCACCTGTTTATAGACTTTAAGGCCGCCTACGATAGCATAGCCAGGGTAGAACTTTACAAAGCCATGAGAGAATTCGGCATCCCAAATAAATTGACACGACTATGTAGGTTGACCATGACCAACGTAACAAGCCAAGTAAAAATAGCCGGATTGCTATCCAAACCAATCAACATCTTTAATGGACTCCGACAAGGGGATGGTTTGGCCTGCCTCCTCTTCAACCTGGCGTTGGAGAAAGCAATCCGTGACTCTGGCACGGCAACAAGAGGGACCATCGTCAACAGGTCCAGCCAGATACTGGCTTACGCAGACGACATCGACATCATCGGAAGAACTGAGCAAGCTGTACATGATTCCTTCATCCAGATCGAGCAGGCGGCACAAAATCTGGGGCTGCACATTAGTGAAGGTAAAACAAAGTACATGGTGGCGTCGAATGCGAGAGGAACAGTTGGTCAAACAATCAAGGTAGCGGAGCACGAATTTGAAGTGGTGCAATCCTTTAAATACCTTGGGTCAATAGTAGCAGCCGATAACAATATAGAAGAAGAAATACGCGGGCGGCTTCTCAAATCCAACAGAGCCTACTATAGTCTGTCAAAGCTCTTCAAATCCAGAAATCTCACCATAACTTCAAAACTGCTGCTGTACAGGACCATGGTCCTGCCAGTACTCACATATGGATCCCAGACTTGGGTGCTCAGCAAAAGGCACTCCGACCTCTTAGCCGCGTTCGAGAGAAAAGTCTTAAAGAGAATTGTTGGCCCCATATGTGAGGAAGGACGATTCCGGAGACGGTACAATCATGAATTGTACGCAATCTACCTTGAAGCAGATATCGTGACGAAAATTAAGCACGGTAGACTCCGGTGGGCAGGGCACCTAGCTCGCATGAGCGAAGAGGAACCTGCTCGGAAAGTTCTTTGTGGTACATTCTATGGTAGACGACAGCGTGGTAGACCATGCTTGCGCTGGAGAGATGGCGTAGACCAGGACGCCCGGAGCCTTGGGGTGCGCAACTGGATGGCGGCGGCTCGAGACCGGGATGGGTGGAGAGACTTGTTGAAGGAGGCCAGGACCGGACCCCGGTTGTTGAGCCGACGATGATGATGATGATACCGAATCTTGTGAAGCTATTCCCTCAACAAGGAAGCCTGCCACGTCGATTTCTATCTCTGCATCTCCGCCACTATCTTCTCAATCTCCATCTACTTTATCAACATCAACTGACCCAATCACTGCACCAGTAATTTCACCATCATCAATTGAGCCTAGACCTGCACATGAAAATCCATCATCATCATCGTTACCTAATATAAAATCTTCATCTTTTCATTCAATCAAAAAACCAAGTCTTGCTAATCATCTAAATTCACCCATTTCAAGTGGATTGAAAGTAGTAGAAGGTCAACGAACATTATTAATATCTTGACCCTTCAACAAACGCCCTCGATATAAAAAACTTTATTTCAAACAAGACAGGTACATCTTCGCTATTAAAAGTTCAGAAAATGATTCATCGAAACAGATCCAATTTTCCATCTACTCAACTCACCATCGCTTTGGCCAAAAGGGATAGTAATACACGAATTTGAAAACAAACAACATAATATAAAAACCTCATCCCATAACCCTTTTCAAGAGACCCGGCCAATGCAATATCATCGAAGAAGCAGCTCCAACAAGTTCTAAATTTTACAAAAACAAAAACAATCTCCCACATGACATAATTATACTAACAGAAACCTGGCTTAATAATTCTTTCTTAGAAACTGAACTCTTTGATTCAACCTACCAAGTTTTCAAACGAGATAGGCACCACTCGAATGACTAAGAGACAGTTGGTGGTGAAATTTTATTTGCAGTTAAAAACTGCTTAATATACACTTTGGTTGATACTTTTGACCTTTCTGACGTCGAAATACTATGTATCAAAATGGAAACAGGTTACATTTATATCATCTCAGTGTACATACCTCCAAGATCTACAAGCTGTTTATGAGAACTGCATAAATTTAATTGAAAACATTCATGATCAAATGGAACCAAATGATGAGCTCCTTATTTTAGGCGATTTCAATCTTCCAAACCTGAACTGGACAAAATCAACAGACTTCAACAATTTTTCTCCTGTCAACCCAACGAGTACCAATGAGTTCTTAATCATCGATGGTCTAGCGTCTTGTGAACTAAGTCAATTTAATGGGGTTGCTAACCGTTTTAATAAATTATTAGACTTAATATTTTTCTCCGACACAATAAATGCTGACGTAGCTGTAACTCCAGCCGATGTTATACTAATTTAAATATATGAACTATCCCTGTCAGTTCAAATGAAAAACTTGAATTCAATTTTAAAAAATGTAATTTTAATGAACTAATTAATTTGTTGTGTAATGTTGACTGGAATCAAATGCTCTTAAATCGTAATATTGATGATATGTGTTCCATTTAACTGTTTTTATGAAACTACAACATTACGCAAATATTGCTATAATCTTAAAACTCCACCATGGTTTAACACTCACTTAAAAAATAAAAAAATAAAGCATGGCTTAAATTAAGTAAAACCAGAGCTGATGATGATTTCAGGACTTACTGCGAACTTAAATTTATTTAACTATTCTAACACTCTTTACTCAGACTATATTTTAATAATAATTGAAGATCAGTTAAAAGAGACCCCAAAAAACTTTTGGAACTTCGTGAAAAGTAAAAGAAATGTTGATGGCTACCCTAACTCTATGTCATATAATAACACAACAAGTCATGATTCTCAAATAATTTCAAATATGTTTGCTAATTTCTTCAAAGATGCTTTCGATGTACCTTCTTCCTTTCAAACTTCCGATTCGTTCTTTCCAACTCAAAATTTTCCACACCTTAACTCACTTAATTTGACCATATGTGAAGATTCAATTGTTCGTAGTGTCTCAGAACTTGACGACTGTTTTAGCCCTGGTCCTGATGGTGTTCCATCTTGTGTGTTAAAAAAATGTGTGTCTTATTTATCCCATCCTCTTTTTGTTCTATTCAATGAATCTCTCAGGTGCTCAATATTTCCCTTTTTATGGAAAAGTGCTTTTATAACTCCAATTCATAAAAAAGGGTCTAAGAACGAAATCTTGAATTACCGACTAATCGCCAAACTTTCTGTTATTCCAAAACTTTTTGAGTCCATTATCTGCAATATGTTATCTTTTAACTGTAATTCAATTATCTGTGACAATCAACATGGTTTCGTCCAAAATAAATCATTGAAAAAAAAAATTCCTTGAAACTTTCCTATATACATGTATCTCTCTGCCCTACAAAAATTCTTGCCAACGATCGAGACGAATGAAAAATTAAAAAAAAACCAGAAGTATCTAGGTACCTACCTACATAGGTATAAAACCATTGCAAAAATGTATCTTGTTACGACGGACGTATTCATTAAATCGGTGCATACACATTTCACACCAACCTATCTATACCTACCTAACTAATAAATCAGCTTTCCTCACAAGTTAAGAATTCACCTGGACCTAAATAAATTAATGAAAATGATTTTTTTAATTTCTCAAGGAATACAAAACAACCTCACAAAAATAAATAACACCAAAAGAAAATCCTTGCTACCTTTTACGAAGATCGCGATTTGCGACGAAAGAACAAAAATGTTACTGCATGTCATCTATACAGAAAACTAAAAAGAAAGCGAAAGACAAAAACAACGAAAACATTTTTGTCCTTGAGATATGCATTTTGAAGAGATTTAAAATTTTAAAGCATTTCTTTCCGAGAGTCGTTTCTAGCTCTTATAAGCCCATCCCTGTTTTTGTAACCAAAAACTTCAGCAGAAGCTTCGGTGACCAGCTTGACACATCGCTCCACACTTTGAGTGTGACATGGAAATCGAGGGAAAGTTATATTGTCGAGATCGCCGCTACTTACGAAACTCAAAATTACGTCTTTGGTAAGGAATTTTGTCACAGGAGGCTTAGTAACTTTAAAGTTCTGCCAGTCGATTAAATCTACATAATCTTTGGCTTTAAAGTTAATTGTAGGAAATACAAATTTCCGAGTGTAAAGCTGATTTTTTTTCTGCTCGCACTTTCATCACTCGTCTAAGTGCTAGCTCACTAATAGATATCCTTGAGTCTGTCATCATTGCTAAGAGTAAGTTTTCTGGATGCGTATAAAATTAATTTCTTTGTATAACGGGTTCAATAATTTTTTTCAGTTTTGGATCCAAATGTCGAGAAAACGAAATCATTTTCCATAATTCTTTGCAAGACGGATGACTCTTGATAGAAAACCATACTGGAGCATAAACCCGACCAGCAAAATTAACCAAAATGACCAAATTATCCGATGGATTTTTAGTGCCTATATAAAGCCTCATAAATCTTTTTGCACCAGTCTGCCAACGAGCATGTGATAACTTTCCGGGATTTCGTGACAGTAAATATATTGAGCAGTTTCCTGTGGCTACGGTTTGACAAATATTATGCAAGTATTTTTGGGCACAGCTTAAGTCATTTATATTGTTAATTTCCGGTAAAATATCACTTATTTCTGGTACTGGAACAAATGTTTCAAGGTTTGTCTTTTCACAACATTCCAACAGTTGCCAATGGGCCCAGAGAAGCCATATGGACTCCAAACTTTGTAGAAGATGTCGAAGTGGCAACTCGTAAGCAAGAAGCAAGCAAATGTTCCATTGTAAAGGTTTTTCTAAACTTTCTACCATCAATCTTATTACACCGCCTTTTGATCCAGTATTTGCAACAGTTCCGTCGCATCCAACAGCTACAAGGGTTTCCAAGGAAATCTTATTCGCACCAAAAAAACTTAATATGGACTCGCAAACACTTTAAGATTTTCCATCGATAGTGGAAAGATGTCCCACATAGTGTGAACCAGGTTCTTGGACAAGAGAAATATGTTCTTCGACCAAAATTTTATGATATATTTGCTGGCCTTACTTCGATAAAGTTTTCGTACGATCTTATCTACCATCAAAATAAAGGCCCTCAAGCAAGGTACCAGTAAGTTTTTTTGTAAGTTTTGTCTGACTGCAGGCTTGAAGAGTCTTATTTTGGAACGATCTATGACCGATCTTCTTTTGATATTATGCTAACGTCTTTCAAAACACTACTTGCGATTATAGCAGGATTTCTATCCAATACTCCTGTTCGATCGCAAGCAATACCCAAACTAGGTAGTTTAAGTCGCATTCCTCCGTGGAGACAGCGTTATTTTAATAGTTTAGAAAATACAGGGGATTCGATTTTTTTATTTACATAAACAGTCAAAGCTCTCTAAATCGAATTTCGATTCGGCACACTCAAATTTGGTTCATACGTATTTTTAGTTCAAGTAAAATGGGCTAACAGGGACGTTTTTTTGTTTAAGCAAATAAATCCAATGAAACCATGAAATATCCCAATTTAAAGAGCAATTTGCGTCATATAGTTTTTGGTTTAGGGAGCTTTCACTGTGTGAACATTATATTTTGATAACATTATTTATTATTTTTGAGAAATATCGACAGCTCTGACATTAGCTCCGTCATTTATCTATTTAATTAAGTGAATTAATCTATTGTTTTATTCTGGAACCTTGAAATTAATATACTTTAACAATTTTGTTAATTATTTTTGTTTCTCACGAGTGGTTTTGCATTCAAGAAATCCTTTTTTTTTATTGAAATAAAAAATATATTGAATTCGGTAAATTCCTGTGCTTTGATAACGTCAACATTCATCGTACTCGGATCGTACCTGGATTGTGAATATATGCCTATATATTTTGCCTTGTCTTCCCTGGTGAGTGCAATTTTTCTTGTATATGTTCTGCCAACACGAAGCAATAACATCGATATTATAAAAAAAAAAACGACATATTTTCTTTTTTGTCTACATTGTATGTACACCGCATCTTGCTGAGAACTATTGGATTTCTATGGATGAATCGCCCTATTAATATCCTGACGTTCTGCCTTCCCGTTCAATAAGCATATACCAACAATTGTCCGTCTGTTTTGGACACCATAATCTTTTTTTTAGTTTTGTCTCATCTTTTCTCGGTGAGTACACTTTTAGTAGATTAGGAACAAATATTTGACTTTTTCTCTTGGCAATAAAACAACAACAACGTCTGCATACCGAGAAATAAACATCGAATTGTCAAAAAGCTACATTATCCTACAACCTACATCTAGCTGATACACAAACCTTTTCATCACACCAAACTACGTTACCTACCTGAAAGAAACTTTTACACTGCTCAAAAAAAATTAAAGGACAAAACTCAATAATAAAATTTGAATTAAAATGTCATCTTGCACTTTATGCGAAAAAATTAATAATATTACTCGAGACGTATTACAAAATAAATATAACCTCGAAAAGTTGCATTCACAATTACTGCATCTTACCGAAAAAGTTGACAAAATAACCACTTCACCTACAATACATAATACGGAATCACATAATGATGAAATTGAAATGACTGATAGCTGATTACTAAATAATACATCATCCTTAAAGCGAAAAATTAACGAAACGGATACCGAATCTTGCTTGTTTCTAGCGGCGGCCGCTAGAAACAAGCCTTTAAAAAGGTTTGGCTAATATGATCAGGCTGGTTCCACAGGTTGGCAACAGGTTAATTCCCTGTTCCGTAAAACTAGAAGAATTACGAGACCAACAACAAGCCTCGGAAACGGACTGATCTCACGACGACAACCCACGCAAAGAAAACGGAATAACGATTTACGAATTTTCTTATGGAACGTACGATCGCTCTATAGAGCTCGAGCTGCTCAGCAGCTAGCCGATGCCCTGTCAAAATATAAAGCTGACATAACAGCACTTCAAGAAATAAGATGGACAGGGAATGGTGTTCTACAGAAGAAAGATTATGACTTATACTACAGCTGTCATACAAAATACCATGTGCTCGGGGTAGGCTTCCTAGTCGGCGAAAAAATGAAGTCTGCCATCATCGGCTTTAACGCTATAAGCGAAAGGCTATGCACCCTTCGCGTGCGAGGCAAATTTAAGAACATCAGCCTCATTAACGTTCACGGACCTACGGAGGAGTCCTCAGACGAAGAAAAAGAGACTTACTACGAACAAGTCGAGAGGGCCCTCAATGCCTGTCCAAGGTATGACGTAAAAATCATCCTTGGGGATTTGAATGCAAAAATAGGTCGGGAGCCGGTATTCAGGCATTACGCAGGCACCCATAGTTTGCATGAGAACACTAATGACAATGGACTTCGAGTCTTAGAATTGGCAGCATCGAAAAACATGGTCGTTGCGAGTACCAGGTTCCCGCGTAAAGATATCTACAAAGCCACCTGGGTATCACCTGATGGAGTCACTCGTAACCAAATTGATGTGTTGATAGACCGTCGCCACTACTCGAACTTGATGACGGTACGAATGTACCGAGGTGCCAATATCGACTCGGATCACTATCTTGTTGGTATGGTTTTCCGAGGGCGGATTGCCTTGCGAAGACGTATTGCATCCGCCGATCAGGTTCGAATCAACACGGCTGCTCTGCGCAATGAAAACACCAGTAACACCTTTGGTAATGCGTTAGGACTCGCCCTAGAACTGGGTAGAGTAAGTCCTGGAGCCAGTATGCTGGGCATAGATGAGAAGTGGACATGCCTTAAGAATACTGTCATTAGTACTGCCCACTCCATCTTAGGCAGCAGTCGTAGAAATCGGAACGACTGGTTTGATGATGAATGCAAGCTAGCGACTGAACGTAAGAATGTTGCGTACCGAGCAATGCAACAATCTCATAGAACGCGGGCACGCGAAGACGAATATAAAGAGCTCAGAAGAATTGAAAAACGGCTTCACAGACAGAAAAAATCAGCCTGGGAGAAGAACATAATCTGTGAAATAGAGAAAAGCCGAGAGCGAGGTCCGCACCAGGCGCGGAAGTTCTACCAATCCGTCCGAAACATGACGCAGTACACACCACGCTGCACATACTGCAAGGACGGAGAGGGAAATCTGATCACCGATCCTCAAAGCATACTGGAGCGATGGGAAGTGTACTTCAATGAATTGCTGAATGGTCAGCTCACTGCAGAAGTGGAGGCTCCACTACTTCAAGAAGAGTACCCTATGTTGCCGCCACCAAGCATAGAAGAGGTTGAGAAGGCTATAGGCCGGCTAAAGAAAAACAAAGCCCCGGGAGCCGATGGTATACCAGCCGAACTATTTCAACACGGTGGGCCAGCTTTACGTCAAGCAATTCATGAGATTATAGTGCACGTGTGGGAGCATGAAGAAATTCCAGAAGACTGGCGAAAAGGTATAATTTGCCCCATACATAAGAAGGGAGATGTCACAACGTGCAGCAATTATAGAGGTATCACGTTGTTGAGTACCGCCTATAAGATACTCTCCTCTATCCTACAAGACCGGATAACCCCATACGCTAAAACCATCATCGGACAATATCAGTGTGGTTTCATTCCAGGCAAATCAACAACTGATCAGATCTTAACCCTTAGTCAGGCGATGGAAAAATGTCTAGAATTTAACATCCCAACATACCACCTGTTTATAGACTTTAAGGCCGCCTACGATAGCATAGCCAGGGTAGAACTTTACAAAGCCATGAGAGAATTCGGCATCCCAAATAAATTGACACGACTATGTAGGTTGACCATGACCAACGTAACAAGCCAAGTAAAAATAGCCGGATTGCTATCCAAACCAATCAACATCTTTAATGGACTCCGACGAGGGGATGGTTTGGCCTGCCTCCTCTTCAACCTGGCGTTGGAGAAAGCAATCCGTGACTCTGGCACGGCAACAAGAAGGACCATCGTCAACAGGTCCAGCCAGATACTGGCTTACGCAGACGACATCGACATCATCGGAAGAACTGAGCAAGCTGTACATGATTCCTTCATCCAGATCGAGCAGGCGGCACAAAATCTGGGGCTGCACATTAGTGAAGGTAAAACAAAGTACATGGTGGCGTCGAATGCGAGAGGAACAGTTGGTCAAACAATCAAGGTAGCGGAGCACGAATTTGAAGTGGTGCAATCCTTTAAATACCTTGGGTCAATAGTAGCAGCCGATAACAATATAGAAGAAGAAATACGCGGGCGGCTTCTCAAATCCAACAGAGCCTACTATAGTCTGTCAAAGCTCTTCAAATCCAGAAATCTCACCATAACTTCAAAACTGCTGCTGTACAGGACCATGGTCCTGCCAGTACTCACATATGGATCCGAGACTTGGGTGCTTAGCAAAAGGCACTCCGACCTCTAAGCCGCGTTCGAGAGAAAAGTCTTAAGGAGAATTGTTGGCCCCATATGTGAGGAAGGACGATTCCGGAGACGGTACAATCATGAATTGTACGCAATCTACCTTGAAGCAGATATCGTGACGAAAATTAAGCACGGTAGACTCCGGTGGGCAGGGCACCTAGCTCGCATGAGCGAAGAGGAACCTGCTCGGAAAGTTCTTTGTGGTACATTCTATGGTAGACGACAGCGTGGTAGACCATGCTTGCGCTGGAGAGATGGCGTAGACCAGGACGCCCGGAGCCTTGGGGTGCGCAACTGGATGGCGGCGGCTCGAGACCGGGATGGGTGGAGAGACTTGTTGAAGGAGGCCAGGACCGGACCCCGGTTGTTGAGCCGACGATGATGATGATGATACCGAATCTTGTGAAGCTATTCCCTCAACAAGGAAGCCTGCCACGTCGATTTCTATCTCTGCATCTCCGCCACTATCTTCTCAACCTCCATCTACTTTATCAACATCAACTGACCCAATCACTGCACCAGTAATTTCACCATCATCAATTGAGCCTAGACCTGCACATGAAAATCCATCATCATCATCGTTACCTAATATAAAATCTTCATCTTTTCATTCAATCAAAAAACCAAGTCTTGCTAATCATCTAAATTCACCCATTTCAAGTGGATTGAAAGTAGTAGAAGGTCAACGAACATTATTTATATCTTGACCCTTCAACAAACGCCCTCGATATAAAAAACTTTATTTCAAACAAGACAGGTACATCTTCGCTATTAAAAGTTCAGAAAATGATTCATCGAAACAGATCCAATTTTCCATCTACTCAACTCACCATCGCTTTGGCCAAAAGGGATAGTAATACACGAATTTGAAAACAAACAACATAATATAAAAACCTCATCCCATAACCCTTTTCAAGAGACCCGGACAATGCAATATCATCGAAGAAGCAGCTCCAACAAGTTCTAAATTTTACAAAAACAAAAACAATCTCCCACATGACATAATTATACTAACAGAAACCTGGCTTAATAATTCTTTCTTAGAAACTGAACTCTTTGATTCAACCTACCAAGTTTTCAAACGAGATAGGCACCACTCGAATGACTCAGAGACAGTTGGTGGTGAAATTTTATTTGCAGTTAAAAACTGCTTAATATACACTTTGGTTGATACTTTTGACCTTTCTGACGTCGAAATACTATGTATCAAAATGGAAACAGGTTACATTTTTATCATCTCAGTGTACATACCTCCAAGATCTACAAGCTGTTTATGAGAACTGCATAAATTTAATTGAAAACATTCATGATCAAATGGAACCAAATGATGAGCTCCTTATTTTAGGCGATTTCAATCTTCCAAACCTGAACTGGACAAAATCAACAGACTTCAACAATTTTTCTCCTGTCAACCCAACGAGTACCAATGAGTTCTTAATCATCGATGGTCTAGCGTCTTGTGAACAAAGTCAATTTAATGGGGTTGCTAACCGTTTTAATAAATTATTAGACTTAATATTTTTCTCCGACACAATAAATGCTGACGTAGCTGTAACTCCAGCCGATGTTATACTAATTTAAATATATGCACTATCCCTGTCAGTTCAAATGAAAAACTTGAATTCAATTTTAAAAAATGTAATTTTAATGAACTAATTAATTTGTTGTGTAATGTTGACTGGAATCAAATGCTCTTAAATCGTAATATTGATGATATGTGTTCCATTTAACTGTTTTTATGAAACTACAACATTACGCAAATATTGCTATAATCTTAAAACTCCACCATGGTTTAACACTCACTTAAAAAATAAAAAAATAAAGCATGGCTTAAATTAAGTAAAACCAGAGCTGATGATGATTTCAGGACTTACTGGGAACTTAAATTTATTTAACTATTCTAACACACTTTATTCAGACTATATTTTAATAATAATTGAAGATCAGTTAAAAGAGACCCCAAAAAACTTTTGGAACTTCGTGAAAAGTAAAAGAAATGTTGATGGCTACCCTAACTCTATGTCATATAATAACACAACAAGTCATGATTCTCAAATAATTTCAAATATGTTTGCTAATTTCTTCAAAGATGCTTTCGATGTACCTTCTTCCTTTCAAACTTCCGATTCGTTCTTTCCAACTCAAAATTTTCCACACCTTAACTCACTTAATTTGACCATATGTGAAGATTCAATTGTTCGTAGTGTCTCAGAACTTGACGACTGTTTTAGCCCTGGTCCTGATGGTGTTCCATCTTGTGTGTTAAAAAAATGTGTGTCTTATTTATCCCATCCTCTTTTTGTTCTATTCAATGAATCTCTCAGGTGCTCAATATTTCCCTTTTTATGGAAAAGTGCTTTTATAACTCCAATTCATAAAAAAGGGTCTAAGAACGAAATCATGAATTACCGACTAATCGCCAAACTTTCTGTTATTCCAAAACCTTTTGAGTCCATTATCTGCAATATGTTATCTTTTAACTGTAATTCAATTATCTGTGACAATCAACATCCTTGAAAAAAAAAATTCCTTGAAACTTTCCTATATACATGTATCTCTCTGCCCTACAAAAATTCTTGCCAACGATCGAGACGAATGAAAAATTAAAAAAAAACCAGAAGTATCTACATAGGTATAAAACCATTGCAAAAATGTATCTTGTTACGACGGACGTATTCATTAAATCGGTGCATACACATTTCACACCAACCTATCTATACCTACCTAACTAATAAATCAGCTTTCCTCACAAGTTAAGAATTCACCTGGACCTAAATAAATTAATGAAAATGATTTTTTTAATTTCTAAAGGAATACAAAACAACCTCACAAAAATAAATAACACCAAAAGAAAATTTGCGACGAAAGAACAAAAATGTTACTGCATGTCATCTATACAGAAAACTAAAAAGAAAGCGAAAGACAAAAACAACGAAAACATTTTTGTCCTTGAGATATGCATTTTGAAGAGATTTAAAATTTTAAAGCATTTCTTTCCGAGAGTCGTTTCTAGCTCTTATAAGCCCATCCCTGTTTTTGTAACCAAAAACTTCAGCAGAAGCTTCGGTGACCAGCTTGACACATCGCTCCACACTTTGAGTGTGACATGGAAATCGAGGGAAAGTTATATTGTCGAGATCGCCGCTACTTACGAAACTCAAAATTACGTCTTTGGTAAGGAATTTTGTCACAGGAGGCTTAGTAACTTTAAAGTTCTGCCAGTCGATTAAATCTACATAATCTTTGGCTTTAAAGTTAATTGTAGGAAATACAAATTTCCGAGTGTAAAGCTGATTTTTTTTCTGCTCGCACTTTCATCACTCGTCTAAGTGCTAGCTCACTAATAGATTTCCTTGAGTCTGTCATCATTGCTAAGAGCAAGTTTTCTGGATGCGTATAAAATTAATTTCTTTGTATAACGGGTTCAATAATTTTTTTCAGTTTTGGATCCAAATGTCGAGAAAACGAAATCATTTTCCATAATTCTTTGCAAGACGGATGACTCTTGATAGAAAACCATACTGGAGCATAAACCCGACCAGCAAAATTAACCAAAATGACCAAATTATCCGATGGATTTTTAGTGCCTATATAAAGCCTCATAAATCTTTTTGCACCAGTCTGCCAACGAGCATGTGATAACTTTCCGGGATTTCGTGACAGTAAATATATTGAGCAGTTTCCTGTGGCTACGGTTTGACAAATATTATGCAAGTATTTTTGGGCACAGCTTAAGTCATTTATATTGTTAATTTCCGGTAAAATATCACTTATTTCTGGTACTGGAACAAATGTTTCAAGGTTTGTCTTTTCACAACATTCCAACAGTTGCCAATGGGCCCAGAGAAGCCATATGGACTAGTTTTGTGACCATCCAAACTTTGTAGAAGATGTCGAAGTGGCAACTCGTAAGCAAGAAGCAAGCAAATGTTCCATTGTAAAGGTTTTTCTAAACTTTCTACCATCAATCTTATTACACCGCCTTTTGATCCAGTATTTGCAACAGTTCCGTCGCATCCAACAGCTACAAGGGTTTCCAAGGAAATCTTATTCGCACCAAAAAAATTTAATATGGACTCGCAAACACTTTAAGATTTTCCATCGATAGTGGAAAGATGTCCCACATAGTGTGAACCAGGTTCTTGGACAAGAGAAATATGTTCTTCGACCAAAATTTTATGATATATTTGCTGGCCTTACTTCGATAAAGTTTTCGTACGATCTTATCTACCATCAAAATAAAGGCCCTCAAGCAAGGTACCAGTAAGTTTTTTTGTAAGTTTTGTCTGACTGCAGGCTTGAAGCGTCTTATTTTGGAACGATCTATGACCGATCTTCTTTTGATATTATGCTAACGTCTTTCAAAACACTACTTGCGATTATAGCAGGATTTCTATCCAATACTCCTGTTCGATCGCAAGCAATACCCAAACTAGGTAGTTTAAGTCGCATTTCTCCGTGGAGCCAGCGTTATTTTAATAGTTTAGAAAATACAGGGGACTCGATTTTTTTATTTACATAAACAGTCAAAGCTCTCTAAATCGAATTTCGATTCGGCACACTCAAATTTGGTTCATACGTATTTTTAGTTCAAGTAAAATGGGCTAACAGGGACGTTTTTTTGTTTAAGCAAATAAATCCAATGAAACCATGAAATATCCCAATTTAAAGAGCAATTTGCGTCATATAGTTTTTGGTTTAGGGAGCTTTCACTGTGTGAACATTATATTTTGATAACATTATTTATTATTTTTGAGAAATATCGACAGCTCTGACATTAGCTCCGTCATTTATCTATTTAATTAAGTGAATTAATCTATTGTTTTATTCTGGAACCTTGAAATTAATATACTTTAACAATTTTGTTAATTATTTTTGTTTCTCGCGAGTGCTTTTGCATTCAAGAAATCCTTTTTTTTTATTGAAATAAAAAATATATTGAATTCGGTAAATTCCTGTGCTTTGATAACGTCAACATTCATCGTACTCGGATCGTACCTGGATTGTGAATATATGCCTATATATTTTGCCTTGTCTTCCCTGGTGAGTGCAATTTTTCTTGTATATGTTCTGCCAACACGAAGCAATAACATCGATATTATAAAAAAAAAAAACGACATATTTTCTTTTTTGTCTACATTGTATGTACACCGCATCTTGCTGAGAACTATTGGATTTCTCTGGATGAATCGCCCTATTAATATCCTGACGTTCTGCCTTCCCGTTCAATAAGCATAAACCCAACAATTGTCCGTCTGTTTTGGACACCATAATCTTTTTTTTAGTTTTGTCTCATCTTTTCTCGGTGAGTACACTTTTAGTAGATTAGAAACAAATATTTGACTTTTTCTCTTGGCAATAAAACAACAACAACGTCTGCATACCGAGAAATAAACATCGAATTGTCAAAAAGCTACATTATCCTACAACCTACATCTAGCTGATACACAAACCTTTTCATCACACCAAACTACGTTACCTACCTGAAAGAAACTTTTACACTGCTCAAAAAAAATTAAAGGACAAAACTCAATAATAAAATTTGAATTAAAATGTCATCTTGCACTTTATGCGAAAAAATTGCGGACCATTTGATTGATTCAATAATATGTAATGGCAACCGTCGTAGATCATTTCATTTAGATTGTATCGACGCACCATACAGCACTATTAAGCTTTTCAAGGAAAGGAAATCTTTCTATTATTTTTGTGACGACTGCGATCCGTTTGCGAACATTAATATTACTCGAGACGTATTACAAAATAAATATAACCTCGAAAAGTTGCATTCACAATTACTGCATCTCACCGAAAAAGTTGACAAAATAACCACTTCACCTACAATACATAATACGGAATCACATAATGATGAAATTGAAATGACTGATAGCTGATTACTAAATAATACATCATCCTTAAAGCGAAAAATTAACGAAACGGATACCGAATCTTGTTTGTTTCTAGCGGCGGCCGCTAGAAACAAGCCTTTAAAAAGGTTTGGCTAATATGATCAGGCTGGTTCCACAGGTTGGCAACAGGTTAATTCCCTGTTCCGTAAAACTAGAAGAATTACGAGACCAACAACAAGCCTCGGAAACGGACTGATCTCAAGACGACAACCCACGCAAAGAAAACGGAATAACGATTTACGAATTTTCTTATGGAACGTACGATCGCTCTATAGAGCTCGAGCTGCTCAGCAGCTAGCCGATGCCCTGTCAAAATATAAAGCTGACATAACAGCACTTCAAGAAATAAGATGGACAGGGAATGGTGTTCTACAGAAGAAAGATTATGACTTATACTACAGCTGTCATACAAAATACCATGTGCTCGGGGTAGGCTTCCTAGTCGGCGAAAAAATGAAGTCTGCCATCATCGGCTTTAACGCTATAAGCGAAAGGCTATGCACCCTTCGCGTGCGAGGCAAATTTAAGAACATCAGCCTCATTAACGTTCACGGACCTACGGAGGAGTCCTCAGCCGAAGAAAAAGAGACTTACTACGAACAAGTCGAGAGGGCCCTCAATGCCTGTCCAAGGTATGACGTAAAAATCATCCTTGGGGATTTGAATGCAAAAATAGGTCGGGAGCCGGTATTCAGGCATTACGCAGGCACCCATAGTTTGCATGAGAACACTAATGACAATGGACTTCGAGCCTTAGAATTGGCAGCATCGAAAAACATGGTCGTTGCGAGTACCAGGTTCCCGCGTAAAGATATCTACAAAGCCACCTGGGTATCACCTGATGGAGTCACTCGTAACCAAATTGACCACGTGTTGATAGACCGTCGCCACTACTCGAACTTGATGACGGTACGAACGTGCCGAGGTGCCAATATCGACTCGGATCACTATCTTGTTGGTACGGTTTTCCGAGGGCGGATTGCCTTGCGAAGACGTATTGCATCCGCCGATCAGGTTCGAATCAACACGGCTGCTCTGCGCAATGAAAACACCAGTAACACCTTTGGTAATGCGTTAGGACTCGCCCTAGAACTGGGTAGAGTAAGTCCTGGAGCCAGTATGCTGGGCATAGATGAGAAGTGGACACGCCTTAAGAATACTGTCATTAGTACTGCCCACTCCATCTTAGGCAGCAGTCGTAGAAATCGGAACGACTGGTTTGATGATGAATGCAAGCTAGCGACTGAACGTAAGAATGTTGCGTACCGAGCAATGCAACAATCTCATAGAACGCGGGCACGCGAAGACGTATATAAAGAGCTCAGAAGAATTGAAAAACGGCTTCACAGACAGAAAAAATCAGCCTGGGAGAAGAACATAATCTGTGAAATAGAGAAAAGCCGAGAGCGAGGTCCGCACCAGGCGCGGAAGTTCTACCAATCCGTCCGAAACATGACGCAGTACACACCACGCTGCACATACTGCAAGGACGGATAGGGAAATCTGATCACCGATCCTCAAAGCATACTGGAGCGATGGGAAGTGTACTTCAATGAATTGCTAAATGGTCAGCTCACTGCAGAAGTGGAGGCTCCACTACTTCAAGAAGAGTACCCTATGTTGCCGCCACCAAGCATAGAAGAGGTTGAGAAGGCTATAGGCCGGCTAAAGAAAAACAAAGCCCCGGGAGCCGATGGTATACCAGCCGAACTATTTCAACACGGTGGGCCAGCTTTACGTCAAGCAATTCATGAGATTATAGTGCACGTGTGGGAGCATGAAGAAATTCCAGAAGACTGGCGAAAAGGTATAATTTGCCCCATACATAAGAAGGGAGATGTCACAACGTGCAGCAATTATAGAGGTATCACGTTGTTGAGTACCGCCTATAAGATACTCTCCTCTATCCTACAAGACCGGATAACCCCATACGCTAAAACCATCATCGGACAATATCAGTGTGGTTTCATTCCAGGCAAATCAACAACTGATCAGATCTTAACCCTTAGTCAGGCGATGGAAAAATGTCTAGAATTTAACATCCCAACATACCACCTGTTTATAGACTTTAAGGCCGCCTACGATAGCATAGCCAGGGTAGAACTTTACAAAGCCATGAGAGAATTCGGCATCCCAAATAAATTGACACGACTATGTAGGTTGACCATGACCAACGTAACAAGCCAAGTAAAAATAGCCGGATTGCTATCCAAACCAATCAACATCTTTAATGGACTCCGACAAGGGGATGGTTTGGCCTGCCTCCTCTTCAACCTGGCGTTGGAGAAAGCAATCCGTGACTCTGGCACGGCAACAAGAAGGACCATCGTCAACAGGTCCAGCCAGATACTGGCTTACGCAGACGACATCGACATCATCGGAAGAACTGAGCAAGCTGTACATGATTCCTTCATCCAGATCGAGCAGGCGGCACAAAATCTGGGGCTGCACATTAGTGAAGGTAAAACAAAGTACATGGTGGCGTCGAATGCGAGAGGAACAGTTGGTCAAACAATCAAGGTAGCGGAGCACGAATTTGAAGTGGTGCAATCCTTTAAATACCTTGGGTCAATAGTAGCAGACGATAACAATATAAAAGAAGAAATACGCGGGCGGCTTCTCAAATCCAACAGAGCCTACTATAGTCTGTCAAAGCTCTTCAAATGCAGAAATCTCACCATAACTTCAAAACTGCTGCTGTACAGGACCATGGTCCTGCCAGTACTCACATATGGATCCGAGACTTGGGTGCTTAGCAAAAGGCACTCCGACCTCTTAGCCGCGTTCGAGAGAAAAGTCTTAAGGAGAATTGTTGGTCCCATATGTGAGGAAGGACGATTCCGGAGACGGTACAATCATGAATTGTACGCAATCTACCTTGAAGCAGATATCGTGACGAAAACTAAGCTCGGTAGACTCCGGTGGGCAGGGCACCTAGCTCGCATGAGCGAAGAGGGACCTGCTCGGAAAGTTCTTTGTGGTACATTCTATGGTAGACGACAGCGTGGTAGACCATGCTTGCGCTGGAGAGATGGCGTAGACCAGGACGCCCGGAGCCTTGGGCTGCGCAACTGGATGGCGGCGGCTCGAGACCGGGATGGGTGGAGAGACTTGTTGAAGGAGGCCAGGACCGGACCCCGGTTGTCGAGCCGACGATGATGATGATGATACCGAATCTTGTGAAGCTATTCCCTCAACAAGGAAGCCTGCCACGTCGATTTCTATCTCTGCATCTCCGCCACTATCTTCTCAACCTCCATCTACTTTATCAACATCAACTGACCCAATCACTGCACCAGTAATTTCACCATCATCAATTGAGCCTAGACCTGCACATGAAAATCCATCATCATCATCGTTACCTAATATAAAATCTTCATCTTTTCATTCAATCAAAAAACCAAGTCTTGCTAATCATCTAAATTCACCCATTTCAAGTGGATTGAAAGTAGTAGAAGGTCAACGAACATTATTTATATCTTGACCCTTCAACAAACGCCCTCGATATAAAAAACTTTATTTCAAACAAGACAGGTACATCTTCGCTATTAAAAGTTCAGAAAATGATTCATCGAAACAGATCCAATTTTCCATCTACTCAACTCACCATCGCTTTGGCCAAAAGGGATAGTAATACACGAATTTGAAAACAAACAACATAATATAAAAACCTCATCCCATAACCCTTTTCAAGAGACCCGGACAATGCAATATCATCGAAGAAGCAGCTCCAACAAGTTCTAAATTTTACAAAAACAAAAACAATCTCCCACATGACATAATTATACTAACAGAAACCTGGCTTAATAATTCTTTCTTAGAAACTGAACTCTTTGATTCAACCTACCAAGTTTTCAAACGAGATAGGCACCACTCGAATGACTCAGAGACAGTTGGTGGTGAAATTTTATTTGCAGTTAAAAACTGCTTAATATACACTTTGGTTGATACTTTTGACCTTTCTGACGTCGAAATACTATGTATCAAAATGGAAACATGTTACATTTATATCATCTCAGTGTACATACCTCCAAGATCTACAAGCTGTTTATGAGAACTGCATAAATTTAATTGAAAACATTCATGATCAAATGGAACCAAATGATGAGCTCCTTATTTTAGGCGATTTCAATCTTCCAAACCTGAACTGGACAAAATCAACAGACTTCAACAATTTTTCTCCTGTCAACCCAACGAGTACCAATGAGTTCTTAATCATCGATGGTCTAGCGTCTTGTGAACTAAGTCAATTTAATGGGGTTGCTAACCGTTTTAATAAATTATTAGACTTAATATTTTTCTCCGACACAATAAATGCTGACGTAGCTGTAACTCCAGCCGATGTTATACTAATTTAAATATATGCACTATCCCTGTCAGTTCAAATGAAAAACTTGAATTCAATTTTAAAAAATGTAATTTTAATGAACTAATTAATTTGTTGTGTAATGTTGACTGGAATCAAATGCTCTTAAATCGTAATATTGATGATATGTGTTCCATTTAACTGTTTTTATGAAACTACAACATTACGCAAATATTGCTATAATCTTAAAACTCCACCATGGTTTAACACTCACTTAAAAAATAAAAAAATAAAGCATGGCTTAAATTAAGTAAAACCAGAGCTGATGATGATTTCAGGACTTACTGGGAACTTAAATTTATTTAACTATTCTAACACACTTTATTCAGACTATATTTTAATAATAATTGAAGATCAGTTAAAAGAGACCCCAAAAAACTTTTGGAACTTCGTGAAAAGTAAAAGAAATGTTGATGGCTACCCTAACTCTATGTCATATAATAACACAACAAGTCATGATTCTCAAATAATTTCAAATATGTTTGCTAATTTCTTCAAAGATGCTTTCGATGTACCTTCTTCCTTTCAAACTTCCGATTCGTTCTTTCCAACTCAAAATTTTCCACACCTTAACTCACTTAATTTGACCATATGTGAAGATTCAATTGTTCGTAGTGTCTCAGAACTTGACGACTGTTTTAGCCCTGGTCCTGATGGTGTTCCATCTTGTGTGTTAAAAAAATGTGTGTCTTATTTATCCCATCCTCTTTTTGTTCTATTCAATGAATCTCTCAGGTGCTCAATATTTCCCTTTTTATGGAAAAGTGCTTTTATAACTCCAATTCATAAAAAAGGGTCTAAGAACGAAATCATGAATTACCGACTAATCGCCAAACTTTCTGTTATTCCAAAACCTTTTGAGTCCATTATCTGCAATATGTTATCTTTTAACTGTAATTCAATTATCTGTGACAATCAACATCCTTGAAAAAAAAAATTCCTTGAAACTTTCCTATATACATGTATCTCTCTGCCCTACAAAAATTCTTGCCAACGATCGAGACGAATGAAAAATTAAACAAAAACCAGAAGTATCTACATAGGTATAAAACCATTGCAAAAATGTATCTTGTTACGACGGACGTATTCATTAAATCGGTGCATACACATTTCACACCAACCTATCTATACCTACCTAACTAATAAATCAGCTTTCCTCACAAGTTAAGAATTCACCTGGACCTAAATAAATTAATGAAAATGATTTTTTTAATTTCTCAAGGAATACAAAACAACCTCACAAAAATAAATAACACCAAAAGAAAATTTGCGACGAAAGAACAAAAATGTTACTGCATGTCATCTATACAGAAAACTAAAAAGAAAGCGAAAGACAAAAACAACGAAAACATTTTTGTCCTTGAGATATGCATTTTGAAGAGATTTAAAATTTTAAAGCATTTCTTTCCGAGAGTCGTTTCTAGCTCTTATAAGCCCATCCCTGTTTTTGTAACCAAAAACTTCAGCAGAAGCTTCGGTGACCAGCTTGACACATCGCTCCACACTTTGAGTGTGACATGGAAATCGAGGGAAAGTTATATTGTCGAGATCGCCGCTACTTACGAAACTCAAAATTACGTCTTTGGTAAGGAATTTTGTCACAGGAGGCTTAGTAACTTTAAAGTTCTGCCAGTCGATTAAATCTACATAATCTTTGGCTTTAAAGTTAATTGTAGGAAATACAAATTTCCGAGTGTAAAGCTGATTTTTTTTCTGCTCGCACTTTCATCACTCGTCTAAGTGCTAGCTCACTAATAGATTTCCTTGAGTCTGTCATCATTGCTAAGAGCAAGTTTTCTGGATGCGTATAAAATTAATTTCTTTGTATAACGGGTTCAATAATTTTTTTCAGTTTTGGATCCAAATGTCGAGAAAACGAAATCATTTTCCATAATTCTTTGCAATACGGATGACTCTTGATAGAAAACCATACTGGAGCATAAACCCGACCAGCAAAATTAACCAAAATGACCAAATTATCCGATGGATTTTTAGTGCCTATATAAAGCCTCATAAATCTTTTTGCACCAGTCTGCCAACGAGCATGTGATAACTTTCCGGGATTTCGTGACAGTAAATATATTGAGCAGTTTCCTGTGGCTACGGTTTGACAAATATTATGCAAGTATTTTTGGGCACAGCTTAAGTCATTTATATTGTTAATTTCCGGTAAAATATCACTTATTTCTGGTACTGGAACAAATGTTTCAAGGTTTGTCTTTTCACAACATTCCAACAGTTGCCAATGGGCCCAGAGAAGCCATATGGACTAGTTTTGTGACCATCCAAACTTTGTAGAAGATGTCGAAGTGGCAACTCGTAAGCAAGAAGCAAGCAAATGTTCCATTGTAAAGGTTTTTCTAAACTTTCTACCATCAATCTTATTACACCGCCTTTTGATCCAGTATTTGCAACAGTTCCGTCGCATCCAACAGCTACAAGGGTTTCCAAGGAAATCTTATTCGCACCAAAAAAATTTAATATGGACTCGCAAACACTTTAAGATTTTCCATCGATAGTGGAAAGATGTCCCGCATAGTGTGAACCAGGTTCTTGGACAAGAGAAATATGTTCTTCGACCAAAATTTTATGATATATTTGCTGGCCTTACTTCGATAAAGTTTTCGTACGATCTTATCTACCATCAAAATAAAGGCCCTCAAGCAAGGTACCAGTAAGTTTTTTTGTAAGTTTTGTCTGACTGCAGGCTTGAAGCGTCTTATTTTGGAACGATCTATGACCGATCTTCTTTTGATATTATGCTAACGTCTTTCAAAACACTACTTGCGATTATAGCAGGATTTCTATCCAATACTCCTGTTCGATCGCAAGCAATACCCAAACTAGGTAGTTTAAGTCGCATTTCTCCGTGGAGCCAGCGTTATTTTAATAGTTTAGAAAATACAGGGGACTCGATTTTTTTATTTACATAAACAGTCAAAGCTCTCTAAATCGAATTTCGATTCGGCACACTCAAATTTGGTTCATACGTATTTTTAGTTCAAGTAAAATGGGCTAACAGGGACGTTTTTTTGTTTAAGCAAATAAATCCAATGAAACCATGAAATATCCCAATTTAAAGAGCAATTTGCGTCATATAGTTTTTGGTTTAGGGAGCTTTCACTGTGTGAACATTATATTTTGATAACATTATTTATTATTTTTGAGAAATATCGACAGCTCTGACATTAGCTCCGTCATTTATCTATTTAATTAAGTGAATTAATCTATTGTTTTATTCTGGAACCTTGAAATTAATATACTTTAACAATTTTGTTAATTATTTTTGTTTCTCGCGAGTGCTTTTGCATTCAAGAAATCCTTTTTTTTTATTGAAATAAAAAATATATTGAATTCGGTAAATTCCTGTGCTTTGATAACGTCAACATTCATCGTACTCGGATCGTACCTGGATTGTGAATATATGCCTATATATTTTGCCTTGTCTTCCCTGGTGAGTGCAATTTTTCTTGTATATGTTCTGCCAACACGAAGCAATAACATCGATATTATAAAAAAAAAAAACGACATATTTTCTTTTTTGTCTACATTGTATGTACACCGCATCTTGCTGAGAACTATTGGATTTCTCTGGATGAATCGCCCTATTAATATCCTGACGTTCTGCCTTCCCGTTCAATAAGCATAAACCCAACAATTGTCCGTCTGTTTTGGACACCATAATCTTTTTTTTAGTTTTGTCTCATCTTTTCTCGGTGAGTACACTTTTAGTAGATTAGAAACAAATATTTGACTTTTTCTCTTGGCAATAAAACAACAACAACGTCTGCATACCGAGAAATAAACATCGAATTGTCAAAAAGCTACATTATCCTACAACCTACATCTAGCTGATACACAAACCTTTTCATCACACCAAACTACGTTACCTACCTGAAAGAAACTTTTACACTGCTCAAAAAAAATTAAAGGACAAAACTCAATAATAAAATTTGAATTAAAATGTCATCTTGCACTTTATGCGAAAAAATTGCGGACCATTTGATTGATTCAATAATATGTAATGGCAACCGTCGTAGATCATTTCATTTAGATTGTATCGACGCACCATACAGCACTATTAAGCTTTTCAAGGAAAGGAAATCTTTCTATTATTTTTTGTGACGACTGCGATCCGTTTGCGAACATTAATATTACTCGAGACGTATTACAAAATAAATATAACCTCGAAAAGTTGCATTCACAATTACTGCATCTCACCGAAAAAGTTGACAAAATAACCACTTCACCTACAATACATAATACGGAATCACATAATGATGAAATTGAAATGACTGATAGCTGATTACTAAATAATACATCATCCTTAAAGCGAAAAATTAACGAAACGGATACCGAATCTTGTTTGTTTCTAGCGGCGGCCGCTAGAAACAAGCCTTTAAAAAGGTTTGGCTAATATGATCAGGCTGGTTCCACAGGTTGGCAACAGGTTAATTCCCTGTTCCGTAAAACTAGAAGAATTACGAGACCAACAACAAGCCTCGGAAACGGACTGATCTCAAGACGACAACCCACGCAAAGAAAACGGAATAACGATTTACGAATTTTCTTATGGAACGTACGATCGCTCTATAGAGCTCGAGCTGCTCAGCAGCTAGCCGATGCCCTGTCAAAATATAAAGCTGACATAACAGCACTTCAAGAAATAAGATGGACAGGGAATGGTGTTCTACAGAAGAAAGATTATGACTTATACTACAGCTGTCATACAAAATACCATGTGCTCGGGGTAGGCTTCCTAGTCGGCGAAAAAATGAAGTCTGCCATCATCGGCTTTAACGCTATAAGCGAAAGGCTATGCACCCTTCGCGTGCGAGGCAAATTTAAGAACATCAGCCTCATTAACGTTCACGGACCTACGGAGGAGTCCTCAGCCGAAGAAAAAGAGACTTACTACGAACAAGTCGAGAGGGCCCTCAATGCCTGTCCAAGGTATGACGTAAAAATCATCCTTGGGGATTTGAATGCAAAAATAGGTCGGGAGCCGGTATTCAGGCATTACGCAGGCACCCATAGTTTGCATGAGAACACTAATGACAATGGACTTCGAGCCTTAGAATTGGCAGCATCGAAAAACATGGTCGTTGCGAGTACCAGGTTCCCGCGTAAAGATATCTACAAAGCCACCTGGGTATCACCTGATGGAGTCACTCGTAACCAAATTGACCACGTGTTGATAGACCGTCGCCACTACTCGAACTTGATGACGGTACGAACGTACCGAGGTGCCAATATCGACTCGGATCACTATCTTGTTGGTACGGTTTTCCGAGGGCGGATTGCCTTACGAAGACGTATTGCATCCGCCGATCAGGTTCGAATCAACACGGCTGCTCTGCGCAATGAAAACACCAGTAACACCTTTGGTAATGCGTTAGGACTCGCCCTAGAACTGGGTAGAGTAAGTCCTGGAGCCAGTATGCTGGGCATAGATGAGAAGTGGACACGCCTTAAGAATACTGTCATTAGTACTGCCAACTCCATCGTAGGCAGCAGTCGTAGAAATCGGAACGACTGGTTTGATGATGAATGCAAGCTAGCGACTGAACGTAAGAATGTTGCGTACCGAGCAATGCAACAATCTCATAGAACGCGGGCACGCGAAGACGAATATAAAGAGCTCAGAAGAATTGAAAAACGGCTTCACAGACAGAAAAAATCAGCCTGGGAGAAGAACATAATCTGTGAAATAGAGAAAAGCCGGGAGCGAGGTCCGCACCAGGCGCGGAAGTTCTACCAATCCGTCCGAAACATGACGCAGTACACACCACGCTGCACATACTGCAAGGACGGAGAGGGAAATCTTATCACCGATCCTCAAAGCATACTAGAGCGATGGGAAGTGTACTTCAATGAATTGCTAAATGGTCATCTCACTGCAGAAGTGGAAGCTCCACTACTTCAAGAAGAGTACCCTATGTTGCCGCCACCAAGCATAGAAGAGGTTGAGAAGGCTATAGGCCGGCTAAAGAAAAACAAAGCCCCGGGAGCCGATGGTATACCAGCCGAACTATTTCAACACTGTGGGCCAGCTTTACGTCAAGCAATTCATGAGATTATAGTGCACGTGTGGGAGCATGAAGAAATTCCAGAAGACTGGCGAAAAGGTATAATTTGCCCCATACATAAGAAGGGAGATGTCACAACGTGCAGCAATTATAGAGGTATCACGTTGTTGAGTACCGCCTATAAGATACTCTCCTCTATCCTACAAGACCGGATAACCCCATACGCTAAAACCATCATCGGACAATATCAGTGTGGTTTCATTCCAGGCAAATCAACAACTGATCAGATCTTAACCCTTAGTCAGGCGATGGAAAAATGTCTAGAATTTAACATCCCAACATACCACCTGTTTATAGACTTTAAGGCCGCCTACGATAGCATAGCCAGGGTAGAACTTTACAAAGCCATGAGAGAATTCGGCATCCCAAATAAATTGACACGACTATGTAGGTTGACCATGACCAACGTAACAAGCCAAGTAAAAATAGCCGAGTTGCTATCCAAACCAATCAACATCTTTAATGGACTCCGACAAGGGGATGGTTTGGCCTGCCTCCTCTTCAACCTGGCGTTGGAGAAAGCAATCCGTGACTCTGGCACGGCAACAAGAAGGACCATCGTCAACAGGTCCAGCCAGATACTGGCTTACGCAGACGACATCGACATCATCGGAAGAACTGAGCAAGCTGTACATGATTCCTTCATCCAGATCGAGCAGGCGGCACAAAATCTGGGGCTGCACATTAGTGAAGGTAAAACAAAGTACATGGTGGCGTCGAATGCGAGAGGAACAGTTGGTCAAACAATCAAGGTAGCGGAGCACGAATTTGAAGTGGTGCAATCCTTTAAATACCTTGGGTCAATAGTAGCAGACGATAACAATATAAAAGAAGAAATACGCGGGCGGCTTCTCAAATCCAACAGAGCCTACTATAGTCTGTCAAAGCTCTTCAAATGCAGAAATCTCACCATAACTTCAAAACTGCTGCTGTACAGGACCATGGTCCTGCCAGTACTCACATATGGATCCGAGACTTGGGTGCTTAGCAAAAGGCACTCCGACCTCTTAGCCGCGTTCGAGAGAAAAGTCTTAAGGATAATTGTTGGTCCCATATGTGAGGAAGGACGATTCCGGAGACGGTACAATCATGAATTGTACGCAATCTACCTTGAAGCAGATATCGTGACGAAAACTAAGCTCGGTAGACTCCGGTGGGCAGGGCACCTAGCTCGCATGAGCGAAGAGGAACCTGCTCGGAAAGTTCTTTGTGGTACATTCTATGGTAGACGACAGCGTGGTAGACCATGCTTGCGCTGGAGAGATGGCGTAGACCAGGACGCCCGGAGCCTTGGGCTGCGCAACTGGATGGCGGCGGCTCGAGACCGGGATGGGTGGAGAGACTTGTTGAAGGAGGCCAGGACCGGACCCCGGTTGTCGAGCCGACGATGATGATGATGATACCGAATCTTGTGAAGCTATTCCCTCAACAAGGAAGCCTGCCACGTCGATTTCTATCTCTGCATCTCCGCCACTATCTTCTCAACCTCCATCTACTTTATCAACATCAACTGACCCAATCACTGCACCAGTAATTTCACCATCATCAATTGAGCCTAGACCTGCACATGAAAATCCATCATCATCATCGTTACCTAATATAAAATCTTCATCTTTTCATTCAATCAAAAAACCAAGTCTTGCTAATCATCTAAATTCACCCATTTCAAGTGGATTGAAAGTAGTAGAAGGTCAACGAACATTATTTATATCTTGACCCTTCAACAAACGCCCTCGATATAAAAAACTTTATTTCAAACAAGACAGGTACATCTTCGCTATTAAAAGTTCAGAAAATGATTCATCGAAACAGATCCAATTTTCCATCTACTCAACTCACCATCGCTTTGGCCAAAAGGGATAGTAATACACGAATTTGAAAACAAACAACATAATATAGAAACCTCATCCCATAACCCTTTTCAAGAGACCCGGACAATGCAATATCATCGAAGAAGCAGCTCCAACAAGTTCTAAATTTTACAAAAACAAAAACAATCTCCCACATGACATAATTATACTAACAGAAACCTGGCTTAATAATTCTTTCTTAGAAACTGAACTCTTTGATTCAACCTACCAAGTTTTCAAACGAGATAGGCATCACTCGAATGACTCAGAGACAGTTGGTGGTGAAATTTTATTTGCAGTTAAAAACTGCTTAATATGCACTTTGGTTGATACTTTTGACCTTTCTGACGTCGAAATACTATGTATCAAAATGGAAACAGGTTACATGTATATCATCATCTACAAGCTGTTTATGAGAACTGCATAAATTTAATTGAAAACATTCATGATCAAATGGAACCAAATGATGAGCTCCTTATTTTAGGCGATTTCAATCTTCCAAACTTGAACTGGACAAAATCAACAGACTTCAACAATTTTTCTCCTGTCAACCCAACGAGTACCAATGAGTTCTTAATCATCGATGGTCTAGCGTCTTGTGAACTAAGTCATTTTAATGGGGTTGCTAACCGTTTTAATAAATTATTAGACTTAATATTTTTCTCCGACACAATAAATGCTGACGTAGCTGTAACTCCAGCCGATGTTATACTAATTTAAATATATGCACTATCCCTGTCAGTTCAAATGAAAAACTTGAATTCAATTTTAAAAAATGTAATTTTAATGAACTAATTAATTTGTTGTGTAATGTTGACTGGAATCAAATGCTCTTAAATCGTAATATTGATGATATGTGTTCCATTTAACTGTTTTTATGAAACTACAACATTACGCAAATATTGCTATAATCTTAAAACTCCACCATGGTTTAACACTCACTTAAAAAATAAAAAAATAAAGCATGACTTAAATTAAGTAAAACCAGAGCTGATGATGATTTCAGGACTTACTGCGAACTTAAATTTATTTAACTATTCTAACACTCTTTATTCAGACTATATTTTAATAATAATTGAAGATCAGTTAAAAGAGACCCCAAAAAACTTTTGGAACTTCGTGAAAAGTAAAAGAAATGTTGATGGCTACCCTAACTCTATGTCATATAATAACACAACAAGTCATAATTCTCAAATAATTTCAAATATGTTTGCTAATTTCTTCAAAGATGCTTTCGATGTACCTTCTTCCTTCCAAACTTCCGATTCGTTCTTTCCAACTCAAAATTTTCCACACCTTAACTCACTTAATTTGACCATATGTGAAGATTCAATTGTCCGTAGTGTCTCAGAACTTGACGACTGTTTTAGCCCTGGTCCTGATGGTGTTCCATCTTGTGTGTTAAAAAAATGTGTGTCTTATTTATCCCATCCTCTTTTTGTTCTATTCAATGAATCTCTCAGGTGCTCAATATTTCCCTTTTTATGGAAAAGTGCTTTTATAACTCCAATTCATAAAAAAGGGTCTAAGAACGAAATCATGAATTACCGACTAATCGCCAAACTTTCTGTTATTCCAAAACTTTTTGAGTCCATTATCTGCAATATGTTATCTTTTAACTGTAATTCAATTATCTGTGACAATCAACATGGTTTCGTCCAAAATAAGTCAACTATTACAAATCTTCTTCATTTTACTACTTTTTGCCTTGACTCCTTTGAAAAACGGAAACAAGTAGATTGTGTGTTTACAGATTTTAGTAAAGCCTTCGATAAATTGTGTCACAAGACCTTAGCCCATAAACTAAAGGCCTTAGGATTTAATGAAAAAGTCTTGATGTGGATCTCGTCATATTTAAAGAACAAAAGTTATAGTGTTACTTTTAGAAATGAGCCCTCTGATCAATTTTTACGTCAACTCTGGTGTTCCACAAGGTAGCCATTTAGGCCCCATATTATTTATTTTATATATAAATGACATAACCTCCGTGATAAAAAAACTCCTCTGTTCTAGTGGGTGATTTTTTAAGAGGTTTAGAACTTTTTTTTTAAAAAAAAACACAACAAATTCAAAAAAATGAATGAAATATTTATTTGAATCGATAGTTTGAACCTTGCAATTTAATGTTTAAAGATAATTTCATGCAAATGTTGACCGCGGCTGCGTCTCAGGTAGCCCATCCGCTGAGTCCAATTTTGGCATACTCTTTCACACATATCGGCCGGTATCTCACGAATGAATGCATGGATGTTGGCTTCCAGTGCGTCAATCGAAGCGGGCTTGTCCCTATAGACATTAGCCTTGACATACCCCCACAAAAAAGAATCTAATGGTGTCAAATCGCACGATCTAGGCGGCCAATTGACCGGCCCGAAACGTGAAATTAACTGTTCACCAAACTCGCCTCGCAATTGCGCCATTGTTTCGTGTGCTGTGTGGCATGTGGCACCGTCTTGTTGAAACCACATATCATGCAAGTCAAGAACTTCCATTTCGGGCAAAAAAAAGTTTGTTATCATCGCTCGGTAGCGTTCACCATTGACAGTAACGCTGCGATTCGCATCACCAAACAGTGGCTTTTTCGGGATGCATTGGTAGCTGTTGCAATGCTTCTGGCTGATCTTCACTCCAAATGCGGCAATTTTGCTTATTTACGTACCCATTCAACCAAAAATGAGCCTCATCGCTGAACACAAGCAGCGCGCGATGAACATTTCGAACCGAGCACGAATTTTGATAGTAAAATTCAATAATTTGCAAGCGTTGTTCATTTGTAAGACGATCCATGGTTAAATTGCAAACCAAACTGAAGCTGTTTGACAGTGACACAAGGTACTAAACACACGTCAGCTGTCAAAACCAGTGTTGCCAAAACCAAACCAGCTTAAAAATCACCCGTTAATATACGCCGATGACATTAAAATTTTCAAAACTATAAGTTCAATTAATGATTGCTCACAGCTTCAAGAAGATCTATATAGATTTAGGGAATAGTGCAATACAAACCGACTTTTATGAAGGTTTTTATAATACGAATTCTATATACTACTGAAATACATCAGCCAAGTAGAAGACTTAGCACTATAATTGGACTTGTTGAATTATTGATTCAAAATAGCTTTTAACGGCCTTTAGTCCAAAAAAATTGGCGTTTCGTCCCGGCGATCTCACTTGGACTCATCAGTTGACTTTGTTGAATATAGATAAATGTATAAAAAAATGTGTTTTACACGCAAAAAAACAATTATAGATTATAATTACATAATAGATTCTTCTTCTCTTTGTAATCTGTCCGTTTTCTCTGATTTAGGTGTTATTCTTGACAGTAAGTTGACGTTCAATGACCATTATAACTTTATAGTTAAAAAAGCTAATAAAATCCTCGGGTTTGTTAAACGATTCTCTCGCGATTTCCGTGATCCCTACGTCCTCAAGCTTCTTTACATATCTTTTGTTAGACCAGTACTTGAATACGGCTGTGTACTATGGGCACCTTACTATTCAGTTCATACACACCGACTTGAAGGCATCCAGAGACGGTTTTTGCGTTTTTGTCTTCGTTTTCTTCCGTGGTCCCAAAGAACCACACTACCTCCATATTCTCACAGGCTCTTGCTCATGAATCTCCCTTCACTTTCAACATAGACAGTATCTCCAGCTTTGTTTTATTGTTAAATTAATCAATGGTTCAATAATATCTCCATCAGCTCTGTGTCGTCTAAATTTTAGTTATAGTCAATCTAGCATAAGAAGACAGTTGCCTTTATGTCCGATTTTCAGCAGAACAAACTATGATGTGAATAGCCCTCTCATCAATTGATTTCAGTTTTCAATAAATATTATTTTATTAATTTTTTCCGTAAACGACAATGTCAAAAAAAAAAATTAAAGAAAGCTTTTTTAACATATTGTAGATGTATTTATTTACTTAGTAGGCAAATGATTTTATGTATTAAAATTGTATGTAAATAGCTATAAGTTCTAACGTTAGATCATTAACGGATTAATAAATAATAAAAACAAAACAATTAGCAGTATCTAATATAAAAAAAAAATTCATATTAACCTTGTGTGTTGTGAACCCTCTAAAACTTTTTTGATCAATCTGAAATTTTTTCTTCGTTATTAAGATTGCAGAAGGCACTCATCCTGCTTATGTATATCAAAAAATACAAAAACAAAATTTTTTCACTCCACCCTAATGTAAAGGTTTTATTACTACAAATAAAACATCACAAATATGTTGCTAATAATTTAATTATTAGGAACATCTTTTCTATATTTTTGAATTAAATTCAATTCGGAAACCCATTCTTCTACTTGCTTATCCTCTAATAATTTAAGTGTAGAAAGCATTGAGTGGCAAGTTTCTACGTCAGGGAGGTTTGTAAGTTTGTTTTTAATTAAAGTTAATTTCTAAAAAAAATCATTCAGCGGGAGAGCTGTTATGGAGCAATGTTAAAAGTTTAAAAACAAAATCGTATAATTTTGAACAAAAACTCTTCCAAATGGTTTTTTAAACTGCCCACTTCAAATCAAAACCTTTCAATTTCATTGATTTCAAAATAAGTTTTAAAACTCCTATCTTGGGATTTTATTCCTAGTATTATTATTTGTATTTTTTGAAATTTGTTCAGTTCTTTTTGTGGAATTACCTTCGAATTGAGCTCTTCAAAAAAAAATGTCTGATAGGATCCTATTGCTCGATAATTTTTTTCGAAACTGCTTCAAGAACCAACGCGTACCACTTATAGTTATAAAAATTTTAGTTTCGAAAAATGGAATTCAAATTCTTTCAATCTATTTGGACTTAACTTAAAATGATTGTATATGTCTCTACACATTTCTCCCAAATTGCTAGGAATACGTGCATCATCATCGTCGGCTCGACAACCGGGGTCCGGTCCTGGCCTCCTTCAACAAGTCTCTCCACCCATCCCGGTCTCGAGCCGCCGCCATCCAGTTGCGCACCCTAAGGCTCCGGGCGTCCTGGTCTACGCCATCTCTCCAGCGCAAGCATGGTCTACCACGCTGTCGTCTACCATAGAATGTACCACAAAGAACTTTCCGAGCAGGTTCCTCTTCGGTCATGCGAGCTAGGTGCCCTGCCCACCGGAGTCTACCGAGCTTAATTTTTGTCACGATATCTGCTTCAAGGTAGATTGCGTACAATTCATGATTGTACCGTCTCCGGAATCGTCCTTCCTCACATATGGGGCCAACAATTCTCCTTAAGACTTTTCTCTCGAACGCGGCTAAGAGGTCGGAGTGCCTTTTGCTAAGCACCCAAGTCTCGGATCCATATGTGAGTACTGGCAGGACCATGGTCCTGTACAGCAGCAGTTTTGAAGTTATGGTGAGATTTCTGGATTTGAAGAGCTTTGACAGACTATAGTAGGCTCTGTTGGATTTGAGAAGCCGCCCGCGTATTTCTTCTTCTATATTGTTATCGGCTGCTACTATTGACAAGGTATTTAAAGGATTGCACCACTTCAAATTCGTGCTCCGCTACCTTGATTGTTTGACCAACTGTTCCTCTCGCATTCGACGCCACCATGTACTTTGGTTTACATTCACTAATGTGCAGCCCCAGATTTTGTGCCGCCTGCTCGATCTGGATGAAGGAATCATGTACAGCTTGCTCGGTTCTTCCGATGATGTCGTCTGCGTAAGCCAGTATCTGGCTGGACCTTATGACGATGGTCCCTCTTGTTGCCGTGCCAGAGTCACGGATTGCTTTCTCCAACGCCAGGTTGAAGAGGTGGCAGGCCAAACCATCCCCTTGTCGGAGTCCATTAAAGATGTTGATTGGTTTGGATAGCAATCCGGCTATTTTTACTTGGCTTGTTACGTTGGTCATGGTCAACCTACAATAGTCGTGTCAATTTATTTGGGATGCCGAATTCTCTCATGGCTTTGTAAAGTTCTACCCTGGCTATGCTATCGTAGGCGGCCTTAAAGTCTATAAACAGGTGGTATGTTGGGATGTTAAATTCTAGACATTTTTCCATCGCCTGCCTAAGGGTAAAGATCTGATCAGTTGTTGATTTGCCTGGAATGAAACCACACTGATATTGTCCGATGATGGTTTTAGCGTATGGGGTTATCCGGTCTTGTAGGATAGAGGAGAGTATCTTATAGGCGGTACTCAACAACGTGATACCTCTATAATTGCTGCACGTTGTGACATCTCCCTTCTTATGTATGGGGCAAATTATACCTTTTCGCCAGTCTTCTGGAATTTCTTCATGCTCCCACACGTGCACTATAATCTCATGAATTGCTTGACGTAAAGCTGGCCCACCGTGTTGAAATAGTTCAGCTGGTATACCATCGGCTCCCGGGGCTTTGTTTTTCTTTAGCCGGCCTATAGCCTTCTCAACCTCTTCTATGCTTGGTGGCGGCAACATAGGGTACTCTTCTTGAAGTAGTGGAGCCTCCACTTCTGCAGTGAGCTGACCATTTAGCAATTCATTGAAGTACACTTCCCATCGCTCCAGTATGCTTTGAGGATCGGTGATCAGATTTCCCTCTCCGTCCTTGCAGAATGTGCAGCGTGGTGTGTACTGCGTCATGTTTCGGACGGATTGGTAGAACTTCCGCGCCTGGTGCGGTCCTCGCTCTCGGCTTTTCTCTATTTCACAGATTATGTTCTTCTCCCAGGCTGATTTTTTCTGTCTGTGAAGGCGTTTTTCAATTCTTCTGAGCTCTTTATATTCGTCTTCGCGTGCCCGCGTTCTATGAGATTGTTGCACTGCTCGGTACGCAACATTCTTACGTTCAGTCGCTAGCTTGCATTCATCATCAAACCAGTCGTTCCGATTTCTACGACTGCTGCCTAAGATGGAGTGGGCAGTACTAATGACAGTATTCTTAAGGCGTGTCCACTTCTCATCTATGCCCAGCATACTGGCTCCAGGACTTACTCTACCCAGTTCTAGGGCGAGTCCTAACGCATTACCAAAGGTGTTACTGGTGTTTTCATTGCGCAGAGCAGCCGTGTTGATTCGAACCTGATCGGCGGATGCAATACGTCTTCGCAAGGCAATCCGCCCTCGGAAAACCGTACCAACAAGATAGTGATCCGAGTCGATATTGGCACCTCGGTACGTTCGTACCGTCATCAAGTTCGAGTAGTGGCGACGGTCTATCAACACGTGGTCAATTTGGTTACGAGTGACTCCATCAGGTGATACCCAGGTGGCTTTGTAGATATCTTTACGCGGGGGAATACGTGCGTTTACGAAAAAAAAGAGTCCAAATTTTTAAAAGGAGTCCAATTTCAATGATTTTCAAAAGGATGAGTCCTGCAGTCCCAGCGTTAAAAAAGAGTGAAAGTGACTCTAAAGAGTCCCGAAGGTGATGGACTCTTGCACAAGTTTTTGATCCTTAACTTTCCCATGTATCTTATAGAAATTGTAAAGTCTTTTCTGTCATCAAGATGTTTTGTCTTTTCTGTGAATAAAAACTTGTCCGAAATTTTCGTTTGCACTGCAGGTGTACCTCAGGGATCTGTTCTTGGACCAATCCTCTATACCAGCGGTTCCCAATCTTTTTTAGTCGTGGAGCACTTTTCAGGTGAGAAATTCCTAGCGGAGCATTGCGTTGCACTTATGCTATTTTTCGCAATTATGATGTGTATGTGTAGAAAATGCAATAACTGTTTTTATTTTTTTATATTATATTAAACCCCAGGAAAACAAGTACGTAACTTCAACAAAAAAAAACAAAAAAATGTTAATTTAAGAAAATTAGGAATTCAATAATATTATAAAATTATATATACCTATACATAATGGTATTTCAATAAATAGCTCAGAAATTTTCTTTTAGTATTTTTCTGCATAATGCTGGAAATATCTGGTTGAATTTGTGACAACTGCAACCGATTTCCTGACTCTGCATCGAGACGGGATCTGTATTTTGTTTTGGTTCCAACGTAGGTGGAGAATCCTGATACGCACATGTACAAACGACTCAATGAGAACCATAGTGACCTAACTGATTTTCGCACTTCTCTTTAAAATGGCGAAAACTAATATTTACAGTTACCAAAACAAGGTTTTTTTTGAAGCAGTTATTTGCTACATCATTCTATAGATATTATTGTTTCAAAATAAGCAGATTTTTGGTACAATAAACATAAGGTTTTGCCTTTTTAAAAACAAGTGCGAAAATCAGTTGGGCTTCTCTGTTTCTCATGGCCTCATATATTGTTGGGCTAGAAAACAAAATTTGACTTTTTCAAAAGTACCGATTTCTGGCTATACAAAAAGGTGCATCATGGCATTGTTTGTGTGACTGTTGTTTTTTAATATTATTTTTCTGTTTTAAGTCAATTTTTTAGAAAATTGCCCCTCCTGGCTAAATGGGTTGGGGGGAATAGACCCCGCCACCAAACGATTTTTTTCTTTTCTTCTTATGCGAATCACCGTGTATATATTGTTTTAGTTACATAACCTATAAATGGGTTTGAATGCAATAATGTAATTCCCAATCAAAAATTTACAGGATATATATTGTTTAATATGCATTAAATAATTGGATTTTTCTTATTCGTGGAATGTTTTCAAACAGTTCCTTTTATCATTGCAATACAAGAACACGTTACATTTTCTGCACTTTGTATATGTCTTCTGTCCACAAAATGGGCTTATTTTGCGCGAGATTACCATCACTTCGATAGCCATCACCGGGTATAGGATTAACATGCTTATCATTTCGATATAAATCCTTTGAATTCATTCTAAAAAAAAAATTAACTCCTTTGGGAATCTGATAAAAAAAAAAAATTATTATTAAAAATAGACAAATGTACTTCCATTGTAGATTGCATTATTGACCCACTTGTGTAATATAAAGGGAATAAGTCATGTTGAATATGGTTAACCATATATGGGTTTGGATAAGGAAGAGGGTTAAGCACCAAATGAATAAAAAATGATTTTCTGCGGTTTTGGATACTATAGGTGCACAAAGTGTCCTCCTTGGTTTTGCATGCATGCTAGAGCCGGTTTTTGAATTTCACGTTGAACATTTATTGATTCTTACTGCTATCGCATTTTTGATGACGCTTCGAGGATACGCACTTCTAATTCGTGTAAATTTGTTATTTCAGTGGAAAAAAACAAGTTCTTTCATTCTACCCCATCCGAAAAAATCAAAAAGAGTAAGGCCGGGAGATCTTCCAGGCCAGTGAACTGGTCCATTTCTACCTATCAAACGATCACCGTACTCATCATCTAGCCAAATTTTAACCTCATGACCATAGTGGGCTGGAGGGCCATCCTGTTTGAAATATGATGAAACTAGTTGAATAAGTGGAATGTCCTACAATAGTTCTGGTTAATTATTGCGCACAAATTCTAGATAGTTTGTAGACTTCAGACTGGGTGAAGGGGCGAATGTATTTATTTCCAATTACACATGTCCACATATTGACGCTGAATCTGAGTTGAAATAATTTATTTCTCCTTGTATGTGGATTATCCGGAGCCCATGTATTTGTGAAAAATTGTAACCCCATCTCTTAAATTGAGATCGCACAGCCCATAAACGTGAACAATGTCTGCGTAGTCTTCGTTTGTAAATGTAGATATTTCAAATAGCGTTTCCAACAGTACTTTTGGTGTTAAGAATTAAACTTTTATACCATTTTTGTTTTGTAAATTTTCAAATTAGACCTTCATACCCAACCAAACTCTTTCTGAGAAATTTCAAGGATAGGCGTAAAGAAATGAAGGTTTTGACAGGTATTCAAATAAAAAGGCACGCAAAACTTTCTAACAGCTATGTTATTTTAAAAAAATATTGAAGAATTGTTGATTTTTGGAAAACTACTCTTATTGTCAACTTTATAAGTTTCTCGTAGGGAAAAAATCATGAATTCCATTTTTAACCTGCTGCCGGTTTTCCCCAGTATCATAAAATGTATGGATATTCTCGTCATTGATTTTATTTTTATTATTGTTACGTTCACAAGAAAAAAATAGTAAAAGGTTATGTTTATAACGCATTTTCTCGAGAAAATCGACCTCAAAGTCAAAAAATTAGTATGGGCTGAAAAAATGGAACAGGATAGAAACTGGATATCTTAAGACTGAGACAAGATATCAATTTGATTTAAACGCTTGTTTCAAAGGCTTGTATTTCTTCCAAAAATAAAGTCCTAAACTATGTTTCTACCGCTTGAATTAGCAGAGCAATTTTGTCCCAGTTTAACTGGTTTGTCACCTGTGGTATTATTATTATCTATTTGTCTAACTCATTGCCATATTTGTTTTGTTTGTAACTTTGTTTGTTTACCATAAAAAGCTCATTTACTTCTGCTTCTCATAGCCGTCCTTCTGGGATCACACGCTAAGTCCCTGACCAACGAGCTGTTCAAAATGCGTCAGACGCTCTTGGGTTTATTAGGAGCTAGATCTTCACGGCGATATCTTATCCTTTGCCGCTTGTTCCGAGAAGGTAACTCAGGTGTCACAGCTCTTGGATCCCATCGATCCAAAGCTCGTCGTTAGTTTACCTATTATTTATCCAGCGGGCAACAATTGGTTACATCCAAATCTACCTCATTTCGATCCTAATTTTCCTGGCCTTAAAAAGAAAGTTGAACATTTTTGAATGAAACAACTGCCAAAACAATTTGCTAGTCAGCTAATGGGCTTGGTACATGGCTCCGCAGTTAACGGTTAAGTGTTTTTCAGTTTATGATAATCACACACGACTAATCAATGTTAAAAGGAATTTGACGATCAAGGTGAACAAATTGCAACTTCAGTTTAAATTTGGTGGCAGCATACTAAAGTTGTTGCTATTATTATTGTTTGTCTCCCAGGCTGTGTACCCTACGAAAAATTTACTGACCAAAGGGTGAACGAGGTTATAAACCCTTGCCTCTGAAGCCATAGTTTTCCCAAACAAACCCATATGTGAATTTTGCACTTGAGGCTCGCGAGCGTGCCAGATTACTCGCCGGGTATTTCAGCCGCGACTTCGTGTTTGTGTTTGTAAATTTAGTTTTTTGCATAAGTATGTGTTCTTATATCAAGAAATTGTTGCACATTCATTCACGATTGAGAAATGAAATTGCAATTTGTTTGTTTCTTTCAACACAACCCGATATCCCACCTAACATCCTCCATTCTCTTGGTGAAAAGCTGGTGAGTTGGAATTTTGTTAAAGATGGCTGCGTTATTTGCACATACAAAATGGTCGATCTAGCAAAACAGAACAAACCCACCCCATTAAATTGTTGTTGCAATTCAACTCTATTCATCGACACGGGATGAAATTACAAATACAACAATGTAAACAAATGGGTTTTGGAGGTTGAAACGGACGAAAGATTGTCATCTTTCTAATGGTGTATCTATGGTTAAAACCATTGAATTATTATATATGGACTGCCAGGAGCCAACTTCACGTTGACGCCACTTTAAGCTATGCGTTACAAGCGCCGGGTTCAGTCCTATCGGAAAATACAGATACTACTGTTTGACATTTGAATCGAAGATTTTTTCCAGCTGATTTGACCGTAGCCATGGACGAATAAAATAATTTTCGAAAACTTTTTTTCCCTTTTTCATTAACTACTTCGACGTACAGAAGTTTGAAAAAAAACTCTTTTCTCCTTGTTTTGTCTTCAATTTAATTTTTTTCCGATTGTTTTGATTCAAGTTAACATTACTTCTATGAAAATCACCATAATACTAATTCAGAAGCAAACAAAGCAACAACATAATAAACAAAATAATAAACATAATTATTTTATCCATCAACGCAGCAGCTTAAAAATTAAAAGAGATTCGGAAAGCATCTAAATAAATTAATAGAAAAAGAATTTTATTAGAAAATCAATGATGATTGATGATGAGCTATGGTCCGCCAGTCAGTTCCTATCTAGTTCATGAGTACCCAACATTTACCTATCTCTGATGATCAACGTGCCAGATTTTGTCGGTCTCAGACATTTACACTGGAGTCTATTGCTATTGCCAACAATGGAAATTCTGAGATTCTGTTGACACCTTCGTGTAGGTATTCGGCGTTCGCAAACAGATAACCATGCCAAGAAGCCCATGTGCGAAAAAAAGCAATGAGAGCCGTTTGCGCAAAATTGATATTTGCTGATGACGAGGGTTTATCATTACCCGAGGTACGATGATGACGATAAAAAATCGGCAGTCCCCAACTACTGTGCTGTAGTCTTGATTCATGTCAATTTTTGTTTGCAATCCTTCGGAGTAGTTGTGTTCTTTTGTATGCAAATGAGGATTTTTTATAACAGCTAAAAATACTTTCAATTTAATCAGGAAGTATGTATTTATCATTTTCAATTATAATTAAATATATAAAACGCATAAAGCATCAAATCTGAAATTATAAATAAATTTAGAAAAAAAATAAATACTGAAACCTAAAGACTGAGATACTGGTGCATTTCGTACTAAACACAACAAAACTTGATAAAACATGTTTGTATTTGATGTAAATAGATAATATTTTCGATGATAGTTTGTAATTAAGTGATGATTCTAATATAAGGAGCTATTTTTTAAACCTCCGTTAGTAGCGTGCACCTCACAGGTGCATACATTTTTTATTTTTGCCACAAAAGTCATGCACAGTGGTTTAGCACCCCGTCCTTTTGTCCGTTGCTCTAGAGATCAGTAGTGCCGCTAACCTTCGTCCGTGCCACATCGGAAGCGTAACAGGTAGTAACAGTTTCAATTGCACCTCACAGGTGCAACGCGACCACTCATGTAAGTTTATAAAATGTGTGCTTTTCATGCAAAACGAGTGAAGAACAAATATGTCATCTACTCAATTTAATGGAATAAGAATCCTCCAACAAACAAAAAGCTTTTTAGTATCCAAAATTTGTTAGTTCAACTTCCAGGTGTGATTGGAAAAGCAAAAAAGACAGATACCGTTCTTGACACTTGGCTTCTTCTTTTTGATGAAAAAATGCTCTATTTTTACGTTGACCAACCAATACATTGATCGTGTGAGACCAGAATTTGAACGTCCCAGAGACGTCCAACATATATACCTGAGATAAAAGCAAACACTTTTTTACTGGTTAAAATTGACAATGCACCTCACAGGTGTAGCGCGACTATGGATGTAACAAAAAGGGGCCCGACTAACGGAAAGTTAAACAGGTTAGTCTTATATGATTAAAAGTTGTGAAAATGATATACAATACTAAGAATATATTTTTTTTTTATTTCTTATGTTTTTATGTTTATTATGCTTATTTAGATTATTCCAACAAAAAAAAAGTTGTTTGATACGCTATCTCTTAAAAAAGGTATATATTCACATTTTTTGCATAAATTACACTCAAATTTAGAGTCTTATATTTACTAAGAAGGTGAAATGTTGCTATGGTATTTTATTAGTTGTTTTGCTATAAACTCAATAGAGAATTCATTCAATGTTCGTATTTCAGCTATTGTTGTTTTATATTATTAAACTTTTTCTAATTCTATATAGATTAAGAAAATTAAAAAAAAAACCACGCCTAATGTATTTAAAAATGGAAGTAACTCTAGACATGCCAATCATAACAGTTTCGGTTTTTAAAAGTACTGTTTATCCGGCCCCGCAGGGCCAGGGCCATCCACCGGTTGGCATACTTGAGGCACCCAGAGTTTTTTTTTAAGTCGCGCAAAGCGCGTTAACGCATGCCACTTTTAATGGCGAAAAACTGTCATAACTGTTATAAATTGGCATGTCTCTAGTCACGTCCTTTAAAAATAGCAGTATTTGTTATTTATTTTGAGAATGAAGTTCCGAAAAAAATAAAAAAATTGTGTTGTTTTGGCATGATGAAAGAAAAAAATAATATTTAGCTTAATACAAATACATACATACAAAGATTTTTAAATTAAAAAAAACATCTTCTTCTACCTTCGGTTGACTGACTGCTACGCTGGCGGGAAGGAAACGTAATAGTTCTTCTTCTAGTCCGTGCATAACATGCCGCCTCCGCTAGGCATGAAAGATTTCCAACAGCCCAAGCACAATCTGATTGGTATGGATATGTCACCACATGCAATGGTTCTTTGTGCCTCCATTGGTTTTTTCCTGACATGTTCATAATCCGAGCATCTTGAAGGCGGCATGTAAGGGCGGTTGCTGAACACCACTTTGCCAACGAATCCATAGAGAGTAGTTGGCTTGTTGTCAAACATGAAACTTCCGCACTGGAAGGAAGAAGGGCTTGTTTAACTGCACTCTGGCCAGAATGATATTCTTATAGAAGCATCATTGAAAGCAATAGAGTAAGGTACAGCTCAGAGGAAGTGGTTGCATTTCGTTGGCCATTTACATCAGGAGCACCACAATGGGTCTTCGTGGAACTTTGAGATTCTCCACTTCAGCCACAATGTTAATGCTTATGTGAGAATATCCATAAGTACAACTAAAAATATATTAAAAGAAAATATTTAGGTAGGTTACTTCAAATAATCACAATTACAATAACAGCTTATAAATTTTCTGAACAAAATATTGAAGGTAGGTACTTACGCTTTCAGATGTTTGTAAATAGTTTTTTTCCTCTTCCCTTTTGTTTGTCTTTGGGGTTTTTTTAGAACTGAAATTGTAAAGAAAGAAAAAATATTAATAAAGCCATTAAAAATTATTTTCTTTGAAATGAAATCATTTTTTATTTATAAATCAATTATTTTACCAGAATGTGAACACACGTAATCTTAATGACTTTTGTATAGTTCCTCGCTACATAAACGTCAAACCAACAAACTAGTTATTTTTAAAGAAAATCCCATTACTAAATCTGAAAAATTCCTTCTAATTGCAAAGGTTCTTTTAAGCACTTCAATTTTTAATGAAATTCTCCAATGTTTGAACAAAATTTTCAAAAAAGTTGAAAAGTGAAAAACAAATTCATGTGCGAGAGATGCTTGCGTGCGAAAAAATTTAGTTTGATCTGTGAAATCAATTTCAAATGACACACAGGAATCTTATGCGCAGGTTTAAGTTTTTACTTTTCTAAAAAAAAGTGTCAACTAGTAAAAAAAAAGTTTTCTATGGATGCCTGTGTGGGAAAATTGTGTTCGATATGTGAAATCAATCTGAATTAACAGATTGCACACAATTTTCGTAAGTTTTTTCTCGCAAATAACCATCTCTAGCGATTTTTGTTTTTCACTTTCCCACTTTTTCCATAGTCTTGTATGTGGTTGTTCCTTTACTCTTACAAACAAAATTACAACATGTTTTTACAGAGATCTAAATCCTCTCTAATTTTGGATAAGATACTTTTTTACCGAGAAATTGAAAATAAGTAAGTTAGAACTAAAAATAGACAACTAAGCTGCCTAGTGATCTCCTGTTCAACACGCTCTCCCTAAAAGTAGATTAAATATTAGACGACATTTTCCCCCCTCGATAATAATCTTCTAAAGCTGGCCATACACGATCAAGTCATTTGGCTCGTGGATTTCCGACCGGCTGAAAATCCAAATGGCTAGGATGAGTCGAATCACACAATGCAGTTTGACTCGGCGAGCCATTTGGCTAGATCGTGTATGGTCATCTTTACACTACACCTTAATTACGCTGCTTCTTCCTTGAAATAAAGAATTCATTTTTATTGAAAAATCTGTTCTTTTACTTCGAATATGACTAAAAGGAAGCATTTTATAAAATAAAAAAAAAGGATTTTTTTCCGTGCTCCCCAACACTACTCCAATTGGTGACTTTCTATGACAATAGATGGCCTTACCTTCTATCAATGAAATTTAATTCTAAGGCGAAGTATGCAACAGATGGCGCTTAAAATAGTGTTTACGCCATCTATTAGAAAGGTACAATTGTAGCTCGCTACAATTTCGCCTTCACTCAACGAACATACCCCTTTCATTCGAAACGTCTGTCCTTCCAGCGTCTTGAAAATGCATGCTTTCTTTAATTGTGACTTGGCCCTTTCGGCATACTTTTCTGTTTGCTTAAAATTAACTTAATTCTAATGGAAAATTGCTTGCATTAAACTATCTTAAAAGTAATAATCATCAATTAATATTATAAAACAGATCTAAAAGTAGATATACATTCATACATCGTCGTTTTACTTGAAAGACATTGTCTTGGAGCCCTGTGGAAATTGTCTTTGTTACTGCTGTTGCGCAGTGCTCGTTGGAGTCAAGGTACATATGTTAAAGGTAATATCATTAGCGTTTTCATTTTTGTTCAGTTCTGCGCATCTGTGAAAATGGCGGATCCAGTGTCTCTTTACTTGTCAAAATGCTTATAAATATTTGTTGTTGTTTCTAGTAATGCCATGTGGAGTTTTCGTGGACACTCGAGCCGCCATGTTTAATTTCTGACTGACAACCTGCGCAATATATTACCTTAGATTTGTGTACTCTACGTTGGAGTTATCTTTTTGGACGTTGTTGGTTGTTGCTGCTGTTGCGCAGTGCTCGTTGGAGTTATTTTCGTGGACGTTGTTGTTTGTTGCTGCTGTTGCGCCGTTGTTGGCTGTGGTAAGCAATTTTCTTGGCCAAAAAATTGGCAAACTCCAACATTTAACTGCGCCGTCAGTCGTCGCCAAATGGAATAAGGCGAGCAGTGTGTGCTGTTGCTACGTTGCTTCTGTTGCTAGCTGAATTGCCTACGCCCGCCGCGCCATCACCAATTGGTAAAAGGTGTCCCAGGGTCAGGGTGTAGTGTTCTTATTGCTACTGCTGCGGCATTTGGTAAGCGTTGTTTTTTTTATTGTATGACCCCAATCATTGGTCCTTCGAGCCGGATATCAAAATCTGTCCAGCAAACGCTCCAAGTTGGTAGTACCAGTAACCTAAAATATTATTTTTTAACTACATAGATATATACTTATTAAAAAGATGAACAATGACGATGACTCTTATGTATTGAAATCAATCTGAATTAGATTAAATAAAACAAAAACACCATTAAATTTGAGTCAACTAATAAAAAATTGTATTTATTTATTTATTTTTGATGAATGCATTTCGACCGATGTATCGGTCATCTTCAGCAACACGACTGAGTAATATAGTTATCACTTATATCGGGTTTTTCAATAAGAGCGCTACAAAAACTTTTTTTAATAAAACAAAAACGGTTTTTGATATCAATAAAATTCTCTATTCCTGTGAAAGTACGTTCGATGCCATTATGTATGGAACTCGATTTCTTTTGCATGGCCACCACAGGAACGCTTGCAGAAGTCCAGACGCTGAACCCGATTTTCGACGGTTTTCAAGCATAAATCGGCCGATACTGCTGCAATTTCACTTTCGATATTCGTACGAAGTTCATCAATCGTCGCTGGCTTGTTGGCATAGACCATAGACTTGACGTAGCCCCACAGGAAATAGTCTAACTGCGTCAAATCGCACGACCGAGGCGGCCAAGCGACTGGACCATTTCGTGAGATAACACGTTCTCCAAACTTGGTTTCCAATAAATTGATTGTGACTTGCGCTGTGTGGCTTGTGGCGCCGTCCTGTTGGAACCACATGTCCTCCAAGTCCATATCATCCAATTTTGGCCAAAAATATTCGGTTATCATTGAACGGTAGCGATCCCCATTCACAGTGTTTTTTGCCCAATGTTGATACTTACTTGAGATCAACGACTGTTCAAAATTCGTAAAATGAGAAGGCGGAACAAGTAATATTTTAATTCATAATTTTTTCTTTTATTGTCCGTTTCGAATTTCCTAACAATTTGTTAATAAGTTAAACTATTTAATTTAAGTTTTACTATCTATTTTCAAGTGATGGTTGCTTGACGTATATGATCGGCTAACAATTTCCACTAGAATTGTACAGAAAAAACAAATTCGTTAGTCTAACTACTATCAAAGAAAAAAGGGCTTTCAAACTATATTCGGATGACGTATATGTTCATCAAACGATTTCAATTTGAATTTCTCCCTTTCTTTACTACTTACTACAATGGGTTAAATTTATTTAATTTATCAAAATATATTTGCTTGACGTATAACTCGTCGAGCAATTTCAATTTGATTTACTTGCTATAATATCGCTGGTGTTAACTCGCTGAGTTCAGGATTCGAAAGAGGACTCATTGCTCGATTAGCTCGCCTTTTATACCTTATTTCGCGTGGTTTAGTGGTGCCAATTGTTCTTTTGAATGTTGTTTATATTTCACCACATGAAATGAAAGGTTAAATACTATTAATATTATATATTAGAACGAGTCATTTTAGCTGAAATATGTTTAGGTTATCTGAAATTTATAAAATGTACTAAATTCCTTAACCTTTCTTGCCCTGGCTATACTTTATTTTAAGTGCGAAGCTCAAAAAGAAAAATTTGTGGTGAGTATGATTTGTGCCATTACCCAAAATAATTATTTTTGGTAACACTGTTTATTGCTATTGCCATTTTTTTTTTCGGGCACCTTCTATACAAATGCCATTTTGTTTTTGTTTCATTTTTTTTTCTCTTTCTCGCTCATTAGCTATATGGAAAAATTATAAATTATAAAATATTTAATAAACAAATAAAAATTTTAATAAAATCCTTGTTTAAAACTTTTCCTTGCATAAACGTTTTCATGATAAGTGTACCTCGTTTGTTCTGTCCTTAAAGTTGTCGTGTCAAATTGGCTTAATGTTTTCGTGCATGTCGTGGAGTGACGTTTAAAACATTTGATTAAGTTATTTGTAAACTATTCGCGATTCGTTTAATTTGTTTATACAAATATCTTTGCTAGCTTATAAATTAGTTAATTCAAGTGTTTGTTTATTAAAATGTAAAACAAAAAGATCAATTTTAATAAGGTTTAAAGACCATGAAAATTATATTAAAAACAACTATCCGAAAAAATCAGCAATTGCAGCTCATGCATTACAGGAACAACATTTGCCAATTACTTTGAATGATGTTCGCCTCCTCTCAAGTGTCTCTGACAATAATAAGCTTGACGCCATCGAAAGCTTTTATATACAAACAGACAACTCTGCACTAAATGCAGATAATGGAAACATAGAATCAGATTTGTTCAATTGTTTTTAATTTTGTATCTCTCTTACTCTAAATTTCTTAAATTTAAAAATCATTATTTGCAATATAGTCATGTAATTTGCATAATCATTGCTTGTATCTCTACTGTTTTTTCTGTTTTTATAAGTGATAACTATATTACTCAGTCGTGTTGCTGAAGATGACCGATACATCGGTCGAAATGCATTCATCGTACAAATAAATAAATAAATACAATTTTTTATTATTTAGTTGCCTCAAATTTTAATGGTGTTTTTGTTTTATTTCATCTAATTCAGATTGATTTCAATACATACATATATGTATAAACAAAATAAAAAATAAATTATATAATCAAGCATAACAAAAACATTTTACTTTTGCGGTCTGGTCGCTTACTACTCTGGTGGGTGGTACTTTTTTTTTTAATATTTTTAATCAGATTGGTGATACCATTTCTCGAGTCCTTGGGTGCAGTTTATGCAATAACATAAAGCAAAAACAATCAGATTTTGTATTTGTGTGATTAGTCAGTGAGGTGCCATTTTTAATTTTAAAGGTGATTACACAAATATGCTTTTTCCTTTTTTTTTTTAACTTTCAAGAAGTTTGTAAATATAATACATTAGTGTTGAACTAATTTTTGTTTAAATAGTTTCTTGTATCTTTTTGAGTTGAATTGGTTAAACGCAAAAAGGGTTGCCGTCCTACATGGCTTTAACTTTGACATTATCGATTGCAGCTATAAGAACGATATCTAGAAATTTTTGTTCTTGGTAGAATTTTTCAAATATTTCTAAAACTTTGTCCTTGTAATTAGGGTCTTCGAAAATCTTTCTTTAGCTGGTTGTCGGTTGTAATTGTTGGATGAACATCCTGCAAATTTTGTATCGCTGATAGTAGGTATTTGACTTTCTTTATGTTAAGATAATAAATGTGATTCTTATCTCTTGATTTAAAAAAAAAAAAAAAAATTGAAACATCTGAACCTAGGGATTTTCTCAAATATTTTCTTGTAGCTTTTCTCATTCTTTTAAAGTGCGTTGGGTTACCATCTGAACTTTTGGTTTTATAACTTTTTATAAGTTTTTGAAAATATTTTTGTGGGATTTTTTCAAATATTTTCTTGTAGCCTTTTCTCATTATTTATAGTGCGTTGGGTTACCATCTGAACTGTTATTAAGAACTTTTTATAAGTTTTTGGAAAATGTTTTTTTGCGGGATTTTCTCAAATATTTTCTTGTAGCCTTTTCTCATTGTTTTATAGTGCGTTGGGTTACCATCTGAACTTTTGGTCTTATAACTTTTTATAAGTTTTTGAAAATTTTTTTGTGAGATTTTCACAAATATTTCCTTGTAACCTTTTCGCATTATTTTTAGTGTGTTGGGTTACCATCTGAACTTTTTGTTTTATAATTTTTTTATAAGTCTTTGAAAATATTTTTGTGGGATTTTCTCAAATATTTTCTTGTAGCCTTTTCTCATTATTTATAGTGCGTTGGGTTACCATCTGAATTTTTTGTTTTATAACTTTTTATAAGTTTTTGAAAATATTTTTGTGGGATTTCCTCAAATATTTTCTTGTAGCCTTTTCTCATTCTTCACAGTGCTTTGGGTTACCATCTGAACTTTTCTTAACAGCTTTTTTTATAAGTTTTTGAAATTTTTTTTTTTTGTGGGATTTTCTCAAATAATTTTGCAGTTATAGTGCGTTCCCGTCTGTGGGTTATATTAATTTGAAGAGTCATGAGTTTTCTTACTGATTTTATTCATTCAGCTGATCAGCTGGTAAAATATAATTCAACTTTTAGTCAACTCCCTGAAGCAAAGCATTCTTTGCTCTCATTGAAGGCACGAAAAATGAAATTAAAAGAGTTATGGGCTGAAGTGAAGTCCCAAAATATGATATGCATTCGTGAGCGATTAGGGACTGATGATTTTGACGCAGCGACTATAGAGGAAATATATACCTCCTCCAACGAAACTTATATTAACTGTTTTGCACTGATGTTAGAATGGGAAGAAAAGCTTTCTTAGGTAACTGATTCGAATTCTACTTCTTCTGGAACAATGACAGTACTCGTTCCTGACAATACACGTAATTTAAAATCATATGGTGTCAAACTGCCAGTTTGTGATACTGAAACATTCAGCGGTGACTATCTTAAATGTCCAGTTTTTCGAGATATGTTCGAAGAATATATATAAAGCAGCCTTGGTTGGGGGAAGTAGAAAGCTTTTTTATCTTAGATCTAAAACTACTGGAGATGCCTTCAGTATTGTTGAAAAATTTCCTTTGCTTAATGCCAGTTTTGAGTTGGCTTGGGTGTCTTTGCGTTCCACCTCATACAAATGTATAAGTTCCTCAATGCTCGTTTTCAAGTCCTTGAAACCATCGCCGATGTCACCTCGCCTGCTGTTTCAACCTCTGAGAAAGTTGTTAAGACTCAAAAAAATGCTTCGCAACCAAGGTATCGAATGAACACTTTTCACTCTAAGCCCCAAATTTCCTCCTGCAAGCTTTTTTCAAGGAATCATCTGATTAGTAAATGTTCTCAATTTTTAGCTATGACTCCTTCATCCCGATATGAAATCATAAGAAAAAAAAGAATATGTGCGTTATTTGTTTATCAGCAAAGCATTGCTCCACTGCTTGTCAAAGTCATTATTCGTGTTCGACATGTAACGAACGACATAAATCGTTGTTACATTTCCAAACCAAAGCCGGTTCACCGGTATCGAATGACGTGCAAAACAGCAGCAACAACGTCAATTCGTTCGCCTTCTGTATTACAGTCAACTGCACAACCATTTGTACCACCGATTACCGGTCAAACCCATTTCGCTTCATTACACAAAAACATTTTCCTTGCAACCGCGTTGGTGAATACCATTGGGCAAGAATCATGTCATTTAGTTCGTGCCCTAATAGATCCTGGATCTGAGGTATCCTTTATATTAGAATCAATACAATGACGTTTTAATTTACCGACATTCCCTGTTAATATCTCTATTTCAAGTGTTAATGCAACACATGCTTCTTCTTCTTATAAACTGTGCACCTTTTCGATTTACAGCGGAGAGACTCCTGCTGTTTCTATTGCAGCACAAGCTATAGTTTTGAAGCAGCTTACCAATGCTTTGCCAAGTACGTTCTTTTTGAATATTGATCCTTCTGAACTGAAAGGACTTAATCTTGCTGATCCCGCCTTCAATTCGTCTGCCCAAATTGACTTACTAATTGGTGCGGATTTATATCCGGCCATTGTCCGCAACGGACTACAACGGGTTTGTGAAACGTTGCTCAGAACACTGTTTTCGGGTGGATTCATTCGGGTCCTGTTCCAAAAACAGTAAATACGTTTAGTACTTTCGTAACACCGCTTAGTAGATCTAGGGGCATTGCTCTTAAACAATGTTTACGTACTGAATTAAATCTCACAGAAAAGGTAAAGAATGGAACGATTTCCTCCTTTTATCTACCCCACCATGCCGTTCTGAAGCCAGAAAGTGCTTCCACCAAGGTTCGCGTGGTGTTTAATGCATCTAGTGCATCCACTAGCGGTATAAGTTTAAATGACCTTCGATATACAGGGCCAGTACTTTAACGTGACCTTGCCTCTTTAATCATCCGTTGGAGATTTTTCAAAATTGTATTTAATGCCGACATTGAAAACATGTATCGGCAAATTGCCATACATCAAGATGATACCGCCTTTCAACGACTTCCTCCCTCGTCTACTGTGAATTATTAACAGTGACATTCGGCGTGAATTGTGCACCATACCTAGCTATCAGAACTCTGTTGCAGCTAGCCAAAGATAGATGCAATGATTACCCTCTCGCATCACAATATTATCTCGTCAGAATGATATGTCGATGATATTCTTTCTGGTGCCCATGACCTCCGAACAGCTCAACAAGCTCAGCGAGATTTGATCGCACTACTCGGTTCGGGTGGGTTCCCTCTTCGCAAATGGACGTCCAATACGCTATCTTTTGGATCATTGGCCTCCAACCCACGTTTTAAGCGAAGATTTTCTTAAATTGGACAAAGACAGTACAACAAAGACACTCGCCATACGCTGGAATGCCAAGGAAGACAATTTCTATTTCACAACTCCTTCATTTGAACTTTCGACCACTCCAAGTAAGAGAGAAGTTTTTTCTCAGATCGCTCAACTGTTCGATCCTGCGGGATGGTTGGCACCCATCATATCAAGAGCCAAAATGCTTATGCAACGAATTTGGGTAGAAGCTACACAATGGGATAATGTTATCCAAAGTGACACTTACACCATCTGGCAATCCTTTGTTGAAACACTCGCCGACATCCGGGAAATTCATTCTCCAACGTCACCCAAGCACTTGGAAGACATTTGTTGCCAATAGGACAAGCGACAAAATTGATAACGTTGGGAACACTAACTGGAAGCACGTGTGGTCAGGGGAAAACCCCGCTGATATTGCTTCCCGAGGACTTATTCCGAAGGAATTGCAGTTTAACAGCCTTTGGTGGGACGGACCTTAGTGGTTACGAGAACCTCGGAACCTTTTGCCAAGTTCTCCTCCAGGACCACTGCTTCAAGATCAATTAGAACATAAAACTATTTCTTGTTCTGTAGCACAAATCCATTCCAGTGACGTCCTAGAGCGTTTTTCTTCTCTTCCACGCGCATTGCGTGTTTTAACTTACCTGTTCCCCTTACGAAAAAAAAGAATCCCTATTTTCCGCCACAAAACTGCAAGTGTTACACAACAAGAAATGAATTTTGTTAGAACTCGCCTTATTTTGTTGAGTCAGAAATCCCATTATCCTCGAGAATATGAATCTTTATTGAATGGTTAACCCTTGTCTCCTAGGAGCAGTATTTTGTCCCTCAAACCTTGTATGGATTCCGACCGATCTAATTCTTCGCGTCAACGGTGTACGTTTTCGCCACCCTTCACTTATACGGGTGTTGATTTTGCAGGACAATTCCTAATAAAAATTTACCTATGCATGCCTATTTGTATGCTTTGCTACCAAAGCCATTCATCTTGAGGCAGCTTCCGACCTATCCTCTCAAGTGTTTCTAGCGGCGCCCGTTATGCTGGGCGCTAGTACTGTATTCATGTAAGCAAGCTTACATAAGCAAACTTACATAAATACAAAAAAATAAAAACTGAATATAAAAGAAGTTTTGGTAATTTTCAATTTTCTCATAAACTAGAAGACATAAAACCATCTTGTTTTCAGTGTTCGACTAAGGATTAATATGGACATCAAATAAATAAAGCTGATTCAGTCCTTAACTTCACAACTTTGAATAAAAAAAACTGTAAACATTTATTTTTATGATTTTTTTGAGAATTTTTAGTTTGAAAGCATTTTTTTCAAAAAAATATTAACACAAATAATTAGGTTGGAACAAATAATAATAGAACAAGATTCTGGCTTTCAGAAAACATATAATTTTGCATTGTAAGTGTGTCCGTTGTTTTTAAATCTTTTTTTTTTACTTTAAGTCATTTTTAGAAAATTGCCCCTCCCCCCTGAATGGAGGGAGATAGACCCCCCTCCCATAGTAAAAATTGCTTGTATTTTACCCTTCTACAAAAATCCATTATTATTTCGCGGCGCCCTAGTTATCGTACTCGTGATTTTTTTTCCTTCTTTCTTTAGTTAACATACTCTTTGTTTTCGATTTGCCTTTCAACAAGAATTTTGGACTTACATTTTTATTATTGTACATAGGTATTCTCTTAATTAAAATAATTAAACACTCAACACATGAATGAGATTGGTGAACGGAACGCCCTATTTTCTTTCTTTGAGTTGCTGCTCTATGAGAATACTTCTCTTGATCTGGTAGGGTAAGTTATCTCAGTGCCTTTCGTTGAGTAGGGCCACTGGTGTTATATGCATAATGTATTAACTAGTAACACTTCTTTTATTGTTAATGCCGGATATAACCGTCACTGCATTTGTATTTTGTTTTAACACAAACATAAAAAGAAAACTTATTTGTTGACTTAATCATTTACACGGTCACTGCTTCTCGGGCGCCAATTAATATATTTATTAATTAATTAATGTTTTTAAAACAACAAAAATATTATTTAATAAAGACATGAGATTTATAAAAGAATGATACTCATAGTTTGAATACCAACTTAAGATTGACTTAAAACTAATTCACTAAACAGTATTGGCATCAACGGAAATAATTAAATAAATATACCTAAGTTCTTGATAATCAAATGAAATCGATGCAAATGAAAATCATTAAATTAAAATTGTATAGAACATACAATCGAAGGATTTCGATACAAACAAAAATCATTAAATAAATATAAGTTCTTGACAATCAAATGATTAAATAAATATAGGTGCTTGATAATAATCAAATGAAATCGATGCCCTGAGGTTCCCAGATTCTGCAAGATGCAAAATAAATGAGATCATTCTCTCCAACTGCTTACTTAACTCGATTTTTATTTTTATGACTTCTTTGACATTCATGTGTTAACTAGGCGCTTCAAAAAAATGCTTGACAAATTATAACGGTTTTTTCAAATCAATTTTTTGCGCGGGGTGAACAGTACTTGTGAAGTGGTACCGAACAATTTTTTTTTCTTGAACCAATGTGCAAAACAGAAGTGTATAATGTATATACCATTTAATTTAACCAGAGGTGTTTATTAAAGTAATTGTACTCTGCTTTCAATGGTATAACGGCTCCAAAGAAAAGAGGCGGTGGACTGCTGCAACCGTACAAAATCGTAGAACCTTCATAATCGAATAATCCAATTTAATTTGTAACATTGTTAGGGCTTCTTTCAATGCATGTATAGAGGTACATTGAAAACTAAGTATCGTATAAACAATGAAACCAGTGTCCAGTGTTTTTCTAGCAGTATGTTCACAATCATTCACGTTTTTAAATGTTCTCTTACATCTGTCTATTACTACATTTAGCTGAATATTTCATGCCCTTATTATACAAATTATAGAAGATAAAGTACATATTTTTGAAAGAAAACGTAATCACAGTTTCAATTTTAAATTAAATTTGGAAAAAAAAACATTTAAAAATTACGATTTTATTGCAATTCGTATTTATCAGTTTATTTCCTAATAAATATACAGGTTAATATAATCTCTGCAATTCAAGTTCCACCCTTACTATCGACCACCTCTTTTTATGCCAGTATATAAACCCGATAGCAAACATCCATAAAAACAGAAATAATTTTGAAAATTGTTTTTAAATTAACGCAATCATTAAAAATTGAACATTTAACATGAGTTATTCATCTATATTATAAAAGCAAAAATTATGAACTATACAAATTTACACAATTCCTTTTTTTTTACTTTTAAGTATTATTTATGTATCTAGCTGATAGTCTCTGGTAGCTAGGCTGTAAACAAATTATTGTCAATTGTTATATACTTACTTGATAATAAATAAATAAATACATTTTAAAGGAAAATTAAATAACAATTTTAGTTGATCTATAAGGTGGTGGATCAAAGGAGTGTTCCCACTAAAGCACTTCTCCTTCATCCAGGTGGCAGCCGAAATAAATTTGATCTCTACAATTGTATCTGTTTGGAATAAAACACAATTTATAAATAGATATTATATTTATTAGACTACACACTTCGAGTAGTAACGAAATAATAAAAATAATTAAAATTAAAATATATTAATAGAAGTATCATAACTTGCTCTGATAAAGATTTTATTATCAAGTAATTAACAGATCTCTACATCCCTTCTATATTTTTTAAGTTCAGCTTCAACCCTTTGTTCTTGCGAATCATAAAATCTCATTCTGCGTCTAGAGGAGAAACACTTAGCGGAGGTGAGATGGGGACGTCTTGAGTGATCTCAGCTTGTTCTGAAACTGATTTGGAAATCAATGGGATCTTCTTCACATGACTTATGTTTCGTCTTAAAACTTTCACATCTTCCATTCAAACCATCACTTTATTTAGTGTTTGTTTAATTACCTCGAATTCAGTTGGAATGAAATTTGGTGTCAATTCATTTTGGGATACCATGCTGCGAACAAGTGCTTTATCTCCAACTTTAATTTCATTTTGTTTTTCACTGCGTATTTTATCTGCTATCTGTTTTCCTTTTTCCTTGTTGATTATGTCAAAATCTCGTGCTTCTGAGTCAACGATTTCTGCATCTATAGCCTGAATAGAAGGAATCTTGTCTCTAATAAACTACTATAAATAAGCTCGGATGGCGCTTTTCCTGTAGTACCATGCGGTGTTACATTATACATAAGAATAAACTTCTGAATTTCTTTTTTATAATCAGCTCCATTCCCATTGGCAATTTGAAGCCTTTTCAATATCGATCGATTCATGTTTTCTACCTCGCCGTTTGCTTGTGGCCAATATGGAGGTGAATTTATAAGTTTTATGTTTTTGTTTTTGCAGAAAATTTTCAATTCCTTGCTAACAAATTGACGTCCATTGTCAGCTTTTATTGATTTAGGATATCCTAATCGGCTAACTATTTCTTCCGAAATCGTAATAATTTTTGATGAAGTTATTGTTCTCATAAATCTTATCTCTTGATATCTTGAATAGTAGTCTATAATAACAAAAACCAAATCGTGATTTGGTAGTGGTCCCAACAAATCCATGGCTACACACTGCCAAGGACCATCTGGAAATGCATGTCGTGTCATAGGTACTGGTGGTGTTGGATGGGATACTAAAAGACATTCACGGCAGCTTTTCACCCAATTTGTCACGTCTCTGTCCATTGAAGGCCACCAAACTTTGGTTCGAAGTCTACGTTTCATGACGGTACCTCCTGGATGACCTTCATGTGCCAGATTTTAAACTCTGGTTCGTAAAGCTACTAGTATAATAATCCGGGAACCTCGCAGTAGAATATTTCCCAAAGTACATAATTCCCACATAAATGGAAAATATTTATTTTCAACAGACATGCTCCACTCATCTTTCTTTGTATTTTCTTCTTCTTCTTTAGCTTCCATTAGTTCTTCATCCGAAGTGTTACTGTGTGCTATTTCCGTTATTGTTAATGCTTGTGGCACCATTTACTCTATTATAGCACAAATATTCTGTTCACAGAGACTGTCAAATGAAGTTTCATCTTCAATCTTACAGAGCCGCGAAAGAGAGTCAGCGATGTTATATTTTCCTGGTTGATAAATAATTTTGAATTTGAATGACTGAAGTCTTCCGAGCTGGTGGTTTTGACGTTGGTTTAAAAATGGCTTCTAATGGCTTATGATCAGTCACTAGTTCGAACTCAATTCCTGCAAGGTAAAAGTAAAACCACTCTGCTGCCCAAACTAAAGCCAAAATATCCTTCTCTGTTTGAAAGTATCGCCTTTCAACTGGTGAAAGACTCTTGCTAGCAAATGAAATGACTCGAGGTGTGTCGTCTTGAAATTGAAGTAACACTGCACCTAGAGCAACCGGACTTGCATCAGCTTCTAAACGGGTGCCATCCTTAAAGTTGAATTAAGAAAGTGTTGGTACAAAAAAAAGTACAAAGAAAAAAAATTGCAAAAAAGTTAATGCACAAAAAAAAAATTACAAAAGGATTGCAAAAAAGTTTATGCAAAATTGATTATAGAGATTTAAGAAAAAAATGTTGTAAAAAAGTTGATGCAACATTATGTAGTTAGCAAAATAGTTTATGCAAAATTGATTATAGAGATTTAAAAAAAAATGTTGTATAAAAGTTGATACAACATTATGTAGTTAAAAAAAAAATGTGATATACATTATACGTGTGTATATTTTTTTTTTGTTTTTAAAGGCAAACAAAGAAAAAAACAAACTACAGAGATTGCAAAAAAGTTGATGCAAACAAGAGAAGAAACAAAATAAAATAATTTAGAATGAATGAAACGGCCATAAAACCATTTTTGTGCGAAGTTATCGATAAATCGTAAATTCGATTAGAATGGGAGAAATGGTACCGGAGTTTCTTAAATCAGAAGAAATTGTTTATCCCAAAAAGAAGAAAAATAAGCTTCTCCTTTTGTGTGGACCTCAACTTCAAGAGTTAATTTTTAATATTCCAGGTGCTTTGGTTGAAGTGGTTGAGCAGAGTACACCTGGAGATGTATTTTAAATTTCGGTGGAAATTCTACATTCGAAAGACTTTTATTCCGATCAATTAGACCGGAAGATAGTGAAAATTTTAATACATTTGTCATGAGACATCATAAATATCAACTTAAAGGACAAGATCATAGATGTGTGGGCTCAAGGAGATCTTAAAAACGACTTCTTGAAAAAGAATATACTTTAGATGAAATGTTGGAAATATGTCTTGTCCATGAACAGATAAGAATTTAAACGGATACGATGACTCATTCTATCTTGCCAAATGAAGTCAATTAAGTTATTTCTAACAGTAGTAACAAGGAAAGTCTTTCGGGGTTTGTTTAAGAAATGTTTTAGATGCGGTCGAAAAGACCATCTGGGAGATCACCAGTTTTGCCCAGCTAGAAGTTCAAAATGTAACAAGTGTGGGTTGTTGGGCCATTATGCAAAGATGTGTAAAACAAAATCAAACAGAAGTAGAGATATAGCATTCAATAATTCAAATCCTAAGCGACGACGAATAGAGACTTCACAAATTCAGTTTATTGAGTTGAAAGATGTCAGTAATATGGACAACCAAAATACCAATGAAAATGATTAAAATTAAAATATATTAATAGAAGTATCATAACTTGCTCTGATAAAGATTTTATTATCAAGTTATTAACAGATCTCTACATTATGCATAGCAAAAAATCAACAACAAAAATCTCCAAAAAAAAGTCGATATGGTTTGCTTAAAGAGCTTATATCTTGAGTTCTATTAATGGGATCGTCAAGATAATAGTCTTTACACTCAGGAAAAATGACATCGCATCATTTCTTATTTAAAAAATTAATTTAAATGATAACTCTTCTGAATTTTTCTTTTAAATATAGCTATTTTCAAACCCTCACCCCCAGCACCACCACTTAAAAAAACAAGCCAGACTTAATGAACACCTTATATGGGCTACTGCGACATATTCGTAGGTCAGGCCTATAAGGAGCGGTTAATCCGGCTCCCCACCCTTGGAGCTATAATAAGGGTCTGGTCCTCCAAGCTAGAGAGTTGTGCGTCGGGGTAACTTCCCTACCACGGAAAAAGTTTTCGGTTCCGAAACGACAACAAGACTCGGATATGGATGATTTTAATGTTGACCACCCTAGCAACCGAAACAAGGAAAATGAATTTCGGATCTCCACGTGGTATGTCCGGACCTTAAACAGACCACGTGCAGCCGAACAACAAGTGCAGACCCTGGATAGGCTAAAGGCTGACATAACAGCCATCCAGGAAGTGCGATGGGATGGAGAGGTCAGCGATGGATGGGAAGATGGCCAAAATTCCGCTGCTAGACAGAACACTCCATTCAACCTGCATGACGATGGTCAAAATAAATTTGGTCGGATGAAAGTATGCCCGATGAATGGAACCTCGGTATACTGTCTACAAGAAAGGAGGTGCTCTGACCTGTGCCAACTACAGAGGTATAAGTCTCGTCAACGTCGCATACAAAATCCTGTCACCTGTACTGTGTGATCGCTTAAAATTGTTTGTCAACGATCTTATCGGCCCATATCAGTGTGGTTTTAGACCCGGAAAATCAACCGTCGATCAAATGTTCACACTCAGACAGATTTTGAAAAAACGGGAGTTTCAAATCGCATATGATAGCGTAGATAGAGAAGAACTATATAGAGCCATGTCGCATCTCGGCATCCTTGCCAAACTCGTCCGCTTGTGCTGGATGACGATGGAGAAATCTCGCTACTCCGTCAAAATCGGCAAGAACACCACCGAACCCTTTGAAGTCGAGAAAAGTTTGAGGCAAGGCGACGCGTTATCATGCAACCGGTTTAACATCGTTCGTGAAGCAATTGTACGCAACTCGCAAGTCAACAACATAGGTACAATTTTTCAGAAGTCTGTTCAACTACTTGCTTATTGTCTTAAAAAAAAAAATCAACCTAACGACTAGGACATCACTCTTATCGCCTACCTAACACCTCCAGCGTATTTCAGGCCGAGGTACTAGCTATTAAAGAAGCCTGCAGGGTACTCAAACAAAAAATAATTTCTAACCAAAATATCCACAATGTGGCCATCTGTATAGACAGCCAGGCTGCAATCAAAGCAATTGATAGCTGCCTGGTAACCTCAAAGTTGGTAAATCAATGCAGAGGTGAGCTCGCAGGCTTTGGCGAAAGCACTAAAATCTCACTCATATGGGTCCCAGGCCATAGTGACATCCAAGGCAATGAGCACGCAGATGAGCTTGCCAGGCAGGGATCAGCCCTTCCCATCTCTCAGGCAGAAGAAGTCGACCTTCCACTGGGATTCGTGAAGGGCAAAATATATGACCATTTCCTATCTGAATCAATAAAAAGGTGGCAAGGTCTGTCAAACTGTAAGATATCTAGGAAGATATGGCCTACCTATGACAAAAGCAGATCAATTGAATTAATAAAGCGAAATAGAACAGATACGGCCAGGATCGTTGCAGTCATCACTGGCCATTGGCCAATAGGAGAACACGCGGCTAAGCTACGGATACCTTTTAATAGTTTCTGCCGAAGCTGCAAGAATCCCCTAGAGAGAGAAACCATCGAACATTTTCTCTGTGACTGCCCAGCCCTGGCCAGATCTCGCTTCCTGGCATTTGGAAGCCCTTTTCTTGATAACCTAACCGTGCTGTCGAACAAAAGGATAAATGACTTTATCTCTTTTCTAAATAGCACCAGATGGATCTAATAGATCAAACAATAACTTCACCACAGCACTTGCATTGGAAGTGGGAGGACTGGCGATGGTCTAACGGGATTCGGTGAATCGGTAGTCGTGGACTGTATCGCTATCGACTCCGGTTCGGGCCCGATGGACCATTGCTGGGCTAATAAGTTAGGTAAACAAAATAAATACAAAAATCATATACAAATATCGTCACTAACTCCCCGCACTACCTCTTAATACATAACTGGGGAAGGACTTAAAAGTCTGCCAAAACCTAACCAGGTTTACCTTGACTTTGAAAAAGCCCAACCACAAGTAAATCTAGTGATAGGTTATACGGACGGCTCTCAATCCAACTACCTAGCACACAGTGTGAGCTTAACATTCCCCTGAGGTCAAGAGTACAGACCAAAACCTAGTCCCTATATCAATCAACAAACTCGGCTTTAACTTTTCGGACAATCACCACCTCTATAACTGGTGCAAACCTTAAAGCACTGATATATACCTAGTAGGTATTACCTTGCTTAGTATAGGCAAAGCCACGAGTGGATCTGGTGAAGGGCTATATGGTTGGATCGCAACCCCACCGGAACCACCTAGCACACAGTCGTGAGCTTGGTGCTCTTGTAGGGCTGCGTGATAAAACAATAACCTAGTCCCCCAAGTAATTTTGTCTAGTTTAATAAAAGAAAAAAAAAAAACAACCCCTATATCAAGAAACAAATCAGGTCAAACGAGTTATGGTATCAAAACGGCGCACAACAGCGCTAATTGGGTTCTACGGGAACAGGTGTTCTCAGAACCGCCATTTTACCTACCTACCTACCTAGGACATCAAAGTCATTCTCTTCATGTTTACTTCTCTTCATGTTTACTTATGTAGATGGTATTGACATCAATGGGAGGACGAAGCTAGCTGTTACCAGCGCGTATTCAATCGGAGGCGGAAAAAAATGGGTTTGGCTGTTTATGAGGGCAAGACGAAGTACATATATGCTATCATCGAGAAAGGAATCTCAACATCGTCGACTCGTTCAAAACGTCACGATGGATAGGTACAACTTCGAAGTCATCAAGGACTTTGTCTACCTGGGCTCCACTATTACATCACAAAATGACATCAGTGCAGAGATCAAACGAAGAATTACTCTTGCCAATCGCTGTTTCTTCGGGCTAAGAAAGCATTTTAGTAGTTAGTAGTAGTGCTTCGAAAGGAAGATTCTTCGGGTGATTTTTGGTCCAGTCTGTATCTATGGAGTATGGAGGAGGAGATTCAACAACGAGCTTTACGGGTCTCACTGCGACGTCGACCTAGTCAAAAAGCTGAAAATACAGCGGCTGAGATGGCTGGGACACGTCGAGCGTATGGACACCAACGGACCAGCCCGACGAGTCTTCGAATCTACCCCTGACGGTCTACGCGGCAGAGGAAAACACCACCTTAGGTGGGTCACACAAGTGAAGAACGACCTCAGCCAACTTGGAGTGCGTAACTGGAGGCAGCTAGCTAGGGACCGAACTGGCTGGAGGGGCTTGTTGGTTGAGGCCGTAGTCCATCCTGGACTGTAAGGGCCATCTAAAGTAAAGTAAGTAGGAATCAAATTCCAGAGTGTGGATTTGGTACAAAAATCTTATGAAGGATTTATGGTTATGGTGATTAAGGCTATGCTAAGTAATAATGGGCTACCATTAACTCCGTGAGTCGGTGATGTTTTGGAAAAATAATTGGACGTCTGGAAGCGTACGTTATTATTCGTGTTCCTTTGGGCCTTGTTAAGTACTTTTTGTTACTTCCCAGTGGATGAGGGATGAAACGCTTTTATTTTGCCAAAAGTAAAGTCTAACCTCAATATCAATGTAATTTTGGTTGTTTTTTTCTCATTTTATTGTATAAATCCAGTCCACAATGGCAGATTCAACTCCAACCTCTTCTAAAGCAGATTTAATGGTCGCAGTCTCCACTGAGTTACCCTTAAGGTTAGCTTGTTTTTAGTTGAACAAATTGTTTGGATTGAGAAGGTCCCTAGGTTAGGTTAGGTAGAAGTGGCTGTCGACGGAGAGTCTACACACTTAGACCAAATGTTGGCCCGTTGTGATACCACATGGATCTAGGAAAATCTTTTCCCTACTCATTAAACCACTTTGAGCTTCTTATGAAGCGCGTAAGACACATTATGTCAGTGTTTGCCAAATCACTGGGATCGTTGTAGTAGAATTCTCCTGAGTACAATCTTCGTCTTTGGCATAGTGCAGGACATGTACAGAGTAGATGAGGAATCGTCTCCTCTTCCTCTTCTTCCATACAGCTCCTGCAGAAATCGTTTCAGTAGACGCCAAGTCTCGTAGCGTGCCTACCTATTAGACAGTGTCCGGTGATGACACCTATAACGGAGCTAATGTGCAATCTGCTTAAGGAAATCAAGCCCTTAGAGCGCTTCATGTCAAGCGTTGGCTAGATCTGTTTTGTCGCCAAGCAAGTGGTGATGTTTTCCCACCTAAGGTTTGCTATCGTTATAGCATCTTGTTTTAGCATGAGTTTACATGTAGCGATGGGTATACCAATATCTGACCTATTTATTGAAATAGGTATTGTAGTTCCCTCATTAGCGAGTTCATCAGCCTTACAATTTCCTGGAATGTCCCTATGGCCCGGAACCCAGCAAAGGTGAATGTTGAACTACTGCGCCATCTCAATGAGAGATGATCGACAGTTAAGGACTGTTCTAGAGTTTGTAGAGTCTGAGTCCAGAGATTTAAGAGCAGCTTGGCTGTCTGAGAAAATACGGATATCAGTTGTTGATATCACGTTTTCTTTAAGCCAAGATAAAACTTCTTTGATCGCTAAGAGTTCCGCCTGGAACACGCTACAATGATTAGGAAGGCGAAATGAGAGACCTAAGTTTAGTCTTCTTGAGTATACACTCCTCCACCAACCCAACCCAACCAATGGCTTTTTTACAGGAGAAAAGAGCTACTGTAGCCTTTTTGACTCTTTCTTGTATATTGGGTTTCCAGCTTAATTTCTTATCCAGAATAAGACCCAAATATTTAGCTTCATCTGAGAATATTAATGGAATACGTTTAATAGAAGGGGGGTCTATGTGCGGAATTTTATATTTCCTGGAAAAGAGGACAAGATCAGTTTTGTGAGGGCTTACACCGAGTCCACTTCGATCTGCCCATCGCGTGAGCTTGTTCAGAGCGTTTTGCAGGAGTTCTTTCAAGGTATTAGGATGCTTTCGGATACTGCTATCGCAACATCGTCTGCATAGGCAATCACTCTGTAGCTCTCCTTTTCTAGGCACATTAGTAGCTCATTAACCACCAATTTCCAATGGAGGGGGGATAGGACGCGCGCCGCGGAGAAGCAGCCCAGTTTTGAATTGATAATCTTGCTTGTCAGCATTTGATTAATCAGTTCACCGAGCGACCTATCCACATTCAGAGATGAAAGTGCAGATGAGATTGCAGATACTCGACGTTGTTAAAAGCGCCTTCTTTATCTAGGAAAGCAATTATAGTATACTCCTTGTGATGGAGGGAATATTCGATGGTACGAACTTGAGTGTGGAGAGCAGTCTCTACCGACTTCCCTTTATTATAAGGATGTTAGGCATTAGATAAGAGTCTCCCATCAATACTTGATCGTAAGTGTATATCAATCATACGTTCAAAAGTTTTTAGAAGGAATGATGATAGGCTAATAGGTCTAAGATCTTTCGGATTTACATGGGTGCATTTACCAGCTTTAGGTATAAACACAACTTTGACTTCTCTCCATAACAGTGGAATATAGGCTAGGTTTAGACAGCCTCTGAAAATAATTTCCAAAATAGGCAGAATTAGATCAAAATTCATTTGCAGTTCAGCTGGAATGATTCCGTCAGGTCCTGCCAACTTGTATGGTTTGAAGCTTCTAAGTGCCCATTGTAGTTTGTCTCTTGTAATCAAACCGTGTGGGTAAGTTAAGCTACTTTTTGGCCTATTAAGTTCAGTACTATTAACAATTTGGGAGCTACCTGGAAAATTTACATCTATTAGCAAGTTGAGCCATTCTTCGCTTGAGTCTGTCCAGGAGCCATCAGCGTTTTTCAGACAGCTAGGCATAACTGGATTTTTGGAGAGGATTTTTCTCAATCTTAATGCTTCGGAGGTGTCTTCTATGCCGTCACAGAAAGATCTCCAAGAGGATCGTTTGGCCTTCCTCTATTCTTTTTTATACTTCTTTAGGGATACCTTGTAGGCGTCCCAATCTGACACTACTCTAGTGCCTTTAGCTCGATTGAAAAATTTTCTACATTCTTTCCTGAGCAGATTTAGCCCAGAGTGCCATATGGCTATAGAGTGCCATATGGCTATATAGTGCCATAGAGTGCCATATGGCTTCCTTTTTCCCCTTAGGTAAATAAGAGGACAGGAAGTGGCTAGTGATTTATTAAGGGCCGATGTTAGCTCATTGATTTTGGTGTGAAGATCGTTCATATAAGAGGGAACACTTAAAAGTTCCGGTTTGATCAGTTTTTTTAGTGTTTCTCTGTATTTTGGCCAGTCGGTTTTCCGATGATTTCTAAAAGCTGACTGGCAGGGAGGGTCATCAATCAAGTTGAACTGGATGTATCTGTGGTCTGAAAACGAGTGATCTTTAGATACCTTCCAGTTCGTAATCCTTTGATAGATGTTATCAGAGACAAGAGTTAAGTCTAAAACTTCCTGTCGGTTTTTGGTAACAAATGTGGGTTCGTTTCCCACGTTACTTATAATGAGGTTGGTATTTAGAATATAATCAAAAAGAGACTCACCTCTTACGTTTATGTCAGTCCAATAATGAGGCTGATTTTTTGCCTTTCTGCATCAGCGATGAGTTTCTCCAGTGTATTACCAGGGAGAGGGCCAAGGTGGCCATGGCCGTAATACGCTGATGCCAGCCAAGCAATACCTTTGGCTGTTTCCAGCCTTGCAACGGTAGTATCTCGATCGCTGAAATTAGGTAGTAAATATACATTAATGCTACTTTTTACTAGTATGCGAGATCTCGGATCACCTTTGTCTGATGCATACAGCATGAAGTATCCAGGAGTCCTGAGTCCCCGAACAATGGATTTTACAATCCATGGTTCTTGGATAAGGGCAATGTCTTCCCCGTTGCTGGATAGCCGAAGAAGAAGGGAGGCCGAGGCCTTGATGGAGAGAAGGTCCCTAACATGCAGATCAATTATTCTCTCCAGTGTCTTGAGGAGAAACTAAAAGAGACTTATCGGTCTGTAATCTTTTACAGTCGAGTGTGTTGGTTTTCCAGCTTTTAGAATAAAGACCACTGTAACCTTTTTCCAGCTGATAGGGATGTATCTAAGTTTAATACAAATTTTGAAGATAACCCTTACCCATGAAGAGCATGTTGAGGAAATGCCGGACTAATCTCGTCTGGTCCAGTTGATTTATAGGGTTTGAATGAGTTTATTGCCCACATAATCTTCTGTTCTGTGATAATCTGTTCCAATTCTGGTGCTAGTTGAATAATGTCTAAAGATTCTGGTTGTGTATAACCTAAGTCTTCAGGGTTCTTGAAACCAGGGAAATGCGTTTCCATAAAGAGTTCAAGTGTTTCTTTGCTCGAGTTCGACCATGATCCATCGGGATGTTTAATATATCCCGGAATTGCGGGGTTGCTCGCAAGGATCTTTCGAGGTCTCGCCACTTCACTTGTGTTCTCAATGGATTTGTCCATGATTCCATTTTGGCCTTTCTTAACTCTTTGGTATATGAATTCCAATATTCCTCTAATTTACTCATTTTGTCTTTATTGAAAAGTTTTCTGACCCCTGTTCTTCGTTTCTTAAGTTTATTGTTCCACCATGGTGGGTTCAATGTTACGAGATATGGGGCAGTGTTTTTCGAAGGCCGTATCGGTACGTTCGTTCAACCATTTTGTGTACTCTGTCCAATTTGTTCAAGTTGGGTTTCTAAAAGGCTTTATATCTTTTGGGTTCCTGTCTAATGTAAACAGTATCCTAAAGTGATCCGAGAAGGATTCCTCAGGTTAGACTCTCCATTTCACTACAGAAATTTTATCATTATTACTCATGATAGTGAAGTCTAGAATCTCTTCCGTTTTTATTTCGAAATGTTGGGGGGTCACCATTATTACATTACATAAGATTAGAATAGAGAATGTATTCAAAAATTGGCTCACCCCTTTTGTTGATATCTTTACCTCCCCACTGAGTGTGGTTGGCTTGGGCGTCACATCCCAAACCAAAGGTTTCCCTCGTGCTGTAGAATAATCCACCAGGTCGCGGACCGTTTATGCTAGTAGGTTTTCCTCATCGTACGTTGATGCCAAGATGAAGTTGCCTTCCTTGTATTAAACGCTGATTTCCACATTACCCAAGTTGCTGTACCTAGATAAAAAGAAAGTATTAATTGATTTTTTCGCTAGAATACAACTTATTATTTCGCGTTCTGACGTGGAGTGGGAAAGGTTGTAGTTTTTTGACCTCAATCCTCGAATCTGATTCTTTCGAATCCATGGTTCTTGGATTAAGGACACATCCACGGTCTCCTGAGACATGTAGAGCATTAGGTCGTGCGTTGCTGCTTTAGCGTGATGAAAATTAATTTGCACCACCAAATTCCGCAAATCCAATTCACGACAATTGTGCTTAAGAGACATTGATCCAAATTACAACCAAACCAACACACCGATTTATATTCATGAGAGCTTAACAACCGAAAATAGAGAGATTCTTCCGAATGCTATTCAACTTCAAAAAAAAACATTTACTAAGCCCTTCCTTCACTGCTCGTGGACTTGTCCATGTCACAGTAAACAAAAATGAATCAGCCATCTGCATGAAAAGCTTGCAAGAACTAGATCGGCTTGCCTTTATAGATCTACTTAATAGTACCGCTCAATCGTACCAGCATATCACGCACCAATATTTAAACAATAACAGATCGAACAACAAAACTAATGATGCCATCTCAGGAAATGATGACTAATCAGTGTTGCCATTTTATACTCTCTGCCATCTTTATCAAATGTTTATTTTTTGTTACTTTTATTTTAAATTCTATAAACGCACTTTTCACTTTTTTTCTTTTTATAATTCTTACACGAATATTTTCTTCATTTCTATTTTCCACATTCATACTTATATATTTTTCTTTATTTATTCTGAATATTACAATATTAACGTATTCAATTATTTTATTAGGTACATTTTTTTCATTTCAATCCTATTCTTCTTTTTTTATTTTACTTCGGTTATTAGATCTTTTCGTTTTGCTTTGTATAATACCATTCTTAAGTGTTTGTATTCACCAGCTATTTCTCGATTTGTTGCTCTAAATTTTAAATTAAATGATGTCGTTTTATGACGCTACTAATGGCATGGCTAATTTAAAATCAGCACACTTAAGGCCATATTATTCACTTGATTCATCCAGATTAAAAATTTAAATCCAGATGTAAAGCATACAAATTCAATGTAAATACATCTGGATTTAAGTTTTAATCTGGATATATTAAGTGAATAATATTGCGGTTAGTGATGAGTTACCTGCCTAAAGCAAGGAAGTGTTTTAAAGTTTGTCACTAGAAAGTTAGAAGTCTTAATGACTCCAAGTTTTATAACGTAAAAGAAATTTCCAATGGTGTGGATGTGATATGTGTAAGCAGAACGTTGTTTAACCTAATATTCCTGATTATATTCGCAGCTTACCCAATTTCACTCTTATTAGGATTCGGATTATTTATGATAGATGTGCTTCTACAATTGATGGAGCGGCAATTTATTGTAGGTCAATTCTTTAATTTAAACTTTTGAGCTAATCTGATTCAACTGGAATTGAATACGTTATCTTGGATGTTTATGACGGAAACGAAAAATGTTTGGTAGCGTGCGTATACAATCCCAATAGAAGTTGTTCGCCGGCTCCTTTCTTTACTGCATTACAATCCTTCTTAATTTCGTATGAAAACATTATTATTTGTGGCGACTTTAATGCTGATCTTCTTAAAGTGGACTCTCGTTCCTTTCAGCTCTTTGATGCTGTTGCTGCTTCAGGGCTCAAAATTGTAAATTCATTTCCAAAAAGATACGCACCAAATTGCTCACCTAGTCTACTTGATATTATAATTGTATCTGATCCAACTTATGTTCTGCTAAATGATCAACTGTGTCTTGATGGCATTTAAGATCATGACCTAATTTTCTGTACCTATGATATTGACTTCTCTCATTGACGTCTTTTACATATTGAGACTTCAAATCAGTCAATCAGGAGTTGTTGTGTTCAGATGAAAGTTGTTTACCTTGGTATGATTGCTTAAATATTATACGTGTATGTAACAAACTCGAATATATACTTAACTTTATCAAAGATCTTTTTGCAAAACATGTCCCTTCGAAAACCGTTGCCATAAAAAATATTTCCATGGTATAATTAAGATGCTCAACATGCAATTAAAAATTGCAGAAAGTTCTATCTTAAATGGAGGAAGTCCCCAAGTCCTGATAACTGGAGAACATATTGCTTTGTGCGTAATAAAGCAACTTCAATCACGCGGTTAGCCAAATGAAATTTCTTCGCCTCAAAGATCGACACAACCTTACCTCCTAAACAACTCTGGGCTAACCTACGTGAAATTGGTGTTGGAAAACGCCAGAACTCGAAATGTGAGCTTAATGCTAGTGTACTTCACACACAGTTCACCGCTACCACCCAAATTCCAACCAGTTTTAGGGCAAAAGTTGGGTTGATGTATGAACATGTTGATACTTTTAATTTCGAGGTTGTCCCGGAGCTCGAAGGATGAAGTCATTTTAAAACTCTTAAGTCCGAAGCTATTAGGGAAGACGGAATTCTTCTTCGATTTATTAAACTAATATTTCCGTTATGTTATTAACCCACATGTGCATCACTATAATCACTGCATTGTCTTTTCAACGTTTCCAACTTCGTGGAAAGCAGCCAGAATTACACTTGTACCTAAAAAGTCTGTACCCGTAAAACCGTCTAACTATCGACCGATAAGCATCTTACCTTGCTTGTCAAAGGTCTTGGAGAAGATTCTAGCGGAGCAAATAATAGAGCATCGTAACACAAAAAGTCTGATATCAATTGTCCGTATCAATTAAGTTCAGAGCAAACCACTCTTGTTCCACAGCAATGGTTAAAATTCTTGATGATATCAGACTATAATTCGATCAAAATAATTTGACTGTTTTATGTTTGCTGGACTTCTCTAAGGCCTTTGACAAAGTCAACCATGATGTTCTATCTGAGACACTTAAGCACTATTTTGGGTTTTCTAATTTGGCTGTCTCCCTTGTAAAGAAATATTCATATGACAGGACTCAGCGTGTGGTAGTTGTTAGTTATTGGTCACGGCCTATTTTCATGAAAACAGGTGTTCCACAGGGCTCTTTATTGGGCCCAATTCTCTTCTACCTGTTTATTAATGACCTGCCTTCTGTTTGTGATAATATCTTCTTTCATTTTTATGCAGATGATATACCGATCCATCTTTCAAGGAGAATTGGCCTGATCTATGACCTTATTTTTCGCATCAACGAGGATCTTATATCCCTCCGTAAATGGGCTGACGAAAATGGTCTAATACTTAATCCTAAAAAAAAACCCAGGCTTTGTTGGTATATAAGAAGGATTACAATACGGAACAGCTGCCCACGATATCTTTTTATAATTCCACTGTTTTCTTTGTAAAAATCTGTGACCAGTCTTAGTTTTAAAGTTACGAATGATTTATCTTGTAGGGATCAAATAAATACTGTTGTGGGACGAATATACGGTCTACGTAGATACCATAGAGTACCTATATACCTAGAGAACCGACTTAGGCGGTCGTTCTCTTCCATTCTACAAGCTGTACTGAGAAGAAAAAGTCCATTATTTTTTGTATGGAGTTGTTGTCCCATCTTTACTAATTTTATTGATTGAAATTTTTAAGTTTTATTTTTTTTCATAAGATAAATTGTAAGAAATATAATAATTAGAAAAAATATTGAAATTATGGAATAGTGTACATTTTTATGTAATTTGAGTATTTGTATGTTTTGTATGCTGTCATGAGACAGCATGAGGACATTTATATTGTGCCGGCGGACAAGAGAAACGTCACAGTTGCCATGTACAAGTTGGATTACACTAACAAAATGAGAGAATAAATGGCTGATAGAAGTGTATACCGCGTTTTAAGAAGCGATCCAACTACTACATTGCAAACGAAGAATAATGATTTTGTTAAGAAACTCTTTGAAAAAGACGTCATATCAGAGTTTGAGAAAAATCGCATGACCACCTATACTGCACATAGCCCCATGATTTATGGGTTACCCAAAATCCATAAAGAAAACATGCCTCTAAGGCCAATTTGTTCATCCCAAAGTGTACCTTGCTATGAACTGTCAAAATTTATGGTAAAACTCCTTCAGAAAATCACAATAGGGTCATCTTATAATGTAAAAAACGCTAGTGAGTTCATACAAGAGGTGCCTAGATGAAGATGATATTCTGGTCTCATTTGACGTTGTTTCACTGTTTACCAGCATACCAATTCACTTAGTGTTGACAACAGTTGAGAGGAATTGGAGTTTGATTCAACAACATACCATGGTAAAAAAGTCAATGTTCATTGAGATGCTGCGTTTTTGCATCATTGATAACAATTATTTGCAATTCGACGGTTCAATTTATCAGCAAAAACAAGGTGTTCCAATGGGCAGCCCAGCATCACCTATTCTCGCTGATATAGTTATGGAGGCGCTATTGGATGAGGCTCTGAGTAAGCTAAGTGTCAAACCAAAAATTGTTCCAAAATATGTAGATGACCTGTTTGCAGTGATAAAATCTTCAAAAGTTTATGAAACGCTAAATGCACTAAATTCCTTCAACAATAAACTAAAGTTCACGGTGGAAGTGGAAGAACAGGGAGAACTACCCTATTTGGATGTGAAAGTGATAAGAAAACAAAACCAAATAATTTTCGATTGGTATAAGAAACCCACGTCATCGGGTAGACTCATCAATTTCATGTCCAAACAACCTAGAGGAGTTATTTGTAACACAGCCCAAAATTTTATTAACCGTGTACTTGATAAAAGTAATATTATTTTTCAAAAGAAAAATATAAACACTATCCGAAACACCCTATGTTCCAACTCATTCCCACTTCCCCTTGTGAATAAGTTAATATTGAATAATGGTAAAGAGAACAAACCTACAGAGAATGTGCAACAACCTGCAATTTACAAAGCTGCTTTGTTCATCCCCCTTCTTGCCAACCGTTTGCTATCTTCACAAATAAGAGACAAAGAAAAAACAAAAATAGCATTCAAAACAGTGAATCCTCTTCGTACTCATTTATTCACCAATACAAAAGGAAGAATAGACAACATGGAAAGATCAAATTAATGTTGTATACCAAATAAATTGTGTAGGTGGGAATGGGAGTACATGTTAGTCTGTATACATTGGTACATCGAAACAAAAATTAAAAAAACGACTCTCTAGCCACAAGTCATATATAAACATCGGGAGTTTGCAGAAAACAGCGCTTGCACTACACTGCTTGAAAGAGAAGCATAAACCAGACTTGGAGAGAGTAAAAGTTTTGCAAACAGAGAAGCACCACGCGAAGAGATACCTTCTTGAGATGTTACACATCATCAACACTGATAATGCGGTTAACCGAAAGTCCGATTGCGAAAACTTAAGCAGTCAGATACAGTCAGATTATAAAGAGACCAAAAACTTTGCTTAATCAAAGAAGATCTGATTGTGTGTGATGAGGGTAGGGTGGTGACGACATCGTGCTTGTTCTTCTTCATTTTAAGTCTCTTCGGTTTTTTTGATTGGAAAAAAGTAAATTAATACTGAATTTAAATTTGAATTTGAATTAAATTTAACGTATTTTGTTAAATTTTGTTTTTCAGCTTATACATTTTATAAATTAATGTGTGTTTTCGTGATATCTAATGTATTGAAAAATACCCAAATAATTTTTGTAAGTTAATTAATTTGTTTGACGTTTCACTGTTTCTAGTGAACTAATTAAAATGTATTATTGTTTATTTTTATATTTGGATAGTAAAATAAGGCCTGATGAAGGACGTAAACACGTTCGAAACGTTGCACTAAACAAACATCTTTTATTGACCTACAGCCCGCTTTAACAATTAACAAAATTAAAGAAATAACGGTCACGAGAATAATTAAGAACTTTGATCAAAGTTTTTAAGTATAATTTCTTCAAAATTTAAACTTTTAGTAAAATTTATATTTTATATTTTCTTCATAAAAAAAACTATCAACAAATTGAACGTTCTTATTACTAAAAGTTTGATTTAATATTTATATTGAGCAGTTATTCAGTACATTCAAATAGTTTCCGTTTAGATTTACTTTACGATCATCACAATTATTTATTAGTTCTATCCTGTTCATATTTTTACAAATTACAGTGTAATCATCTAATGACTTTATTTCAATAGCGTTATTTTCTTTTAGTTTACAACTATGATTTACAATACAATTATTTATTGGTATTAATTCTTTTTCATATAGGATTTTTGTATCATATTTATACGTTGTTTCGCTAATTTCTATGACATATTGATCTTCCATTATTACTTCGTGTTTAGTTTCTGTAGGACTAGCTGTTATCAGTTTAAAATCGACTGACTTGTAAGTGTTTGGTATTTTCATAGCTATTATGAGTCTATTTTTATCGTATTTTAAAATTCCTACTCTTACGTTTTTTAATTTATAAGTCCAATCTTGTTTTTGTTATTTCTGTTGCTATTAATATGCTTGGGTGAGCTATTCCTAAATTATCTGTGCTATAGTGTCTATAATTTGGTTAACTTTATCTTCTAAAAATCGTTATTTTAATATTTGATCAGTTTTAAATTGCTGTTTAATAATGCGTTTCTCATTAATAGATCATTCTTTGTATGTTTGAGCTAATTTTTTTCTATCTGTTTCTATTATATTCTTAAGATCATAGATCGAGTCGTGGGATTGGTGCGCTAGGCGATGGGTTCTCAAAAGAGAAATGGCAATGGGTGGAAAGAACAAATATTTTTTTTCAGCTATAACCTGTGTCAATTTCATCGAAATCGCTCAAAGAACGACGAAGATAACATTTTTTTTAAATCCAACGCCCTATTTTTATATTCGCTACTCCACTCCCGTTCAGCCCTACTGTTCTTTTCAGCCATTGCTATTTCTCTTTTGTGAACCCATCGCCTAGCGCACCAATACCACGGTAACTGGCTTTTTTTTTAAATCCAACGCCCTATTTTTATATTCGCTACTCCACTCCCGTTCAGCCTTACGCTTCTTTCCCCCCATTGCCACTTCTTTTTTGAGAACCCATCGCCTAGCGCACCAATGTAACTGGCTTGCGAGGATGTGTCGCAGCAGAGATGTTGCTTTGTGAAGATGTTGCTTGCGGGGATGTGTCGTTGAGGAGATTTTGTTTTGAGAAGATGTTGCTTGCGAGGATGTGTCGCAGCAGAGATGTTGCTTTGAGAAGATGTTGCTTGCGAGGATGTGTCGTGCGGAGACGTTATTTGCGAGGATTAGTTACGGATCCATTATTTAAACACAAATTCGCTAAGAAAAAATTGGCTAATCAATCCATTATCATAATTGTTTTTTGGTGCGAATTGTTTCTCAAAAATGCATTTATACTTAACAATGGATGAAATTAACGTACTAAAGCATTTGATATATATATTTACATGCAATAAAATTTCCCTTAGCCAGTGAGGGTTGCAACACTTTGATCTTAGGGAGTTGTCCGTCCAAGGAAAACAAATGAAAAAAATATTTTTTTTTATGAAATGAAACATAACAAAAACTAAATTCTTTCAACTGTTTTTAAGATATTTTGGACAAAATCTATTGTCGCTGTGAACCAGTGGGATCGGTTTAAATGCAAACAAAAGATTTGGAAAAGTATTTCTGAAAATGAGGGTTGAAATTAAAAAAAATTAAAAAAGTCAAATAACGGCTGATACGAAAATCTTACAGTTTCTGAAATATTTGTATACTCAACCTTATGATAATTGGTCTGAGTCATGTATAAACGGTCGCATTATTATGTACACCGTTAGAAATTTCAGAGCCTTTGTAAAACAGGCGTTTGCTTTGCAATACAGCTAATATTACTTTTTAATATTCGGTAAATACTAAGGTAATTTTTTAATACGAAAAAGATTAGAATATGATCCAATGAATTTAAATGTAATCCTGTATGTAGTAATTATATTATTAAATTAAAACCTTATCCTCTTATGTGTTGAAATTAAATGTTATAATTTTAATATTCCTATTGTTTTTCTATACACAGAGGAATTAAATTTTTATTTTGATTTGACTAAAATAGGTATATTATATATAATTCAAGAACATTGAAAATGTATAAATATAATTAAAACGACAAGCAGTAGCCATATTCAACTATGAAAAGTAAGTATATGTTTTGTGAACAAGAGTATTAAAATTAAATACAATTGTTTTAAAGCCAAAAATATATAGATAACATAGTAAAATGAGTAAAAAATTGATCAGAACAAAATAAAGAAAACATAAACGTATTTTTCCATTTCACTGTTTAACTATTTTTAAATTATTTATCCCTTAACCCATCCTCTAAATATAATCTTTCAAGCTAAAAAGGAATTTTCAAAATCAGACTTTATTTCCGAAATTGCTGCACCTTGTTTGCAAACTATACTAGACCGATTTTGACCAAATACACATTAACACCCTTGGACTTCCACCTATGATTTCCTAATATTTTGAGTTCAATCGGTATGCGGGTTTATATTGTTTTCATTCATATAAATATATAATGGAATACATTTATAAATCTAAATTTTTAATATTCCTGTTTTATATACCTCTAAACAATCTGTGACCGATAGGAACTATTTATAAATAGTTTGAAGGCAAATTAACTATTTATATTTCTAGAAATTTTACTCCAATTAAGAAATTTTCACAATGTTTTTTTATTTTTAAAGGTTTGTAAACATTTTCCCAATAAAATTCTATAGCTCTCAATTTAAAAATTATGACTTTTAATGCGATGCACTTTCTGGTTCTTTATTTTTTCATTGAAACCCCACTTTTCTGACTTTTTTCGATTACATCACACGGCTCTGGTAATCGATTAATCTTTATTAAATTGCTAATGATAACCAATTTAAAGAAGAGGATAAGGAGAACAACTTTGTAATATACTGTTTTTCAAAATTATCAACTTTAAAATCATTTTTCGTTTTAAATGCATAGGAAAACGAGTCAATCAACCTTTCTTACTCCCATAAGTTTTTTTTTACTTGCGATATAGGTACTATATGGGAAGTTATGGATTCGTATAAAAAATCGAACTCGAGATTTTGATCAAACTTTACATTACGATGATAGAGAAGTCAAAAAAAGTGGGTCTCGCAAAAACGTCCGTCTGTCTGTCTGTCTGTCTGTCTGTCTGTCGGTTCGACTACAGCCTAAACGGATGGGTCGATTTTCTTTAAACTTGGTACCTAGCGTTTTTTGGACATTCCCCCCACCCGTTTTTTTCTCTTTTTTTTTAGGACCAAAATTAACAGTAGCTGTCATACAAAATTTCTTGGCCAAAAAGGAAAAACTTATTTTTCTCAAATCCAGCGCTACCGAATTTGTTTTTAAGAACTCCATAAATTTAAATAGTTATAAGTTGCTGTTTAATAAAAAAAAATGGTTCCGAAAAATGGGTATTAATGGTACCTCCCAAAGAACCATTTTTTTGATTTTCGCTTTTCTCGAAAACGGTTAAACAGATTCTGATCAATTTTTTTATGAAGAAGTATTGACACATTCTAAATATTATTATGTACCAAAATTTTCAAAAAAATATTTTTTAGATTTTTAAAAAAAGTTTTAATATTTTTTTTTGAAAACTCAATATTTCAAAAACGACTTGGTCGATTTTCATTAAACTTGGTAAATAACAGTTTTTTAACTTTATCTAGAAGATTTTTGACAAAAATTATTCTAATACTCAAAAATAACGGTGCCTCCCATACAAATGTTAAAAAACCTTTATGAAAAATATTTTGTTTCTCAAAAACGACTCCTACGATTTTCATAAAAGTTTTTTTGTGTGTTAAAATTAGTACGATCTACCATTTAAAATTTTTAAAGTTTATGTTTTAGGTTTATTAACAGTACCTCTCATAGAACGGTTTCTTTGATTTTCGACTATCTCAACATCTGATCAACCGAATAAAATTAGATATTGTATACAGAAGCTTGTAACAAATATAAATAAAAGTGCGTATCAAAATTTTCTAAAAAATGATTTTTGGATTTTTAAAAAAAAAATCAAAATTATTTTTTGAAAATTCGATATTTCGAAAACTGGTAGCAGATTTTTTTATGAAGTTCAATTTTTAACGCAACATTAATAAATGCTTTAAATTGGCGTACCAATTATTTTTCTCAAAAATGTTAACGAAATTTTATATATAAAAAATTAATTATTTTTAAAACCGCTCCTACGATATTCAAAATTTTTTTCTCATAAATAAAGATTTATATAAGAAATCAGATGGTGTACATCGCGTTGGGTTAAAACCGATTCAAAGTATTTTAATCAATTTCTTTCTAATTTTGCTGATTTTAAACAATTTACCAGTTTAAATAGTATAATTTCCTTTTATGCATATTGCAAATGTGCTACACTAGCCTATATTGTTAATTTTTGTATACTCACATAATACCACCTGAAACTAAACTAAGATTTGGCAACTGGATAACATATATACTCCTATAGCTAATTACTTTCAGACTATAGAACCACAATGTGATCGCGCATAAGAGCAAGTTCGTGCGACCCAGTCGTGCATATTTTTTATATAAACACTACACAAAATTTTTCACAAAAAAATTCTTTGTCTTTTTGCCTTTCTTATGACACTATAATCATAAAAATCCAATAACTATTACCGAAGTTACAAGTAATTTAATAAAAATAAATCCCTTTTTTCTCCACCAAATGTGCGTGAACGGTAAAATCGCCACTGAGAGACGATCGAAATCAAGAAGCAGGTTAAAAAATACTTATCAATGACCAGCTTAGAAGAAGCAATTTTGAAAAGTGAACCTTTTAATTGGAGAAACGCTTATCATTATCACTAAGCAGGTATATGATTAATTTATAAAATATAACTGAATGAAGTGCAAAATGCATTTGTGCAACGCTTATCACTTACAATTATCAGAATTTGTTAAAATTGATTATGTGAGAAGTGATTAGTGATTAGATTAGCTGTTGGTGCAATAGGGGCCTGGTGTCATTTTAAGAGTTGAATGATATCTATTAGTATAATTGTTGACTGCTCTATGAATTTTTTGAATTAATGAAAGATCTAAATTTCTCATCGTAACCAATTTCTCTTGCAATGTAGAATGAAATCTTTCGATATCGCTGTTACCTGTATGGGTATTGGGTTTTGTGAGATGGAGGTTAACTTCTAGTTCGTTAAAGAATTCTTTGAGATTTTCTGATTTAAATTCATTATCTGCAATCAATTTATCTTGACAATTTTACTGGGTTTGCCGAATTTTGAGAAATGTTCTTCTAATATTTCTATTTTTCGTCCAATTTCGAATTGGTAAATAATATGCGTATGCTTTTTTTGTTAGTTTGTCTATTAAAGTGAGGAATGAGTGTTTCATAAAATAATAAATGTCTATTTGTAAAATTTCGCTTGGTCTCGTTGGGGTTTCACTTATATCAAATTTCTTTTTAAGGGGTTTCTTTCGTATTTGGTTTCTAAACATGATTTGCAGTTATTTATAATTTTTGTGATTTTTTTAATTATATTGGGGTAGTAAAGTATGTTTTTCAAACTTTCATAGGTTTCAATTGTACTGTACATACTTTCTTTAGTGTGGTATAACGATATTTGTTTATGGAGCTCGTCCAGTGACCTTATTTCTCTGGCTCTAAGAGTTGCTTTAATAAATCTTGTTTTTCTGTCGTTACTAAATATTTCTATTAACAACGGTTGGATTATATTAAATTCTGAATATGCAAGTTCTGTGTAAGTTCCTGTTAAACCTGGTTTTATGAAACGTCTAAGTAAATCTATCCAATTTTCTCTAATTTTTGTCATGTCCAGTGTCCACGTGAGCTATTCTTCTTCCATTAAAAACTTCTATTTCCTGACTATCATTGTTTTCTAACATTAATTGTGTTTTATATTTGTTGATTATTGTTTCTTTAATCGGAATGTGATCTAAAATTTGTTGTTTTCTCCGATTTTACCGTTGCTATGTCGGATACATTATCAATTGACACTTCTCTATAGAATTTTTATTGAAATCGTTTTCTGGTATCCTGGACACAAAATCTGCTACCTTGTTCTCTTTACCTTTTAGATATTCTATTTCGAATTGATATTCCTGTAATTTAAGTAACCATCCCTGATTTCTCCCTACTAAATTCCTTACCATTATATTTTGTGTTTAGGTATTTGATTGGCTGGTGATCTGTTATAATGTTAAACTTTTTTCCCCATAGATATGGTCTAAAATACGCGACTGACCATACTATTGCTAAAAACTCTGTCAGTTACCGAACATTTTTTTTCATGATCATTTAAAGATCGTGATGCATAGCACACTGGTTGACCTTCTTGCGTTAAGACTGCCCCAATGGCGTAATTACTTGCATCGGTATAGACTGTGAATGTTTTTTCGAAATTTGGAAATTTTAGGATAGGATGCTTGATAATATTACGTTTTAGTGTCTCGAATGATTGGATATATTCGGGATCATTAATGTTAATTTTTAAATCTTTTTTTTAAATATCATAGGGTATGCTATTTTTGCATAGTCCTTGACGAATTTTCGGTAATAACCGGTGGCTCCTAAAAATGATTTAATTTGTTTCTCGGTCTTAGGAAGATGATAATCTTCAATACATTTGACTTAATTGGGGTAAGGTTTTATGCCTTCGGATGTCAGGACATGTCCTAGGAATTCAGTATTTTTTTTCATAAATGAGCATTTATCGAATGAATTTTTAGGTTATGCTCGGAAAGTTTCCTGAAAATTAGGGTTAGATGCAAATGTAAATAGACGACACAAATTTTAGTAACATATTCCCTTAAAATCTCATTCATTACCCTCTGAAAGGTTGCCGGCGCGTTTTTCAACCCAAATGGCATTCTCAGGTACTCAAAGAGTCCATAAGGTGTCACAAAAGCCGTTTTTGCAATATCTTCAGGATGAACTTTGATTTGATGATAACCTTTTGCAAGGTCTATCGAAAAAAAAAAATATTGAGCTCTACCCAGTTTGTTTAATATACTCTCAATATTTGGGATGGGGAATTTATCGTCAATAGTTATCTCATTTAATTTACGATAGTCTACGCCCAGTCTAAACTTTTTTTTTTTCTGAACTATCCGTTTTCTTTTCTACCACAACAATGATTCCCTGCTCTTCCATTTCCTGCACTTGCCGCCTGACTTCATCCTCGTGTTTTTGAGGTAATCTAAATATTTTTGCGTGCACTGATTGATCCCCTCTTGTTCTTATCTCATGCATAACTGTATCTGTATTTGTTAACTGATCGCCCTCGTAATATACTAAATTTTTAATTTGTTTCATTAACTTTTCTATTCTGTGTTCTGTTATGAAAATCTAGGGTTTTGACAATTTTGCTTAAAAGCTAGAGATACAGCTTTTTCAAGGGGTGCTAAGCCGCCTATCATCAGTCTCCTCTTTATTAGTGGTGATGAGCTTTCTGAGACTGAGCAAATCTGATATCGTGGGTTCGATCCCTATGGTAGGCATGTAGAAAGTTTTTCATAATAAAATTGGATTAAAGCTCAGCACCACTAATAAAGAGGAGACTGATGATAGGCGGCTTGGCACCCCTTGAAACAGCTGTATCTCTAGCCAAAATAAACGAATTATAAATTAATTCGTAAACAATTGGTGGTAGCCTTTAAGTTGTTGTTGTTGTTCAAAAATTCAATCAAATTGACGGAATAAATAATGGTCAAGTCTAATAAACTGACATTCTAGTACGAATAGTACAATAAATAATAATAATAACTTAATAGTCTGGTCTGTTACCGATCTTCCAACCTCTCCCCCTTTGGTACGTGCTACGAATTGTAGTCTATCAAAACAAGGTATGGAGAAAAATGGAGGCGGAACAAGACAGAATACTTAAAGGCGCTTAGAAAAATGCTGATGCTGCAAATGCATTTGATAAACAATAACATTCCATTTTCGATCTGTGACGTCAGTGGTCTCAAGTGGCGGAATGCGTACTGCATACGGCTTCTAAGACTGAGCAAATCTGATATCGTGGATTCCTATGGTAGGCATGAATAGCACAGAATAGAAAAGTTAATGAAAAAATTTAAAAATTTAGTATATTACGAATATAAACGAATTATTGGTGGTAGCACCTTTAAGTTGTTGTTTTTGTTCAAAAATTCAATATTATTATTATTATTATTATTATTATTATTATTATTATTATTATTATTATTATTATTATTATTATTATTATTATTATTATTATTATTATTATTATTATTATTATTATTATTATTATTATTATTATTATTATTATTATTATTATTATTATTATTATTATTATTATTATTATTATTATTATTATTATTATTATTATTATTATTATTATTATTATTATTATTATTATTATTATTATTATTATTATTATTATTATTATTATTATTATTATTATTATTATTATTATTATTATTATTATCATTATTATTATTATTATCATTATTATTATTATTATTATTATTATTATTATTATTATTATTATTATTATTATTATTATTATTATTATTATTATTATTATTATTATTATTATTATTATTATTATTATTATTATTATTGTTATTGTTATTGTTATTGTTCAAATATCTAGGAGTCTGCTTTACTAAGAACTTGAGCATGGAAAAACATTACTGACAAACTTCATAAGGCGAAAACCGCTATAAACGTAGGATGGAAGCAATGCTTTAATAATAAGGAAATTGCACATTCTAGCAAATTTAGAGTCTTCGAAGCTGTATCAGAATCGGTTAAGTTTTATGCGGCGCAAGCGTGGGGAAGTCAGAAATATGAACAAGTGGAAAAATTGCTAAGAATTTACATAAAACGGATTTTCCACCTTCTTTCGAGTACGCCAAACTACATGATCATGTTGGAAACGGGTTTATCGCCTTCATTCATCAAAACACTCAATCTGCAGGTTGATTACATCCCCAAAGCTCTTGATATGCCAAGTCATCGTCTGCCAAAGAAAGTAGTTCTTCAAACAATCCAATCCCGAAGTGGATGGTTCAAAGATTGGACAGAACCGAGCAGGTGGATGTTGACCTAAACTATAGCAATCTTGTCTCATGGAAGCCAACCTTATACCGCTTAATAGCTCGTCTGGATGAGGCCGCAAGAGAACAATACATGGAGCAAGCCAAAAGTTCACTGCACCGTACGATTTACAATAGACTGGATTATGATCTCCGTGAAAGAAACTACTTCCACGACAACAACACTACTGAACAAATTTCGTGCATGTTCCGGTTAAAAGGAGAACTCCTTAATTTGAACTACTTACCTCACCGCGAGGACTTACCGATTTTATGTAACCTATGCAACATGAGAGAGCGCGAGGATGTTTTTCATTTTGTTGGACGATGTGCGATATTGAGAGAAACAAGAAGACATACTCTAGGCAGTGAATTTCTTTCAAATATTGAAATCTTAAGCCTTCTCCAAGAAATGGATGTTACAAAGTTATATGCATATTGCAAAACAGCACTTAAATATAGAAATCAAATATTAAATGAAGCGTTCTAATCTTAAACTGCACTTTTTATAATTTCATATATATATAGCTATAATTTTAGTTGTCAATCAGGCAGATGGCAATGCCATGCAACATATTGATTGTATTAACCAAATATTTGTAAAAATGTATGTTGAAAATAAAATCTAGGAGGGGGTATTTTTCTCGTATGGTTTCATTTCAAATGCCATGTGTTGTGCACCCAATTAGCCAAAAGCTACATACACCAACAGAACTATAGAAGAATTTTCTGATGCACATTACTACTTGAGTTCCTACCCTTTTTAGCTTAATTTATTGTTTTCCTATAACATCACCTTTCGTATCCAACTTGAGTCGGCAGTACTACATATTCGTTTTAAAGTCAATAAATAGTTGGCTGTCTTTTGTGCTTCCTTACATTTCTTGGTGCATTTGTCAAATTATTTTGTAAATTTTTAAATACATAACATTGATAGGTATTTTAAAATTAAGTACATAGTTTTAATTATTTACATATACATTCATTACATCACGTTCAATAATTAAAAACTTTAAAAAAATATAAACAGAGGACAATATTTGAAACTAATTCCATTTAATAAAATTATTGTTATGAACCCTCAACTTACAAGGATAAACTTATATCTATATTCGAGTGAATTGTGGTAGTGTATCAAGTGATTAATTAACTCAAAACGTGTAGCTGCGTGTGTAAGTATATGAGTTCGATTTGATTAGAAAGTACAAATTTAGTTTTATTTTTTCACTTACCCTCATTCAAACGTTCTGACTACTTAAAAAAAAATTACGGTGATAAGATAACAAGGGGCTCATCCACCCCCTTTTTTGGTATAATAGAGCTTTATTTCGTGTTTTTTTTTTAAATGTATCATCCTATTTCATTCTTTTTTTTCCCTTTATTTATATTTCTGGTTTTAAAATGTATGCCAACGCCACCACGCGTTGGATCAACCTGGGCATTACAATAACAATGTGTAAAAAATAAAAAGTATCAAAATCATCAAGCCAAGCACCTTACCACAAAACAACAATTTAACTTTCTAACAAGTAATTCCTTAAAATGCAAAGTTATGAAGAAAGTTAATTTACTTCAATAGTTACCAAGTAGAATTTCCCTTTGCACTTGTTTGATGAGATTAAGAAAATGCTTGCTGAATAAAATACTTTTTATTGCATTTTTGGAAGAAATAACGAAAACTGGATGTTTTAAAAATGATAAGGTTGTATTATAATTAATTGTCAACCCAGTGTTAGATTTAAAAAAAAGTGCCAGCGAATTCAAAAATAAAACTGTTGGCGCGACAGGGCGTGAAGAGCCGGGGCCTAGTGACTTACAACTCTCAAATATTTATGTGGGCATGTTGTTTGTTTATAGGAATAAATACGACCTTCAATTTTCTGCCGAATCCGAACGACTAAGGTGAGAGGCACTATTATGACAGGAGATAATCCTGGAGCATTTGTCACTTCTCGCAAGAAGCAGTAGCCGTTATTTTTATTTAGGTGGGCGAGGCTGAGAATCGAACCCCGACCTCCAGCATGACAGTCCTATGCGCTAACCACCGCTACTACCCCACCGAATTAAGCCTGCAAAAATAATACATGAATTGTTTTTTTTTTTGGGAAAATTGGATCGGAAGTGTGTTTTGATAAGGGTTCATATTTAAATATTGTTCAATGTAGCAGTTAAAATGGATCTCTGCTTCAGCATATTCCGACATATCATATTGTACTTCATAAAGCGCGTTGGTATGTTATGGTAACATAAAGCATATCAGAGATTATTTATTATATACGAAATATTAAGTGGCAGGGTAATCGAAATGAAGAGCGAACAAAAGTTTTCGTTTATCAGTTATTGTTCTCTTTCAATTAGAAAGTGACTATAATTCTTCTGCGAAATTAAAAACAAGATATAAAGCCGCAGCTCTTGATAGTCCAACCAAAATTGTTCTCTTATATCAAAATATCGGTTTCTATAAAGTCTAACCAAAGATAATATAATACAAAGATGTCGCATCCAGTACAAGCAAAGTGAACCCAAAATAAAACCGTCCGTATCTGTTTCCAGTCAGATTTGACTGGATTTTATCGCCGTAAGGTGGAAATGAAAAACAAATCCAGTCAACTGTTTTTTTTTACTGGATTTGATAATTAAATTTGCACCTGAACTTAAAATAAAAAATGTATATATACAATTCCAGGTCAGTGTTAACCGAGTGTAAACGATTAATTATGCAGTGAAATCAACGAACCCATCCATATTTGAATCTTTCTGACAAGACATCTGAGTTGACAACAACAAACAGTACAGCCAAATGGCAAATTTATGTTGTGTTAAATTTTGTTTTGAACTTCTGCTTGCTGGTTGTTCTATCCAATGTTGATAAAATATATTTTTGTTTACGTTAGAAAAAAAATTGGTACAGCAGCCCCTCGATAATGTGAATTACCGATAATGTTAATTTCTCTAAAATGTCAACCGGCAAAACTTTACATTGTCATCTCTATAATGTGAACTTCGGAAGTTTTCGAACTCTACAATGTGAATTTCTTTTGTTATATTTCTCTTTTTCACTTGTTAGTTTTGCATGCGATATGAAGAACTAATTAACCGTTGTTTTTCTAGACATATTACAAGGTTTTCAATGCAACTGCAGGTCGGTGTGTCCTGCGAGTTGTGTAGAAACATTTTACATTTCCTTCCTTTTGTTATGATGTTTTATGATCATTATTTTACTTTTCATTTTTTCTAAACTTATTAAATGTTGAAACTGTGCTTTAGGAAATTATTTTGCGTTGTTATAAATGAATACGACAGTTGTTTCAATCAGTTTGTAAGAACTGATAAATGTTCCAGTAATGTGAATCCCTCTAAAATCCGAAAAAGCCTTGTTTTAATTAGTTCAAATTATCGAGGGACTACTGTATTTTCATATTTGACTGTTTTTTTTTTTGACTTGCAAAAAAATGTCCTTATGTTTGACTGTTTTTTTTGACTGGAAAAAAAATCCCGTCAACAAGTCAGATTTGACTGGATTTGGAATTTTGAACTGGGAACACTGGTTGCGAAATGTTGCATTGGTCAATTTAAAGAGCGAGAGCGAAAAATCTCTGGAAACAATTTAAAATTTGAAATCTCTTCAAAATGCATATCTCAAGGACAAAAATAATGTTTTCGTTGTTTTTATCTTTCGCTTTTTTTTTTAGTTTTTTGCTTATTATTTTTTGTGATCATGATGATGGTGGGTATCTTTATAGATAGACATGCAGTAACATTTTTGTTCTTTCGTCGCAAATCGCGATCTTCGTAAAAGGTAGCAAGGATTTTCTTTTGGTGTTATTTATGTTTGTGATATTGTTTGGTATTCCTTGAGAAATTAAAAAAATCATTTTCATTAATTTATTAAGGTACAGGTGAATTCATAACTTGTGAGGAAAGCTGATTTATTAGTTAGTTAGGTATAGATAGGTAGGTGTGAAATGTGCATGCACCGATTTAATGAATACGTCCGCGTAAATAGGATACATTTTTGCAATGGTCTTTAGAGCTGTGTCAATCGTGATTGATTCGGTCTTTGTGACCCGTTCACCAAAAAGAACGATTGATTGCAATCACAGTAAACCGAAACAATCAATCCCAGTATCAATCATTTCAGTTTTCAAATAAACGAGGTGACGCGAAGTATGTTTCGTTCATTACAATCGTTCTCAATCAATTCACGCAAAAAAAGAAAAACACACACAAAAAAAAACACAGAAGCGCATCAAAAGGTAAATAAACTTATCTAAATGAATGAAATAAAAAACCACCGTAGATACATATAATTATTTGTTCTCAGTTTAATTCCGTTTATTTGTGTTTGTAGTTTCTTGTGTTTCTTTCTCATATGGTTCGGGCAGTGTTCAGTGTCTGTTTTGTACGTTGTACCTATCATTTGATTGAGAATGACTTGAAAGAACGAAACGTGTTCATGTGAACGATTGAAATTTGGATACATTGGTATACGGCACGGGTCACAATCAGAAAGACCGAATCAATCTGATTGCCAACGTGAACGATGCGATCTTTGTGCTTTAAAAAGTGCGTTATCAATAAAGGTATTATTAATTTGTAAGGTAGGTTTTTTATCTACATTTATCTTTGAATCGCAACCAAAAAAAAGAATGAACGTTTGAAAAGAAGTTCCCATTTTATTGGCAACAAAAATGAAACTGAAACCAAAATGATTAGGGATGTGACTGATATATTAGTATTCACTAAGATATTACTAATATTTGAAAATATTCAATATCACTAATACTAATACCATAGATATCATAATACTCCGATATTTATTTAAATACCCAATAAACTTCTACCTTCATAAAAATGTTAAGTTCTCCCTTCACAAAAATATTGACTTCTCCCTAGACAAAAATATTCACTTCTCCCTACACAACAATGTTAACTTCTCCCTACACTAAAACTACCCAAACGCACCTTCTACCGATTTCATTCTAAGCTCATTTTGTATTTAACAAAAAAAATGCATTCTCTTGTTCCTACTCCTATATCTCTTTCTTACCTTCGCTCGCCATCGCCAGCCGCCGCGCCGCCGCTAATCTGAATATCTGATATAAACTAAAACTAATACGAATACTATGAGATACCAAAATATTCGCTTCAGCCGGCAATGATACTAGTACCTAATATATTATGATACAAAAATATTAGGTTTGAAGCTAATATTTTTGTAGCCTAATATTTGTGTATCCTAATATTTTTGTATCATAATATTTTTGGTATTAGGTAGGACGTAGGATCATTGTCGGTCGAAGACGAAGCTAATATTTTTGTATCATACTTCGAACTATTTAAGATATTAGTATCAGTATCAGTGCAGTGTGAGTGTAGGTATGCAGAAAGTGATACAACAATAGATAATAAATAGAGAAAAAAGCGTTTGGAGGTGATTTGGTGAATATTTTTTTTTGTTTTTAGGTGTAGCTTGGGCTACTTCAATCCTGCCACTTGAGTTTTTGTGCAAATAGTATGAAAAGCTGTTGACTTTTTTGAACCGTTTATTTTACTTGGGCCAATATGTATGGAATGGCAGTACTTATGTTGTTTTGAATGCAACAAGGAAATTATTTCTTACAGTTATTACAGTTACAGAATATATCTTGGTTGTTGTTTTACTTTGCAAAGGCTGAATCGAATTTTAAATTTAATTTCAATCTGACTGCTGAATTATTCTGTTGCTAATAAAAAAGATAATTAGTACGTAGGTGTGTACCTAAAGATAACAATAAATTATATAAGATCAGGTGAGAACAAGTGAAGGATAGTAATTTTTGGCACTAATGTAGGTAGTATGTATGTAATGTAGGTATTGAAAAAAATTTTTTTTTTACTCCTGAACAGAACACTCTTTAATCAGGAAAATATTAGTGATATTTTTGTATCGCTTTAAATATTATAATATTTGTTAACTAATATATTAGTATTAGGTAATATCACAAAATATTAGTATTGACCCATGCCTAAAAATGATTGAAAAAATGAACGATTGAAAAGAACGAATCATTGAACTGAACGACAAATGAACGATTGAATCTTTTAAAATTAGCGATTGACACACCTCTTATGGTACTTCTGTTTTTTTTTTTTTAATTTTTCATTCGTCTCGATCGTTGGCAAGAATTTTTGTTTTTATTACTTCTGAGAATTTTTGTAGGGCAGAGAGATACATGTATGAATTAAAGTTTCAATGAAAAGTTTTTTTTTTTGAGGATTTCTCTGTTTTCATGTTTGAGGGTGTATATATTTAACGAGAAAATATTAAGGGAGTCAAAAGTAACCACCAAAAAATTGATTTTTTTGTTTGATATGGTGTTGTTTATAAATCAATATTTTTCAAAATGTTTAATTGCAATATTATTTATACTATTGAGAAGCACCAGATTGAAACATTATAACAAAATCGGTCGAACCGTCAAAAAGTTATACTTGAATAACCTAAAAATAAGACCATTTTCTAAAAACCGTGGAATACCAAATTCCGTTATGCGATTTTTTTAGAGAAACCTGACAAGCAGTTTTCTTACAATTGACTTAGTTATTACAGGTACGAAGTTTAATCAAAATCGTAAGAGTCGTTTTCCATGAGCTAAATCCAAAATTCGAGTTTATCTTCTAGGGAATCACATTAAAAATGCTCTGTACCAAGTTTGAAGCAAATCGGTTTACTCGTTTGGGCTCTAGCTCAAATTACAGTGGACGTACAGACCGACGGACGGGTTTTAAAATAAATAATAGTGGATATAAATAGGAAATACTATTTTTAACGGTTTTAATCCGAATCATATATCAATAAAATATTATCCAAGAAGTGAGCAGGTGGCGTAATATTGTGTTCGAACCTTGAAAAACTTAAATACCAAATTATATATAGTCATCACATAATAATTTAGTGCCTTTTGAGGAATGTTTTGTTTATTATTAGGTATTTATGTGATAAAGCACAATTTATTTTACATGTATTTAAAGGTAGTAAAATAAGCTTTTCACTGGAGCTAAAAAAAGGATATGTCATCACTGATTTTTTTGAAATATCGATGTGACAAAGACCGCAAAAAAAGTAGCTGTTTTAGAAGTTAAAACTCAATATCTCAAAATGTGTTTAACATATCAAAATAACAAGAAAAATACCTTTTATTTGATACCAATATCATTTTTCTACGTCAATTATTCCGCCCGTTATGGACAATTATTTGGAACAAAATCTGAAATCCTTAGTTTGCAATCGTCAACTTCAAGCCCAAATATCTCGACTTTCCCATGAACGATTTTAAAAATATTTTACTTATGTATCGGGCTTCACGTCACCTTTCATTTGATACCAAACTCGTTCGTGTAAATTCTGGGCCAGAAATGGGCAATTCCTTTGAAAAGTATGCATTCGCTATTTGAATTTCTGTAATATGTACTGAGTTTTTTAAAACTTCCGTTAATTAAAAATCATTTTTTTTTTAATATTCCATTTCATAAAATAAAACAGTAAAACTTCTTATTTCCTTAAATCGAAGTTTCTATGACTTTTTTTTCTCACATTTTGGAGTTTGACTTACATATATGGAAGTTACACTGTATTTGATTTGTATCTTTTTAAGAGTGAGCCATTTTGACAGATGATAGAAAATATTGATTTAAATATGACTACCTACAGCAAATTAGAATCCTTGAATTCTGTTGAACGGAGATAACGGCAATATTTGAGTGCTTTAACATATGAACTAATATCTCTTGAGTGCATGAATGGATTCATTTAGTTTTTATTAATTTCGCATATACCTACAAAATTTTGACACCTTTATTATCCTATGACTTACGAGGTATAAAAGCGTCACAATCTTGATTTTAAATTGATCAAAAAATAAATAAAATTGATACAGAGAAAAAATTCGAGCAAATTTGCCTAGAAAATCAATAAAAAAACGTAAATATTAAGAAATAAAAGGTATCATTATTATGGTATAATGAATCTTAGTTTATGCTTTAAATATCCAATAAATAGCATTTTAGCTATACAATAACTTTACTCGATACCATGATATGTTACACATCATTTGCGAATATACTTATACTTACTCTAACTACTTTTTTATTCTTCGACAATTAATAAAAAATAAAAAATTAAAGTTTATACCTACCAATGTACATACCTACTTGTTTAAAACAAAATAGATGCCTACCTACCTGATCTTAATATTGGTAGAAAGATTAATTTATTTGCAGACAGATTTACTAGGTTTGTTCTTAGACAAGAGTTTTTCTTTAGTATAGATAATTATTTTTAGGATACTGAATAGGTACATTTAAACTCAAAAAATTTAACTGTATGGATTTACATTACAATTAAGGTATCATAATTCCTTTAAACATTGAAGATTTGCACCTCTTATAATAATTGAATGTTCATTCCAATCGATATATTTTCTATAAAAATATAATCTTTGTTATATTATCTTTTATTTAATAATTCATCCTTGAAGATAAAAAAAAGAATTACCAAAGTTATAAGCCATTTCCGGAGAGCTATACCTACATGATCAACCAAATCCTGAATTTTATCGGCCAAATAGGCAGTTTGTAATTTTGAAAAATGCTGCGTAAAGTAATGTTCATTAGTCAAAATTATTATAAAATACAAATTTTGAAAATAGTAGTTTGAAAAATGAGGACATCATTATAAATATAGTGCAAAACTTTCTGTTAAGCGTTTTGAGGGCTCTCAGATGCTCAAAATTAATGCAAATATAATTATTTGGTTTTTGGGAGCAACATGATAACTCCATTTTAAAATTTGCGTCTTCACGTCCACTTTGCAATTTTTTGAATTTTTTATTTCTGAAAAGGGGTGCAAGAGCAAGGATAATAGGATATTTTCATTTAAAGGAGTTGTCTTTGGTTTTTTTAAAATTCGATTTTAGGGTAATTTTATTAATTTAGGGAAACAATATTTACTTAACACATGTAGTTATGATCAAAAAATATGAATCAAAGGTGTTTTTAAAAATAAAAAATTTGAAGAGCCAATTTTCGCGGTTTTGAAAAAAAGATTTTGAAGGCCTTATCTTTAAAAAAAGGTCTTTAACAGCTTTAATTTTTTGGAACAATGTTCAGAACACTTTTTTAAAACTTTAAAAAATTAAAAAAATTAAAAAGTTCGATTTTCGAAAAAAGGGGGGCTAGAATTTTTTCGAATTTTGGCCATATCTTATGAAATTTTTACTATAGAGGTCCAAAAACTTGGAACAATGTTCAGAACAACTAGAACAATCTAGAACAATTTTCAAACATTCAATTTTCGAAAAAAGGGGGACTAGGTCAAAAACCTTTTTTTTGGGTCTAAAACCCCCATTTTTTGAATATTTTTCAATAAAAATTTGGAACAATGCGGAACAAATCTGGAACAACCTGGAACAACTTTCAAAAATAACGAATTCAAAAAAAGGGGGCTAACTTCACACACTCAAAAATATCGGAAAAATTCACTTTGTAGGGTGAAATGGGGTAAAATGAAAAAGACGTATCCGATTAAAAAAATTCTAATTCTAACTCTTTTCAAATTTTATTATTTGTAAGTTGAAATTGGGTAAAAATTAAAAATTGCCCGAGTTAAGAAATTCTTTTTGTGTTTGATAGGTTATTTTGAGTGGATGGCTTTAGGAATTTTTATTTTTTTAAATTTGATATTTAAAGGGTGAAATGGTGTAAAGACGAAAAGCGTTATGTGATTTCAAAAATTCTGTTTGTGTTGGAAAGGTTATTTTTAAAAATTTGATATGTACATAGACATAAAAAAATTGTTTTTGATTACAAAATTTTGCTTGCGTTTGGAAAGTAATAAAGGTTGGACTTAGATGATCATTTTTCTTTACGAATTTCGCTTCTCATAACGTGAAGTAGATTATAACCCATTAAGTAGTTTTTGATTACAAAAATTAGCTAAAATATATTAATTTATATTTTGTTTTGTCATTTTTATTCGAAGCTTAGTTTTGTCTACCCGTGTGAAGCCGGGCGGGTCAGCTAGTAAGAAATAAAATTAAAGTAGTGAACTCTAGAGCTGTGTTAAAAAAAAACTGAAAAAGCTATATAATGACACATTAAAAAAAAATCAACCCATTTTGGGGGCTTTTTTTTGTTAAACCATCTAGATCTAGCCTTCAATGGTTTTTAGTTAGGTAGGTACTTGATTATTTTATTGCTATGATTATTATAATCTGATTAATCTATTTAAAAAAAAAAGTTTTTTTTTTTAACAAAAAAATAAAATACGCAAGTTAACTGTTCTTCGATCTTCCATAGCAAAAAATTCATTGCCTTTAGATAAAATATATAAGTACCTACCAATTTATACTTACATGATTGCAATTACAAATATAAAATATGAAAATTCGTTTATAAAATAACCATAAAAAAAACCTAAAGATCAACAAAACTTTGATTGAATTCAAATAAGAAAATAAGATATACGGACTAAACACATACATACATACACAATATCCCTTTTCAGTTTTGTATGCATTGAGCAGCTTATGCATGTCCGTATAGAAATATGTAGATGTGTCTATCTATAGGTAGGTATATTATAATTTCACTTCAAAGCACATTTTGTGTACAATTTGTACGTTCGTTGAACGATCGGTGAAGGTCGAGTCAATGAGTAGGTAGTTTAACAAATATTTTATGAATGAACAAAAGTAAAGCAGTTAAATTGTGTACCTAGGTGTGTAGTTAATAGAAAAAGTTCAAATCCTTTATATTTTGTAGGTAACTAGTTGGTTTTTGTTTTATTTTTTAGGTTTTTATGATTTATTCTCTTAATTTTGAATCGGGTACTTTTAAGTAAAGGAAATAGGTACTTACATTTATTACTAGGTTGACAACATTAGCTATAATTATTGTAGGTATCTACCTACAGATTCATTGAAAACCTAGTTTCTAAAGCCTAAATAGGTAGGTACCTAGATATAGAAAATTGTTTTAAATTGTTATGGATTATGATGCATGCCTTGCCTAGGTATGAATTTGAAAAAAAGTACGTGGTTAGATGTTTTTTAATTCGAATGATTATTGAGTGAAATTATTTCTCAATTGTAGAAAAGAAGAAGGAATGTAGGTTTTTTTGAATTACAATACAATATACCTATAGCCATATTTATTTTTAGAGAAGTGAGTTTTTAAGTAAGTAGGTTACCATCGGAAAATTAAAATTTTTTCTTAAATAAGCAGATATAAAGGTACGTAGGTAGGTTGGTTTTAAATTTTAAGACTGTGAGGTTCCCTTATGTTTTGCTAAATTCAAAGGACGAATATGTAGGTAGTTTAACAAATATTTTGGCACCTACATTATATATCGTCAGCTTAGTGCGTAAAGCTCCTCAAGCTGGAGGAAATTGAGATTTTGATAACAATTTCTTAAGAAATACATTCTGCTTTAATCATTTTTGTCGAATGTAACGTTGTTGGCCTAGAATCTTCAAGAGAAAATGAGTTTTTATATGGAGCCTAATGCTCCCTAGCAAATTTTTTAAAGCAGTTTTACGCAAAATATTATCTATCTGCCAATCTAAGTACATAAACATGGAAAATAAAATATTATCTCACTTCAAATTCAATACAATCTTTCCTTAGCGTCTGCATAGCTACGGGTTTTTTATAGTACCTACATAATATCTAGATCATGTTTGAATGTATCAAAATATAAAGCCGTTTGGGAAGTAAGCACCCCTCAGTTCCCTCTAGGTACTGCCCTGGATTATTATCGTAAATACATTTTTAATGAAATTTAGAAATGAACAAGACAGAGATAAAACCTGATTACACGATTCGTGTTTTCGGTCGTTTCGTATTTCGTCTTTTTGACACATTTGATGAGGGGTGTAGAAATGTAGAGGAATGAAGTATCCAAATACGTATGAAAATTTTAAGATTTTTTCTGGCTGAACTTTGACGTTAATGATTTGACAAATGAGTAGAGGCGGGGGGTGCTTATAATAATTTGCTTCAAATAATAAGCTTTACAATTGTTTTTCATAATTAAATACATATGTACAAATTAGAACAGGGAGTGATTTAAAAATATTTTTAGTTATTATAACTGTCTTCTTCGTTGTGTGTAACCATGAAGGTACGTACTTGTTAAAAAGACGAAACGAACGAAAAGACGAATCGTGTTATCAGGCTCATATATTAGGTGTGTTTTTTTGCAAGCCCAAAGGAATCGAACGAAAAAAACGACATCGGGGCTTAATTGTTGGAAAAAAACACACCTATTATGGCTGTTTGGTAAAGTGAAATGTTCACCAACTTTCCCAAACGTGGGTTTTTTGCTCCTATGGTTTTTGACAGCAAATTTTAATTGTAAGTAGTAATCAATCAGTAGGCAATTTTTGAAATTTGCTTTGAAAGCCTATTGGTTGTATGCACCGTAGTCATTAGAAAATAAACGCTTATATAATTTTTTTATTGTGTTAGCATACAATTTTAATTTAAAGCTGATCTGTTTTGTGGGCTATTAGGTCAGTTGTTTAAACGGATATTACGATTTTTATTTGATAATCAGCCCTATCACGATTTGTTTAAGAATCCGAAAAAAATGTCACCGAATGTGTTCTTAATGGCAATTTGTGTGAAATTTTGCACTACGATGGATTCTGTAAGTTTTTTTCGGAATTCGTAACAAGTGTCCAATTACGATGAATTTCGTGATAAGGCTGAATAATGAAGTTAATATTTAAATTTTGTATATACAAATAAAAAGTGTAGATTTTCGAAAAAATTAAGTTTCTTATATTTAAAAGAAAAAGTTTGATTCGGATCTCAAAATTTTTGTTTCAATTATCAAATCGTTTAGTAATTTTCTCGAAATCTAATTCAAGCCGGATTATTTATTTTCATTGCCTAAAAAAAAGAACTTGGATAAAGCCATACTTTTCCATGCAAATTTGAATTCCAAAAATTTTAGTAATTTTTGTGTATACGTAAACACTTTTCTATATCTACCTTTTTAACAACTTTTGAAAATATTTTTTCTTTTTTAATTCTGAAATCTATCAAGGAACAATGAAACTGTCCTTCGATACTTCATCTTCCGTAAATTTGGCTTTTCGAAACTTCTTCCTTTTGTAAAATTTCATTTTTTTTTCTTATTTGAACGGTTCGTGAATGGATCTTCAATAGTTCTCGCATAATAAATTTGGAACGAACGATATTTTATAGATCCACATCCTAGTGGTTGGACTTTAAAGGAACAACAAAATAAGAAACAAAAAGCTAAGAGAACGAAAGATATTTTATCGTTCTATGAACCTTGCTATTTATACAAAAACTTACAAAAAAAAATAAAGTGAGCTTATGAGTACGGTCTACTATTAAATATAAAATAACTTTACGCTGGACAACTGTTAACAGTACCTCGTATAGAACGATCTTTCAGATTTTTTTCATTATTGGCTGAATGTCAATAATTAAATTATTTATAGAAACTTCCAAAAAGCTCAAATTATATTGCATGTGAAAACTAAAAAAAAAATTTTTTAATACACTTTTTTTTTTTGAAAATTAGATATCTCAAAATTTGGTTTATGTCTGCAAAATGAAAACCAAAATCATTAAAACAGTCAGCACCTCTAATAGCCTCCTGTCTACGTCTAGACCTGTCCTGTCTAACTAGACAATCAGAATATATCATCATCATTATCGGCTCGACAACCGGGGTCCGGTCCTGGCCTCCTTCAACAAGTCTCTCCACCCATCCCGGTCTCGAGCCGCCTCCATCCAGTTGCGAACCCCAAGGCTCCGGGCGTCCTGGTCTACGCCATCTCTCCAGCGCAAGCATCGTCTACCACGCTGTCGTCTACCATAGAATGTACCACAAAGAACTTTCCGAGCAGGTTCATCTTCGCTCATGCGAGCTAGGTGCCCTGCCCACCGGAGTCTACCGAGCTTAATTTTTGTCACGATATCCGCTTCAAGGTAGATTGCGTACAATTCATGATTGTACCGTCTCCGGAATCGTCCTTTCTCACGTATGGGGCCAACAATTCTCCTTAAGACTTTTCTCTCGAACGCGGCGAAAAGCTCGAAGTGCCTTTTGCTAAGCACCCAAGTCTCGGATCCATATGTGAGTACTGGCAGGACCATGGTCCTGTACAGCAGCAGTTTTGAAGTTATGGTGAGATTTCTGGATTTGAAGAGCTTTGACAGACTATAGTAGGCTCTGTTGGATTTGAGAAGCCGCCCGCGTATTTCTTCTTCTATATTGTTATCGGCTGCTACTATTGACCCAAGGTATTTAAAGGATTGCACCACTTCAAATTCGTGCTCCGCTACCTTGATTGTTTGACCAACTGTTCCTCTAGCATTCGACGCCACCATGTACTTTGTTTTACATTCACTAATGTGCAGCCCCAGATTTTGTGCCGCCTGCTCGATCTGGATGAAGGAATCATGTACAGCTTGCTCGGTTCTTCCGACGATGTCTATGTCGTCTGCGTAAGCCAGTATCTGGCTGGACCTGTTGACGATGGCCCCTCTTGTTGCCGTGCCAGATTCACGGATTGCTGTCTCCAACGCCAGGTTGAAGAGGAGGCAGGCCAAACCATCCCCTTGTCGGAGTCCATTAAAGATGTTAATTGGTTTGAATAGCAATCCGGCTATTTTTACTTGGCTTGTTACGTTGGTCATGGTCAACCTACATAGTCGTGTCAATTTATTTGGGATGCCGAATTCTCTCATGGCTTTGTAAAGTTCTACCCTGGCTATGCTATCGTAGGCGGCCTTAAAGTCTATAAAAAGATGGTATGTTGGGATGTTAAATTCTAGGCATTTTTCCATCGCCTGCCTAAGGGTAGAGATCTGATTAGTTGTTGATTTGCCTGGAATGAAACCACACTGATATTGTCCGATGATGGTTTTAGTGTATGGGGTTATCCGGTCTTGTAGGATAGAGGAGAGTATCTTATAGGCGGTACTCAACAACGTGATACCTCTATAATTGCTGCACGTTGTGACATCTCCCTTCTTATGTATGGGGCAAATTATACCTTTTCGCCAGTCTTCTGGAATTTCTTCATGCTCCCACACGTGCACTATAATCTCATGAATTGCTTGACGTAAAGCTGGCCCACCGTGTTGAAATAGTGCGGCTGGTATACCATCGGCTCCCGGGGCTTTGTTTTTCTTTAGCCGGCCTATAGCCTTCTCAACCTCTTCTATGCTTGTTGGAGGCAACATAGGGTACTCTTCTTGAAGTAGTGGAGCCTCCACTTCTGCAGTGAGCTGACCATTTAGCAATTCATTGAAGTACACTTCCCATCGCTCCAGTATGCTTTGAGGATCGGTGATCAGATTTCCCTCTCCGTCCTTGGAGTATGTGCAGCGTGGTGTGTACTGCGTCATGTTTCGGACGGATTGGTAGAACTTCCGCGCCTGGTGCGGACCTCGCTCTCGGCTTTTCTCTATTTCACAGATTATGTTCTTCTCCCAGGCTGATTTTTTCTGTCTGTGAAGCCGTTTTTCAATTCTTCTGAGCTCTTTATATTCTCTCTCGGTACGCAACATTCTTACGTTCAGTCGCTAGCTTGCATTCATCATCAAACCAGTCGTTCCGATTTCTACGACTGCTGCCTAAGATGGAGTTTGCAGTACTAATGACAGTATTCTTAAGGCGTGTCTGTTTCTCATCTACGCCCAGCATACTGGCTCCAGGACTTACTCTACCCAGTTCTAGGGCGAGTCCTAACGCATTACCAAAGGTGTAACTGGTGTTTTCATTGCGCAGAGCAGCCGTGTTGATTCGAACCTGATCGGCGGATGCAATACGTCTTCGCAAGGCAATCCGCCCTCGGAAAACCATACCAACAAGTTAGTGATCCGAGTCGATATTGGCACCTCGGTACGTTCGTACCGTCATCAAGTTCGAGTAGTGGCGACGGTCTATCAACACGTGGTCAATTTGGTTACGAGTGACTCCATCAGGTGATACCCAGGTGGCTTTGTAGATATCTTTACGCGGGAACCTGGTACTCGCAACGACCATGTTTTTCGATGCTGCCAATTCTAAGACTCGAAGTCCATTGTCATTAGTGTTCTCATGCAAACTATGGGTGCCTGCGTAATGCCTGAATACCGGCTCCCGACCTATTTTTGCATTCAAATCCCCAAGGATGATTTTTACGTCATACCTTGGACAGGCATTGAGGGCCCTCTCGACTTGTTCGTAGTAAGTCTCTTTTTCTTCGTCTGAGGACTCCTCCGTAGGTCCGTGAACGTTAATGAGGCTGATGTTCTTAAATTTGCCTCGCACGCGAAGGGTGCATAGCCTTTCGCTTATAGCGTTAAAGCCGATGATGGCAGACTTCATTTTTTCGCCGACTAGGAAGCCTACTCCTACATGGTGTTTTTGTATGACAGCTGTAATATAAGTCATAATCTTTCTTCTGTAGAACACCATTCCCTGTCGATCTAATTTCTTGTAGTGCTGTTATGTCAGCTTTATATTTTCACAGGGCATCGGCTAGCTGCTGAGCAGCTCGAGCTCTATAGAGCGATCGTACGTTCCATAAGAAAATTCGTAAATCGTTTTTGCGTTTTCTTTGCGTGGGTTGTCGTCGTGCGATCAGTCCGTTTCCGAGGCTTGTTGTAGGTCTCAGAATTCTTTTAGTTTTACGGAACAGGGAATTAACCTGTTGCCAACCTGTTAAACCTTTTTAAAGGCTTGTTTCTAGCAGCCGCCGCGAAGAGGCTATGATCACACTTCCACCAGTCCCGAATAGTTACGGCACGTGCATGTATTCGTATGCTACATGTTATTCCCCGTATTTGGCTGATGGCTGACCGCCATATATCAGAATATATATCAAGGTTAAATTAAGGGTAAGTTATTAAAAATAACCGCACTAGGTACATACCTCCCTCATATAAACAATGATACCTACGCTACATGTTTCTCTAAAGCCGTAAATCAATTTCTTTATTTAATTTTTCAAACAAGATCTTTGAGTGAACATTTCTTAAAAATATCATTTTCAAACTCAAAAAGTGAAAAAATGCTAGGTATAAAGTTTTATTTATAAAATTTGTAGGTACCTAGGTACCTACATACCTACGTAGGTAATCTATTTTTTTTTTTAAATTGAAAGTTGAAAACAATCTTTTTTTATTAGAAAAATTTCCCTCCCATACGGCTCTTTTCTTGTCTATTTCCAATATAGGTGCCTACATAAAATAGCATTTTCAATTAACCCTTAACAGCGACTAGGGACACAAAAAACTCAAAAAACAAAAAAAAAATGTCTCCATTTCAAACCTATTTAATGCCATCCAAATATGAAAACCCGAAAAAACGACCATCCAAATAGATACACTACACATATCTACATATGTACATCCATAAAAATATATGTACATTCCTACAAAAAACAATTGCACGTTTTAAGTAAAAACGTGTAAAAATAAATACAACAATTGTACGACTTTTAATTTTTGGCACCCCTAAAGTAAACAAAGTGATCCTTTTTGTCTACATTTATCTTCACGACGCGACGCTTGATAACAATAATTACAACAACAAACTTAAAAAACTGAAGTGACGTAACCTTGTATCCTTCATTCATCGTGCTTCTTAACAACTTACCCCGCGTGATACAAACAAAAAAACACATTCGCTTATCCCAAAAAAAAAAATAATGTGTAGTCTACCTGAATATTCACTGCGCTGGCTGCTCTGTGCGTACATACTCATGTGTTTTGTATGTATGTAGGTAGGTATGTGGAACAAAATCCACACAATCCACTAGATTCCACAATTTTTACAAAAATGGTTTTAGTTTCAGGTAAGCTATAAGCCGCCATCTAGGCGAGCTTTAAACGTAAGATTCTCGTTCGGTCGAAGTGGTTCCTCTATGTGTATAAACTCAATGGTAATATCATTAGCATTTAAATTTTTGTTCAGTTCTGCGCATCTGTGAAAATGGCGGATCCAGTGTCTCTTTACTTGTCAAAATGCTTATATTTGTTGTTGTTTCTAGTAATGCCATGTGGAGTTTTCGTGGACACTCGAGCCGCCATGTTTAATTTTTGACTGACAACCTGCGCAATATATTACCTTAGATTTGGGTACTGTGTTAAGAATGCATCTCACAGGTCGACATCATCTGGGAATGATCGTGTTATATATGTTTGATTCTGCTCTGTTTGAAAAGGTTGCATGGTTTGACTTCGACAAATCGATTTAAATAGGAGATGAAAAAACTTATCATTTTTATTTCCACTGGATGCGATATCTTTTTAACGCTATTATCGGTGATATTACGAAGAAATAGTTTACATTTACGTTAATCGTTTAATGAGCCACACTGTATTCTACCTGATGATTCAGTTACTGAAATAAAAACACAAGTAGAGCATATCTTGCCAGTGCTGCAACCGATAAAAAAGCCAACGACCTCGACAAAAAATATTCACAAGCAAGATCACTACATTACCAGTTACGGACGTAAAAGTGTAAAGCCTAATTTGTATCAAACGTAAAAAAAAAAAAATAATAATAATCTGTAGCCAGTTTTTGAGGGAGATGTTGTATAGCATAAGTTAATCATGAAGTATAAATGGCTGGTGGATACTCTCTCTCTCTCTCTTTCTAGAAATATATTTATATTTTGTACATAGAATAAAGAATTAGGTTAAGCTTGAAATGAAAAGAAATAAAATATCACTTTTGCACTATTTGCAAATATTAAGTGGTAAGTTTGACTATCTCTCAAAAAATAAAAATGCATGAAAGCATAAGTGGTCAATTATTTTAAAAATTTGCCTATGTAATGTTCTTTTGAAAATGGTATAACACATGCTTGTGTTCTCAATAATAACCAATAAAATAAGCTTTTAATCTACTGAAGGAGCGTTTTAACATTTACTCAAATGAAAATTAGGTTACAGAGATTAGTGAATTATTAGGGCTATAAATGTACTATTTGCAAATAAAGTATGTTACTTGATGTAAGCCTCGGCTCTGTTGTTCATGAGGGTCCCATGTTATTTTAGCACTTGAGGTACAGAAACAGTCGCTGACGTACAACAAGAATTTTAATCTTAACGTTAATTTATATTCGAGTATGAACGATTGCTCAAAAAAAATCTTCTTCCTGTTGTCAAGAACAGGGCAACAAATAAAACATCAGTTTTTCATATTTGTTAAAAGTTTTTTATTCAAGCTTCAGATCCCTTACCGTGGGTCGGGGGAAATCTTTAGCTATACGTAGAGACAGTTTCTTAAGACTGCCTAAGTGAGATCCAATGACCCCTTTTTGTAGGTATTTATTGCTAACGCAGCAAATCTTAGTTTGACTGCGGATGATGCGATGATTCAAATAATTCTTTGTTGTGAAATAGATTTGGTATCCATTCGATACTCTCGCACAAGTTACTGAAGGAAAAAAGTGCTGATATGCAAGTTATGGTATTTCTTATGATCGCATCATCTTGGATATAAACAATGAATCTTTGATACATTGTTTATGCTTTGATTCGTTCATTGTTTATATTAATTAAACTTGAAGTCAAGTGTTTGCGGGGACGCACAAGTGTGCTCTGATATAACAGTTATTTATAACTCTCATGGAATAGACAATTTATAACAGTTATTACAATTTTTCGCCATTTAAAGTATGAAATATTCTATGCCCGACGGACTACAGAGGGCCCTGTCCCTGTGGTTTGTGCTGGTAATTAAATTTAGGGTGGGTAACATCAAGTGACATACTTTACCAATTAATATCTGCAAATAGTACTGTTTTAGGCCTATTAATTGAGTATTCACTGTAACTTAATTTTAATTTGAGCAAATGTTAAAAAGGTCCTTCAGTAGGTTAAAAGCTAGTTATATTGGTTATTATTGAGAACACAAGTATGTGTTGTACCATTTTATATATTAAATACACAGGTTTTTAAAATAATTGAGCACTTTTGCTATTGTACTTTTTTATTTTTTTAGAGATAAATATAAATATATCATCATTTTTGTATTAAAAAAATAATATGAAAAATTAAAATTTAGGCAAAAGTGATATTTTATTTCTTTTCAGTTCAAGCTTAACCTAATTCTTAATACTTATGCTATACAGTATACAACATCTCCCTCAACAACTGGCTACAGATTATAATTTTTTTATTTTTTTTTTTACGTTTGATACAAATTAGGCTTTACACTTTTACGTCCGCTACTGGTAATGTAGTGATCTTGCTTGGGAATGTTTGTTGTCGAGGCTTTTCTATCGGTTGCAGCACTGGCAAGATATGCTCTACTTGTGTTTTGATTTCAGTAACTGAATCATCAGGTAGAATACAGTGTGGCTCATTAAACGATTTACGTAAATGTAAGCTATTTCTTCGAGGCAAGAGGAATCATAGGAGAGTCGGTAAGGTGGAATGGTTGGACAATTCAGGAAAGGTTAGGAAATTTGGAAAGGAATAGGTGGGAAAAGGGATTTGAGTGCTAAGTTTCGGGGAACACGGCCTGCTTGCGGTGCTCAGCTTAACTCGCCGGAATGGGAGGGGATCTTGCCCCCGAAACTTAACCTCACCTGCAACAAGAACACAAATCAGGCCTAGGAAAAAAAATCAAAGAAATTGACGGCGGACGGACGATCACCCTTCAAGGCACTGCTGGTGTTGATGCAGCGTTGCCAACCCCACCCAGCCATGGGAATCCGTTGGCCCTGTTTGGATTCCCCCACAAATGTCGATGCCAGGTTCCGGTCATATCATCTTCCGCGCAGCAACTTTGTTACCCTCCACACCCCTGTAAATTATCACTTAGTAGACCATGATTTCTCTAGCGAAATCAAAAAAAAAAAAAGACATTAATTTCATCCACAAGAGACATTTAAAACCAATGTGCATCGGTATCTCCTTTTCAATCCCCTCCAATCTACCTAATCGCTCGTGCTGTGTATATCATATTAAGGGTAGTCACAACCCCTTTAGTGCGCGCTAAATTAAAAAAAAAAAAATAGAGTTACAAAGATATCGCATCCAGTGCAAATAAAAATGATCAGTTTTTTTAATCTCCTATTTAAAGCGATTTGTCGAAGTCAAACCATGCAACCTTCTCAAACAGAGCAGAATCAAACCCATATAACACGATCATTCCCAGATAATGTTGACCTGTGAGATGCATTCTTAAGATACAAATTTTATTATTTGAATTCGTTTGCCAATGCAACACTTTTGAGTATAATGCATGTTCGTTCCTTTTTCCAGTGCCACACTCACAGGAAGGCAACAACAAAAACAACCCATATTTGCTTAGCTGTGGGACTGTTGTGGATGTCTACTATGCCAGACAAGGTCAAACCATGTTCGGCAGACGAAATGTATTTGAAAGGGTTGTTTTTTATTTTGTGTTCATTCAGAACATGTTGTTGTTGCTTGAATGAAATTGGGGAATATGAGTAAGGGTTGTTTTATTTTTTATTTTTGTTCATTGTAAAAATATTGTTGCTCCTTTAATGCGACTGCGAATGAGTCATGATTATGATTCAAATTTATAGCGTTTTTTTATCATTTACCTACATGGTAAGGTCAATTTTTTAATTTCTAGTCTCATTTAGAAATTCTATCTTTTATCAAAGTTTTGTTGATCTTTAGGTTTTTTTAATATTTATTTTATAAACGATTTTTCAGATTTTAAGTTTTTAATTGCAATCATGTAGGTATAAATTGGTAGGTACTTATATATTTTTTCTAAAGGCAATGAATTTTTTGCTATGGAAGATCGAAGAACAACTTTCGTATTTTATTTTTTTTTTTTTTAACTTTTTTTTAAATAGATTAATCAGATTATAATAATCATAGGAATAAAATAAGTTAGTACCTACCTAGCTAAAATCCATTAAAGGCTAGATCTAGATGGTTTAACAAAGAAAAGCTCCCAAAATGGGTTGATTTTTTTAAAATGTGTCATTATATAGCTTTTTCAGTTTTTTTTTAGCACAGCTCTAGAGTTGATTAGTTTTATTTATTTCTTACTAGCTGACCCGCCCGGCTTCACACGGGTAGACAAACCTACGCTTTGAAGAAAAATTACAAAACAAAATATAAATAAATATATTTAAGCTAATTTTTGTAATCGAATACTACTTAATGGGTTATAATCTACTTCACGTTATGAGTGGCGAAATTCGTAAAAAAATGATCATCTTTATTACTTTCCCAAAGCAAAAAAAAATTTTGTAATCAAAAACAATTTTTAATGTCTATCCCAATTAATTCAATGCCTATGTACATATCAAATTTTTAAAAACAACCTTTCCAACACAAACAGAATTTTTGAAATCAGATACCACTTTTCGTCTTTACACCCTTTCACCCAAATATCAAATTTAAAAAAAAATCCTAAATCCATCCACTCAAAATAACCTTTCAAACACAAAAAGAATTTCTTAACTCGGACAATTTTTTATTATTACCCCATTTCACCCTACAAATAAAAAAATTTGAAAAAGAATATCCCTAAAGCCATTTCTTAAAGAAACCCTTTCAAATATAAAAAGAACTTCTTAAATCGGGCAATTTTTTTTATCTTACCCCATTATTTCACCGTAAAAATTGCAAATTTAAAAGAAAAATCCTCGAAGCCATTTCATAAGAATAATCTTTCAAACGCAGGTAGAATTTTTTTTAATCGGATACGTCTTTTTCATTTTACCCCATTTCACCGTACAAAGTGAATTTTTCCGATATTTTTATAGTTATTCGGGGAAGAGACAAATCCAACAAATCAAAGACCATTAAAATCGGTTCAGCCGTTCTTGAGTTATAAGTGTTGTAACTAAAACGACTTTGTTTTATATATTAAGATATAGGGTGTCCGCCGGGAAGGTATACTACTTTGTTTTGTCGCCATTTTGGTAAACATTAGTCTTGAAAGTTCATATTTGGCAGTCGTGAAGTAGACACGTGAAATTTTTGGGAAAAACAACAAAACGCACTATTTATCGTGTAGTGAATGATTTCGAAGAAAGAGGTTCTGTAGGTGATAGGCCCAAGCATGGACCACAACGTACTGCAAGATCGGCTGAAAACATTACTGCTGCTCAAATAAGTGTTACTTCTTTGAAAATTAAAACGGCGTTATGGTAACTGTGAGTGGGGAGCGATATCGTGATATGATTGAAAACTTGTTAACGCCACAACTGCATGCTTTGGGCTTGATTAACATGTGGTATCAACAAGACGGTGCCACATCGCATACAGCCAGGATTACAATGGAATTACTGCGAGACCTCTTTCCACAACAAGTTATTTCAAGAAATGGTGATGTTGATTGGCCTCCACGGTCGCCTGATTTGACTGCTCCGGACTTCTTTTTGTGGGGATATCTGAAAAGCAAGGTTTATGCAAACAAACCAGAATCGCTTGAGCAACTCAAACAAAATATTCATGATGAAATTAATGAAATAACGCGTGAAATGTGTGAGAATGTAATTGAAAATTTTCCTAAAAATTGCTCGCAATTGTGAGACTAACAGAGGCGGACATTTGCCTGATATTGTATTCCATACATAATTGCCAACTTTAAATAAAACATTTATCAATATAAGATCCATTCTCTTTCATTTAATCAAAAATTATAAACAAACAAAGTAGTATACCTTCCCGGCGGACACCCTGTATTATTAGTAAAACATGATTGATATTTTTTTTTTTTGCATTAAGCGGACGAATAGGGATATTTTTAATTTACATAGATATGGAAAAACCCACCCTAATTTGAACAGGAAACTGGCCAAAAGCGAAAAAATATAATCACCGAGTATGGGTATTTTTGTATGACCCAGTACCTCTATATATATATATACCTACTTATGGGTAGGTAAACTTTATTTTGGCATGAAAACAATCCTTTTGTTTTTTTAACGTCTCAAAATGTACTTTTTTTTAATATATCAAAACAAATCAGGAATCTTGTAGATTTAAGTTTGCAACAAAAGTTGCTGAATTCAATTTTGAGTACCTATGTTTATGTAGTTAAATATACATATGTATGTACCTGCGATGAGGTAAGGTAAGCAATCAAGTCATCTTTTGTTAAAATATATTAACCTAAAAGCTTCTCATGCAAATTTGTTAAATAATATTTGTACTAGGGAAGGCTAACAAATTTTTAAATTTTATCATAGCAAGAGATACGAAATTTAAAGAAATTTGTATTTTCTAGCGAAACTTGATTATAATGAACTTTCCCGAACGAAGGTTTTGAATCACCTTGGACTTACTAGCTCACGCTTTTAAACCTACATAGGGCATTTAAGGTTAGGTTACAACAATTTGTAGTTTTATTTTTGTTACTTATTTTTACTTTGTTCATTTGGTTCCTATTAAATTTGAAATGTATTCCTTTAATTATTACTTAATGTTAAAACAAAAAAAAAACACTATTTGTGGAAACTTTCTCTAGAACTTAAAACAAATGAAAACATGCAAAATAAATTCAAATTTTAAATAAATTTTTAAAAATAAATTTTTTTGAAATCTTGAGCGTTTTTTTAAATTTTATTTAAAGTTGGAGCACTCACAGATTATTTTTAGTTTTTTATTACAGAGAATTAAGAGGGGTACACATACGGTGACCATATTTTTTTTGAAATGTCATTTCTTATTCGATTTCGCAAATAGGGCGAATGTAAAACGAAAGAGGCGAAGACGAAAGTAGTAATGCTAAAACTCATTTCTCGCCACTTAAAACGATTCGCTTCGTATAACCTAATCAGGAAACAGTTCTAAATTTTTCGGCGATTAGGCACTCCCTGCACAGAATAGAAATTACACAAATACAATGACAAAAATAAATCAATTTGAAATTGTGTTCCATTCACTACCAAAAAAATAAATTTAAAATTTGAAATCTGAATTTACCAATGGAAAGCCCTATAAGTTTCAATCATAAAAAACACTTTAGCGGGTCAGATGGTGTACCGCCGCAGCAGACAGAAGTGAAAAAGTGTTCTATGGATTGATTTTTGTTTTTTTTTTTTGTATACAAATGTTTAAATTCACTACTGCCATTGTATATATAATCTATAGTACTATCATGATGACGAACGACCGACGCGCTACCATACGGCCACACATAAAGCTAATGTTGCTAACAACTGTTGCAAAGGAAAGTGGAGATTTTGAATTCTCCAACAAAGGAGAATAGTTTTTTAATACAAAAATGAGAGCCCACTAAATTTATGAAAGTTAGAGGGAGGCAGGAAGTAACAATTTTGTGCTTTTTGTTTTATGAATGGGATTTGTTTTTTTTTTGCAGAGGAAGGGGTTGTTTTTGCTTTTATCATTTTTTATAGAAAGGGGAAAATGTTTTTTTTTGTTTGTTTTTTGGGTATAGGCAGAACGAAAATAAATATTGTTTAAAAGAAGGCTTGATTTTTTGGCTTTTGCCTTTTGCCTGTGACGTAGTGTGGGAATAGAGGAAATGTATAATATGCATGCAAATTATTCAAACTCGGTTACCACTAAGAATAATAATGTTGTTGTAAATGAATACTTTTTGACTGAATTGTATGGCGAAGGATGTTATACGCCTTTGTAGGTAGGTTTTCCGTTGAGATTTAAGTTAAGTAAATACATAGGTATAAATATATTAGAAAGGCTCTATTTAAGGTTTTTTTGTGATATCAGGTTAAATCAGGTAAGTATCTAGGTAGGTATATATGGAAGGGTATTGACAGATGATTGTTCGTTAGGTTGTAAAATTCAATAACTAACCATCAGATTGAGCTGAAACTTAGACAATGCAATTATTGATGAATCAGAAGTTCACGTAAGTAATTTGTTTAAACTTTTCTATAAATTGAGCTGAACATCGAAATATAAAAATTAGTTAAAAACTGAAGAAAAAATAATCCGTTTGAGCTGAAACTTGAGAAGTTTTAAGTTTACCATCATACCTGAATATCATCTGATGAATATATTACGTGCAGTTTTTCATTTAATTTTTAAATTCATGTGGCCTTAGGTTTTTTATTCAGACAAATTTATAGTTTAGACTTTAAGAAGAGAAAAGTATCCTAATTAAATTAAAATTAATGTGTTTTTTCTTGAAAATTAATTATCAATGTTCTGGAAAGTTAAAACAAAACACTTATTTTTCTGCATTCGGCTTAATTAAGTTAAATTTTTTAAGAAATCGGTTTGGAATGCTAAACAATTAACAAATGTGGTAATCATGTCTTACTTTTTCTTATAAGTTTGACCTTTTTTCTGGTAAAATTTGGGATATAGGTTGGTTTGTTTCTTATAGTAACGACTAAGTGGGTGTTTGAGTGGGATTATTTGCTTGCAAATAAGTTTAAGAGTTCATTTTGAAATAATTAATTTTATTTATGCTCACAAAAACTCTTTTTAACTTAATTTTATTTAAAAAAATAGTTTTTAGGAGTATTGAAATTGTTTTTTTTTTAAATAAACACCAAAGTTTTGTCTTTTTTTAATTTTTCAATTTCCTTAATTTTTTTAAAAAATTATTTTAAGGAGCATTGCAATTGTTTTTTTTTTTTAATTAAAACACCAAATTTTTATTTTTTTTTTAATTTTTTAAAAATATAAACTATTTTTTTCGGAAAAAATGTACTGTAAAATGTAATGTAAAGTATTTTTTTAGGTGCATTTCAATGGATTTTCAAAATTGATTAGCCAAATTTAATTTTTGTTTTAATTTTCGACAAATTGTCTGCTGATGAAAGCAATTTTTTTCCAATAAAAACATTTGATTTTTTTCAAATCTTTCTAAATTGCCTATATGTATTCCTATTTTCATTTCATTTTTTTTTCAATCTAAATACATAAATAGATACCGACTTAAAATAAAATTGATTTTTTTTTAATTTTTGTCTAAATTGTATAATTAGTCAGCTACCTACAAAATATTTTTTTTGGACAGAAAGGTACCTTTTTTACCCATTAAATAGGTAGATACCTAGGTTGTATTTTTTTTTCGAAAAAGAAAGCTAGGTAGGTTGTAGGTACCTATAAGATATTTGATGTGGTTTGAAAAATAATTTTTAATATGTGGGTGGTTGGTTAATATTTAAAATTTACGTACATACCTACCTACCTACCAAATACATTCATATATATGTATGTAGGTTAGGTACCTATCTACATTTCTTTCAAATGTTTAAAAATTAAATGTTTTAATAGGTACCATCCTGTGCATACACACCCACCCACCCACCTACATCCCTACATTGATATTTACATAATGTACCTATACCTATACCTTCATACCTACCTAAACTTTAAAAAACAAATTATACCTACCTACCGAATACCTACATAATTATTATTAATTTTGTTATTCAAAATTCCAATTACCTATCTTCTTTTTGAATAACAAACATAATAACATACCTACTGTGAAAAAAGCCTACCAAAAATCTATTAAATATATGTAGCTATACCTATGTACCTACTATACTTGAAAATTGGGTATACCTACCTATGCACCATAATTCAAAATGTGCAACGTTGTATTCCACTAAGCTATAGTGAAATTTAACAACGTTGCTTTGAAAATCTAAACTGAAAATTTAAAAACAAATTCAATATTGTGTTGAAAAATAAAATCATGAAGTAATTATATATAAACATATGTCTATAGCCTGGCAATAGAAAAAAAATTAATTCTTATACATTCAAATACCTACCTACTCAAGTTTTCCTTGTAAAAAATAATAAACGATAGAATACCTACATACAAATGTAAACATATAGCGTTTTTTCTCCTATATTCTGGTCGTTGTCATGGCAAAAATGTCTGATTTAGTTATCTCCTTTACTCCCCTTATTGTTGTCAGAACAATTAAATACAACCCTCTCCCTCTATTTTTTTCTTCTACTTCTTACTTTTTCCTTGTGTCTCAAGTTTCCACTGCCAACTAATTGACGAGCCCAGCGCCGCGTAACGGCCACATATAAAGAAGAAAAAATCAGTCTCGTGGTAGTACTATAGGTTCTATATACAATGCTACTGCTTAAATTATTGAGAAGCATTAGATTGAAAAATTATAAAAAAAAATGGGACGAACCATCAAAACGATGTACCGATGTATCCCAAAATCCCAAAAATAAGACCATTTTCTCAAAAAACGTGGAAAACCTAATTCCGGTATGTCAATTTTTTTTGCAAAAATCTAAAACGTAGTTTTCTTACAATTAACTTGTTTATTACAAGTACAAAGTTTAATCAACATCATTAGAGCCGTTTTTGAAAAAAAAAAACAACGAATTTGTATGGCAGCTACCCGTTCTAGATGAGTTAAAACAAAAATTCGAATTTCGCCTCTAGGGAATCATATAAAAATGCTCTGTACCAAATTTGAAACAAATCGGTCCACCCGTTTAGGCTCTAGCTCAAATAACAGTAGACGCACGGACACACCGACGCACAGAATTGCGGACGGCATGACGAAACCAATCTTTTCGGACTTCTCGATCATCGTAGTGTTAGTTTCGATTGCAACCTTGAAATATTTTTTTTCGATAGATAGGTAACTACCTAATGTAATTTCTATTTCTTAACCTCCCCGCCACTTCTTAAGTAATTCCTTCTAAAAAAACCCACAAAAGTGTGTATCTACCTACACTAAACTTAAGTCTGTTACTTTTCCACGCCAGTGCTCTCTTATCCAGAAAAAAATGTAAATAACAAAATTAACCTTGCCCAAGAAGAATTATTCCTTGCATTAAAATGTTGAAAAAGGAATCACATCAGCCAGAAATACAAAAAACACACACAAATTTTAATCACAAATAAAAAGATAAAAAAAAAAAATAAAAAATAAAGTAACATCATGTACTGGTATAATTCATACTGGTTCGATCAGACTGGGACGTAGCGGTACGTCCCAGGCGTTTGAAAATTGGTAATTTTTTTTGCTCTGCATGCGTATCTGTGGTAATATGTTATTTTTTTCATTGCGTATAAAATAAGACCTAAGAGATGCTGCTGCTCCTTCCATCCTGGCTGGCTCCCATCTTCTATCACTCCTATATACAATATTGTTTCTTAAGATTTTGTGGTAGCTTGTTCATTAAGACAAGTTGATCCTTTGAATTCCAAAATAGAACTGATTTATATTTATTTTTATTGTGTAAGCTTTTTACTATTTATACTAAAATTTTGTTAACATTCGATAAACAAACTTAATAAATTATTCTATGATTGATTGATAAATTGTTCTTAAACTAAGTGAATATTATTATATTTAAAACTAAGTGAAATATAGAATTTAAAGTAAATTAATGGGTCGCCACAGGACTCGCCATCTAGAGACAACAATATCTATCTGGAATATGAACTCTTCTGCCAGATTTTGTTGTTTGAGTGGTTGTCATATGAGGTGGAATTGGAGTAACATTTGATTCTTCTGGTTGGTCTTGATCTTGATCGTTTTAAAGAAATGCTGGTTTGAGGCGGTCTATTGATATATTTTTCTGGTGTCCTTTAATCTCGAGTGTGTTATATATGTTAGTTTTCGACTTCACAAGGTATGGGCCATCATAGTGTTGCTGGAGTGGCTTTTTGACTGCATCTTTGCGAAGGAAAACATGACTCAAATTTTGAGGTTTTTGTTGACGAACATTTTGTAAGAACCGTGACGTTCAGGTTGTATAGGTTGAAGATTTTGCATCGTGTCTCGAAATTTATTGAGGAAAACATGGTTGGATGAACAATCAGTTGATATGAACATATCGCCTGGAAATCTTAATGTTGTACCATAAACAAGCTCAGCTAAGGTTGCTTTGTATTCTTCTTGTAAGGACGATCTGAGGCCGAGCAGAACAATTGGGAGTTTGGGAGTTTCTGTTCCATGGCATTTGATTGCTGTCTTCAGAGTTCGGTGGAATCGCTCTATCATTCCATTTGCCTGGGGATGATTAGGCGATGACCGGTGTCTCTTGGTGCCCAGATTTTTTCACAGCTTATTGAAAAGAGAGGATTCACATTGCCTTTTCTTTAGGGATTCCAAACCTGGAGATCCAACCGAAAAGAAAGGCTGTTGCAGCTGTTTCGGCGGTGATATCTGGGAGAGGAATAACTTCTGGCCATCTTGGAAATCGATCAATGCAGGTGAGGGCGTAAGTGAATCCACCTGAATATGGCAATGGTACAACTATATCTAGATGAGCATGATTAAATCTTTCTTCAGGTGGTGAAAAATTGGCAATTGGAGATCTTGGATAGTGTTGTATCTTGCTTTTTTGGCAGCTAATTCACGTTTGAGACCATTTACGACAATCTTTCTGCCCAAATAAAACGTTCTTTGAGCATCTGAGTAGATTTCTTAATACTGGGATGTGACAAGTTGTGTATTGTATTGAAAACTTGACGTCGTAGATTTGATTGAATATATGTCCGTGCCTTGCCTGTCGAAATATCGTAAAAGAATTGGTGATTCTTATTTGGGAGTGTGATTACTTTTAGTTGTAGAGATGAAGTTGAGTTGAGGAGTTTTTGGAGTTCTTCATCATTTTGTTGTTGATTAGCGAAATCAGTGAAGTCAATTGAGGATGGTGAACAAATGGCTTTTACTCTGGATAGAGCATCAGCCACTACATTGTTCTTGCCGTTGAATTATATCTGTGGTTAACTGTCCGATGCAGCTCAAATGTCTGATTTGACGAGGGCTTGATTCAGGTTTTTGTTGAAAGACGAAAGTAAGAGGTTTGGGGTCAGCATAAAGAACAAACTGTCTCCCTTCTACCATGTGTTGAAAATGCTTGATTGCCATGTAAGCACTTAGAAGCTTGCTATCATAGGCACTATATTTCGTTTGGGTTGGTGAGAACTTTTTTGGAAGAACCCAAGAGGTTGCCAATGATTGTATACAAACTGATGAATAACAGCGCCTGAAGCTGTAATGGTTGCATCTGTAATTATTGACAATGGAGCGTTAACATCTGGATGTGTAAGTAGAGTTTAGTTGGCTAGAGCTTCCTTACAGTCTAGAAAAGCATTTTCGAGTTCGGGCGTCCAATTAATAATAGTTTTATCATTCTTCGCATGGATATGCATGAAGAAGAGCTTGGATCTGTGCAGCTTTGGGAACAAAACGTCTGTAGAAATTGAGATTTCCCAAAAATCTTGGCTCTTGGACTGTTGATGGCTTCTTGTAGGAGATGATGGCCTTAACTTTGGATGGCAATGGTTTGATTCCTTGTTCGGTGACAAGGTAACCCAAGCAGCTTACAGATGACGATTCGAAGAAGCATTTGGAAGGTTTGATGGTAAGTCCATACTCTCGAAATCACTCTATAAATTGTTTGAGATGCTCTCGATGATCTTCAACTGCGTTTGATGGGATAAGAAAGTCATCAATATATGGAAAACAGAAATCCAGGCCTCTTGTTACTTCGTGCACGAATCGTTGAAAGGTTTGCGCAGAGTTTCACACACCAAAAGTCATCTCATCACCATGAACCCAAACAGCCCAAAAGGAATGGTAATAGCTGTTTTTGGGATGTCTTCTGGTTCCACAGGGATTTGATGGTATGCTCGAGTGAGATCTATGACGCTGAACACTTTATTGCCCTTGAGATGATGAGCGAAATCTCCAATGGGAGGCATGGGACAGCGATCTGAGATGTTGATAGCATTGAGTCGTCTATAGTCGCCACAAGGTCGCCAGTCACCATTGTTCTTCTTGACCATATATCAAGAGGACTCGCCCAACTGCTCTTAGAAGGTCGACAAATCCCTTGGCTGAACATGTACTCGAAATCTTGCTTTGCGGTTTTGAGGTGTTCGGGGGAAAGACGTCTGGATTTATTGTTTCAATATTTGCTGCACTTGATGAAGTTGTTGCACCAAAACCATCTGTTTGAAGATTTGTTTTTCGATCGATTAGTTTCTTGTTTTTAACGTCAACTAAAAGATCGAAAAATTACAGGAAATCGGATCCAATGATTCACTGGGTGTCTTGGGCAATGACAAAAGGCCAGGAAAAGTTTCTGCGAAGACCAAGGTTGAGTGACATCAATCGTTCTCCATAAGTTGGAATCTCAGTGCCATTCGCTGCATAGATAACGCTATTTGATTGGTCTTTCCGCTTGTCTATACTTGTAGGTGGAATGACTGAAATTGTAGCTCCGGTGTCTATAAGAAAACATTTTTTCGTAGATTTCTCATTGACATAAAGGCGACTTATGGTGTCTGCGGCCTGGCTAGTCGCTGATTGCTGTCCGAAAATTAGTTTCCCGTTTGAAACTGACAAGGTTCTTGGCACTTCCTTGCTTCTTTGCCATATCGTCGGTGGTGGTAGTTGTTGATCTCGATCTCTTCTTGAAGGAATTCTTTGAACGTGAAGAACTTCGGCTTCTAGGTACTCGAAGTTGTTCAATTTGTTGTGGAGAGCAGCAATTTGTTTTGGAGAGCAGCAATGCCTTCCGATATAATGGGTGACGCAAGCTCTCTCATCTTTGTAAGCAGCTGAGTTGGACGTCTTCCATCGAGAGTGATGCCGCTGAGGAGGGTCTGGAGTCTTTTCTGTTCCAATTCTTGGAATGCTGATAGAAGTCGAGTCTTCAAGCCATTGTATTTTTCCGTGGCGGACTTCGGTCAGCACATCAGCTTCTTAAGCCTTAAGCTGAAGAAACCACAGGTCAGGGCTCCGCTTCCAGAAAGGTGGCACTTTTATGGACACCTTGGCAATTACTCCTAAAAACTTATGGTTTGATAATGATTGCAAGAAGCTCCGCAGCCTATCATTTGTGTTTCTCAAACTATTTCGATCCACAAATGCGTTGTTTTTCAAAAATATTTACCTTCACGTGAATAAGGAGTACAAGACTATATGTGCAGCAAAAAGAAGAGATTACAATATAAGTCTAGCGAAGAAACTTGTTGATTGCAAAAACTCCTGTGATAATGTTCGTGAGCTAGGAGGACGTTATCGACTTTCGGTGAATACTCTCGCAGCTGAGACACTAGCGACTCATTTTAAAACGCTTTTGTCGGCTGACGTGAATCTCCATACCTTCTCTTACGCTCTCCCAAACTTTATTGTCGATGAACTGGATTGTCCAATACTATTACGTGAACTGGAATTAACTTTACAAAAAATGAAAAATAATAAAGCACCTGGGATCGATGGAATTCCAGTAGAATTTTACAAAAATGGTACTGATCAATTGAAAAATTATCTTCTACTATACTTCAACCGATTATATGATGAGTCACATGTTCCAATCAATCTTAACAAAGCAGTAATTTTTGCAATTTATAAGAGTGGAGATGTTAACCAGCCAGAGAACTATAGAGGCATATCTATTCTTAGCTCATTAAGGAAGATCTTCACTTCAATACTCTACGAACGGCTGACCAATTGGATTGAGGACAAAAACCTTCTCAGTATGTTCCAAGCCGGTTTTCGAGCGGGCTACTCAACGCTAGACCATATATTTGCGTTACAAGTATTGCCAAGAAATCTATTGAAAAAAAAGAAAAAAAAATATACGCTTGTTTCGTTGACTTCAAAGCTGCATTTGACAAGGTGAATAGACAGGCATTGTTGTACAATGCTTGGAATCTCTCGGAAATTCTTGCAGCTATACTTCAACTTCCTTATCTCGTCGACTGCTTCGGTATTTGATGGGTCGCATCTGTCGGATTGGTTTGAAACGACAGCAGGTGCCCCACAAGGCTGCATTTTTAGTCCAATCCTTTTTGCTTTATTTATTGGTGATATTTCCGATGTTCTTCCAGGAGGAATATCTTTTGCCGATATTCAAGTAAAAGTCTTACTATATGCTGATGACCTAGTATTGCTGGCGGAAACCCTTTCTCCCTACAGCTGCAAATCAACAGGTTAAATACATTCTGCGAGAAATGGGGGTTAGTCGTCAATACTAGCAAAACTAAGGTGATGATATTTGAGACTCGTCAAAGAAGAATGGTTCCAGAAGAGAATTGGTTACTAAATAATATCGCTATTGAAGTGGTGCAGGAATTTAAGTATCTGGGAGTTGTAATCACACACAACCTTAACTTCTCAAAGCATGTAAAGAATAAAAGTAATGAGGCTCAATTGGCTTTGAGCTTAGTGTGGCCCAAGTTCTTTGCGAACCAAGAAATCGATCTGGTGTCAAAGTACCATGTGTTTCGCGCGACTGTGAATATATGCATTTGCTATGGTGCCCCAGTTTTCGGATATACTTATATTGAGGCGTTAGAAGCACTACAGAGATATTTTTTCAAGCGCTTGTTTAGATTGCCAAATTCAACGCCAAATTATGCCATCTACGTAGAATCTGGATTATCGCCTTCTTACATTGTAAATCTTAAATCAAACTCCGCCTATTAAATAAGAGTCATGAGAAGAAGCGGAAGAAGTCTTCATAAATCAATCATGGTAAGATTGTTGCAAACGAGGGCCTCACCATTTAAGGATTGGAACGAATTAGTCTTAGCCCAAGAAACTAATCTTCCCCTATATGAAACAAACGTCGATGAATGGCCGGGGTTTTTGCTAATGTCATTGCAAAAATAGATGATCTAGATGATCTATCTAGAGCAACTGAAACAACATCTAGAAATATATATAAGAACCTCAATCACCAGTTGCCCTCGGAAGCGAATTATTTCAGTAGTGAATTCTCGTTCGAAGCTATAAGCTACATATTCAGAGCTCGTGTCGAACTGTTTAACTTAAACTTTATGCCCCACCGAGTTGACTTGCCACAAATTTGCGATCTTTGCAACTGAAGAGAAAATGAAGATATAATCCATTTTATTGCGATCTGTCCAATATTGCAGGAAATCCGACGATTGTATTTCGAATCAAGTTATCTCACTCCAAATCGACTTTATGAAATACTCAATGGAGCGCTAGGATGGTCTACTCTCTATAAGTACTGCAAACACGCCTTAGCATATCGCAATAGTTATGTTACTTAAAACAGCAGTTGCTGCAGTTCAAGCACCAAAATTTTTGTTGATATCTTTTGTGTTTCAAATCACTTTAAAATTGAAAACGAATAAATATATTTGTGTTTAAAATCATTTCAAAATTGGTATCTTTTTGTGTTTCAAATCATATTAAAATTGTAAAAAAACTTCTTTATAACACTAAATGAAATGTCATATCAGGCAGACGGCAGAATAAGCCATGTCATCAAGAAAAGAAATATTGTGAATCAAATTTTTTTGTTAATTAAGAAGTTATCTGTCTATCTACCTTACTCCTTTTGCGACCGTTTCTTTTGTGTCAGGCATTGTGTTGGTGTGAGATGTCCTTTGTTGTATAGGTTAATGGCACCTTACCGTGGGTCGGGGGATACCTTGTAAATTGCGATAGTGTGGTATCTTGTGATACCTGTTCAAGTGTTTTAACTGGGAGTCACCAAGGTGGCAGCTTGTTCATTAAGACAAGTTGATCCTTTGAATTTATATTCATTTTGTAAGCACTATTTAAAAAGTTTGACCTTCATCCGTTGCAATCTGACAGAATATGTCTTTTCCAAAGGCCTATTTATGATGTTCACAAGTGGCTTGTGGTCCGTATGAATTGTAACGTTTCAACCATAAATGTAGACATGCAATTTTTGGCACGCATACACAATAGCTAAGAATTCCTTTTCGATCTGTGCATAAGAAGTCTCTGTTGCTGTCAGACTTTTTGAACCAAAAGAAACTGGCCTTCCTTCTTGAAGTAAGCAACAGCCTAAGCCGTTGTTTGAAGCGTCTGTTTGTATCGTAATAGGCAAGTCAGGCTCAAAAGAACGTAAAGTGCTTTCTCATGGGCTGGTGACCAGCGAAACAAACTTTCTTTCTTAAGTAATTCTCTCATAGGAGCTGACAACTAAGCTAAATTTGGAATAAATGAGTGTAAAAAGTTTATCGTCCCTAAAATTTTTTGAAGCTCTTTTCTGTTAGAGCGCCTTTGAATATGTTTTATAGTTTCAATTCGTTTTGGATCCGGCGATATTCCATCTTGGGAAAAGATATGCCGTAAGTACTTCACTTTCTCCACTCTATATTGAACTTTTTTTCTCATTTATTTTTTTATTTATTTCCCTGGCTCTCCCGTTCTAAAATCTAATCATAGTCTACCAAAGTTTTCCCACCCGTAATCAAGTCATCAATGTAACCAATTACACCCGGTAAGTTTCTAAAATATTTGTCATTAAACTTCTGAAATTTCTCTGGGGCAGTTTTTATACCAAAAGGTTAAACTTCATACCGGTAAGTGCCAAACGGCGCGGCGTACTAAATACAGAATGTTTCTTTGATTTGTCATTAAGTTCCAGTTGCCAGAATCACTCTTTAAAGTCCAATATCGAAAAGAACTTCATGCCCTGCATTTTAAAAATAAAATATTCTATTTTAGGTATTAAATCATGTTCTTGTTTTCATCCCACATTTAAATCCCTTGGATCTAAGCAGATGCGAATTGACTTGTCACTCTTCTCTAGTATAACCATATTATGTGACAGAAGGAGTTTCAACCTTTGTAATTATTATTTTTCTCCTCCATTTTCAAAAGAGTATTATAAACTTTTCTTCTAATACTGTGGAAATCTGCGGGGCGGCTTACTAACCGGACATGTTGAGCTATTTAGTTCCAATGAGCATTTATCAGTAAATCGACCCAGACCCATGACAACATCCTTATTCTTCTGAATAAAATCTCGCAACTCTGGATCCCTAGCCTCAACTGAATTATCGTGGTTTATTAGTCCTAACTTTATGCAAGATTCAAGACCTAAAAGTGGTTTTGATTGATTGTCATCAACAATAACAAAATCGAGATTAAAATTTTTTATCTTATAAATCGATTTACAGGTTGCCGTTCCTAGAGCACACAATTTGAATCCACCATATGCTTCAAGTTTATGTAAAACCTCACGAATAATTTATAGTTAAGTGTTAATTCCGCTTATTAATCTCGCTAACTCGGTGAGCGCCCTTTGATGGTCAGATATGGAATGCGATCTTAACTCAATCCATCTGCCACACTCACCGAGCTGCACAAGCAGGGCCTACCCTAACACTAACACTACCATGAATAGAAGGGATTTTGCCTGCTCATATTCCATCCGACAAATAACACTGTCCTCAGTGAGAGTAAGAACTAATGTCGTCTTCGAGTGGACGTTCGGAGTTTCTCCTTTTTCACTTCTTTCAATCCAATTTTCCAATTTTCGATAGGAATGGAACAGTTCCGAAATCCAAACGAAAACGATATAAATAACCACTCAATAGTTATTTCACTAGACCACACAGGTCTCCGAAGCACACAGCTTCACCGAAGCACACAGCTTCACCGAAGCACACAGCTTCACCGAAGCACACAGCTTCCTCGAAGCACACAGCTTCACCGAAGCACACAGCTTCCCCGAAGCACACAGCTTCCCCGAAGCACACAGCTTCCCCGAAGCACACAGCTTCCCCAAAGCACACAGCTTCACTGAAGCACACAGCTTCCCCGAAACACACAGCTTCCCCAAAGCACACAGCTACCTCGAAGCACACAGCTTCACCGAATCACACAGCTTCACCGAATCACACAGCTTCTCAAGCACACAGCTTGAAATATTTTAAGGACACGATCATTTCTTTTTTTAGATCAATCACTTTATTTATTTATTATTATTATTCACTGCACCACTCATACCAGAATGCCAGCCCATTAGACCCGACCATTCCCCACTCAACTCCGCCTTCGATTCTTATATAACACACATCAGGAAAGAGAAAATAAACTACTTCCAACAATCCTCTCGTTTAAATAATAATAAATACATAAATCTTTCCATTTGGTATGTATTTTCACAAATACAAAATAAGGCGATCCACACAGGAAAAACAACAACGATCAACAACTGCCCTTTTCTTAGAGCAAATTATTCCTCAACAAAAAAATATCTTTCTGAGGCAAATATGTATATATAAATAAAAAAGCAAAACAAAAATTCTGAAAACAAACGACCGACCGAAAACCCAACATCTGTGGTTTTTTCTCATGTCACATAACAGCATTTTTTCAACGTAGATAGGACAATAACAGCAATATTTGATACAAAAAACTGTACCCGAACATCTGCGCGATAGGTAGCAGAACAACAACAAGTGACCCATGAAACGATCAAAATACAAAAAAAAGGTACTTAGCTGTAACAAAAAAGACTTTTTTTTCTACGCAGGTAGAATAAAAACACCATTTATAGAAGAGGATCGACCCAAACATCTGTTGCGCGACCCACGAAAAGATCAATATATGCAAAAAAAAAGAAGTTAGCAAAACAAAAAACCGTTACATATTTGAGAGGAAAAAAAAGGACCCAAACATCAGCGCGTTAGTCAGTAACACAAACCGAACCACGACAAGATCAAAATACAAACAAGTAGATCTGTGTTTTGGCAAAAACAACGAAAGCAACACCTCCATAAAACCCAATAGTTGTTTTTTTTATGCTAAATACACACAATATCCGAAATGACAGAAATAACAACAACAAATTATACTTAGCTCCTTTTCTTGGATGTAAACTATAACCACACGACAACTCCTTCTCGTAGGTATATATCCGATATTATTTACGTATTTACCATTCACATGAATTTTATTGCACACACATAACTCATAAGTATATGTAAAACACTATATTCGTAATTCAACCAATTTAAAAAAACTTTCGCGTAGCACAAAATTTATTTTCAAATAATATTATTTAATTTTCAAAGGCATCCGATACCCACTTCTGATTGTAAAACCTCACGAATAATTTATAGTTAAGTGTTAATTCCGCTTATTAAACGCGCTAACTCGGTGAGCGCCCTTTGATGGTCAGATATGGAATGCGATCTTAACTCAATCCATCTGCCACACTCACCGAGCTGCACAAACAGGGCCTACCCTAACACTAACACTACCATGAACAGAAGGGATTTTGCCTGCTCATATTCCTAATTTCATCGATGCACCGTTTGACTGTTAACATTTATGATTAAATTTTTTAAAATTTATTAAATTCTTTAATTTTTCAAAAATATTTTTTGGAATTGGCACGTTTTCTAGGTGCATCACTTCTGTCCAGCACTCTTATTTATTTGTGTCGATTGAATTTACCACGTGATCAAAATATAATAATAATGAATCTTCACTCTCTTCAACATTTTCACAAGCAATTTCACTTAACTGGCGATTCTTACTTTTGCATAATGGTTGTATTTACCACAATTATTACATTGCTTTCCATAAGCTTGACATTTATCTCTCATGTGACTTAAATTACAGTACTTGCATATGCCTCCTGGTCTAGCGTTTTGTCGATTACTTTCTGATGGCTGTTACACACGTCTCTTTACAGATTGATGTGAATGTGATTTCCGATTTTTTTTTAAATTATTATTCTTTTCATTAGCATGTTTAAATTTATGATAAAATTTATGAGTCAAAGTCACAGCTTTCCACCAATGTAGCGATGTCTTTCAAAAAATAGTCGAATAGTTTGACTTCTTTTTGTGCCCTTTTATAGAACAAGTGTCGTTCTTATAATGGGTGATTTTTAAGCTGGTTTGGTTTTGGCAACACTGGTTTTGACAGCTGACGTGTGTTTAGTACCTTGTGTCACTGTCAAACAGCTTCAGTTTGGTTTGCAATTTAACCATGGATCGTCTTACAAATGAACAACACTTGCAAATTATTGAATTTTAGTATCAAAATTCGTGCTCGGTTCGAAATGTTCATCGCGCGCTGCTTGTGTTCAGCGATGAGGCTCATTTTTGGTTGAATGGGTACGTAAATAAGCAAAATTGCCGCATTTGGAGTGAAGATCAGCCAGAAGCATTGCAACAGCTACCAATGCATCCCGAAAAAGCCACTGTTTGGTGCGGTTTATGGGCCGGCGGCATTATTGGGCCTATTTCTTCAAAGATGATGCGAATCGCAGCGTTACTGTCAATGGTGAACGCTACCGAGCGATGATAACAAACTTTTTTTTGCCCGAAATGGAAGTTTTTGACTTGCATGATATGTGGTTTCAACAAGACGGTGCCACATGCCACACAGCACGCGAAACAATGGCGCAATTGTGAGGCGAGTTTGGTGAACAGTTAATTTCACGTTTCGGGCCGGTCAATTGGCCGCCTAGATCGTGCGATTTGACACCATTAGATTATTTTTTGTGGGGGTATGTCAAGGCTAATGTCTATAGGGACAAGCCCGCTTCGATTGACGCACTGGAAGCCAACATCCATGCATTCATTCGTGAGATACCGGCCGATATGTGTGAAAGAGTATGTCAAAATTGGACTCAGCGGATGGGCTACCTGAGACGCAGCCGCGGTCAACATTTGCATGAAATTATCTTTAAACATTAAATTGCAAGGTTCAAACTATCGATTTAAATAAATATTTCATTCATTTTTTCGAATTTTTTGTTTTTTTTTTTAAAAAAAGTTCTAAGCCTCTTAAAAAATCACCCGTTACAACGTTGGTACGTGGGTTGAAATATTGCTCGATTTGCTGCACCACCTTTTTGAGCACTTTCTTATCAGCTTCGGCCAAGTTAAAAGTCAGGAATAGTTCGATAGCTTCTCGTCCAGCACAGCTTAGCAATCTAGCCACTTGAACTTGACCTTCTTCTTTGCCTGTTTTTGTTGCTGTTGAATAAATGTCGAATTGCAACTTAAATCGTTTTCAATTTTCTTTTAGGTTTCCATCCAGATTTAATGCTTCTGGTCTTCTAAAATTAATGTTTTTTTTGTATTAAATCATTTTTTTTTTTCATTTCATTTATAGCAGTAATTTAACAACTTTTATGTGTTTCTGTATATTTAATATACATTTTGTTAAAATTTCCATTTTCTACTTTATTAAAATTGCGACTGCGCCATGTGGTATTGATGAAAACACGTTTTAGGCGAATGATCTTTTATTTCTTTTCAATTCAAGCTTAACCTAATTCTTAATTCTATGAACAAAATATGTATACATTTCTAGAAAGAGAGAAAGAATACACCAGCCATTTATACTTCATGATTAACTTATGCTATACAACAACTTAAATAATTCAACAAGTTAAATATGACTCCTTTCTATTATTACAGATATTCTAGAATATTTAAAAAAAAAAAAAAAAAGCACCTGCTCAAAAGGGAATCTCCACCTACCTGCCCCAACTGATTCAACAACGTAAATGTAGCGCATTTGCTAAGTTATTGCTTCTTGTCATCAATCTCTTCATTCCAAAACAACTTGAACTTCAACCCAAACCAAAACCTACTGGAACTCCTCACCAAGCCAAGCTAATATCAACATATTAAAAGAATTTTTTAACAAGCTAAAAATTATTATCTAAATATACAACATTTTAAAAGAGCCGAAAGCCTTTGCTGCTCTTGCTCTTATAATTAATATTAGTAACAATTTTACATTGTTTATTGATATTTTAATAAATAAAATAAATATAAAAATAAATAAATAAAGAAAAAAAATATGAATCGTTCACTCGTGGTCCCAGTGTTTAGATATTTGAGTAAAGTATTAATTCGTTAATTTTTTTAATAAAAACGCTATAACAGACGCCACGTGGGCCATATTTTTTTATATTTCTTATCCGAAAGGTTCTAAGTCCAGCTTTGCCCAGTTGCAAGGTTACCCATTATTTACGGGACACCCTGTATAAGGCTAATACATTGCCATCTGTTGTACTGATGTACGATTTATCTAATGCTTATATCCTGCTATTTATGTATTTGTATTATCTGTAGTTAAACCAAACTTTAAAACGATTTTTTTTATATTTCAGGTATGTGTATCTTCAGTCCTAAATGAACTTGGACGCAATGGCTTATGCATTGGCTTGGTAAGAAATAGCATAAAAGCTATGTAAGCTTATTATATAAAAACAGATACAAGTAAATGTTGCTTTTTGAACTTTGGCATACAGGTCACATTTAAGTATAGCACAAAACACAAGCGAATCTAAAAAAACAAGGGAAGAATTTTAATCGCGCTTGTATAAAGTTATTCAAGCCGGCCGGCATGTCAAATCTATGGTTTTTTACATCTTACTATGCGGTAGATCATGAATTTTTCTACAAAACTGGTTTTGACACATTTCTTTCTGCGAATAAGGCCATTTCAAAAAACAAAATATGACGAAAATATTATTTTTTTTCACGTAGGGGAACCCGGGGCATAACAGGCACCCGAGGCGAATTGGTTACTTCGAAATTTAGTCTATCTGTCTTAATTTGTCGTTGGCAATTGGGGGAAAATCCTTTTTTCAACAAAAGTGACACGTGTGCTTTGTTTTGGCTACAAAAATATTTTTCGTTGAAAACTACTTTACAAAGATTAAAAATAAAAAACAGATCTAAATCCCGAAATTCCACTTGTTGTAACAAAAGAAGGGCATTTTAAATCTTTTTTTCGGTGGATCAAGAAAAGGTTTTTCCTGAATATGTTAAGGATATGGAAGAGTGCATTTTGGTTTTTTTCGAATAGAATGTTGACGAAATGGGAATCACAACGGTCGCAAAGAGCCTCGGCAAAATGTTGGCAATAAAGGGGAGGAAACAAGTTAGATCACTATCTTCAACAGAGCGAGTACCGCTTCTTACGGTAGAAGTTTGTATGAGTGCTGATGGGTCACATTAAATACTTACACTTAACTCATACAAATTCATACATTACATAAAGGTTCTATATATATTATATTACAATATTGTATTAAAAAAATGTTCTTTAAATTTGATACATTTTAAATTGTCAACTTGATGAAATCAAAAAGTAATATTTATTGAAAGCTGAAATCAATTGATTTAGAGGACTATTAACACCATCGTTAGATCTACTGAATAGAATATAGGACATAGGTAGCTGTCTTCTTAAGTTAACTTGACTAAAACTGAAATTTAAACGACACAAAGCTGATGAAGATGTTATTGAACCGTTCACTATTCCAATAATGTAACATAGTTGAAGGTACTGTCTATGTTTCGAGAGCGAAGGCAGGTTTATCAACTTGAGTCAATGAATATATGGGGGGCAGAGACTTAATGTGCACAAGGTAGTATGGCGCCCATACGACTCATCCGTATTCGAGGACTGTACCCAGATTTAGCTATTTCGGCGAGTGAGATGAGATGACTCGCCTTACTCGCTGACTCATCTCACTTTATTCGCAAAAGTGATTTAGCTATTTAAGTGAAATGAGTAACTTCGAATTTAATTTCGAACATTCAAATGTCATAACCAAAGACTCTTTTTTATGTTTTGTGTCTTTGTTTTTATTAATTTGATATGAAGAAGAAAAATATTAATAAAAGGATAACAAGGAAGATGCAAACAAGAAAAGTGTAAACAACAGGAAATCAAAAAAAGAGTTGGTCAAATATTATTTTGTGTATGAACGTATTTATTTGTATAAAAATGTATAAAATAAATTTACCATGTGCTTGTATTTATTTTTATTTTATGATATAAATATGATGTAGTAAAATAATTATACATTTATTCTTATCACAATGATTACACTTTCCTTATTTGTTTACTTTCAAGCATAGATATCTTTACAGAAATATTTATGTTTACCTACGATGTTGTTTTTGCAATTTCATTTCTCATCCGTGAATTTAAATTTACCAACACAAACACCAAGACGCGGCTGAAATATCCGGCGAGTAATCTGATATTTCATTTCACTTGCCAACTCACTCGCTTTACTAGCTAAATCGATTTTCAACGAAAAGTGACTCATCTCACTCACTCGCTGCGGTTTCGAATTAGCTAAATCTCGGCAGTGGTCTCACAAAAGATATAAAAAGAAGCTTGATGACATAAGGATCTTTGAAATCACGACAGAATCGTTTAATGAATACAAGCATTTTGTTAGCTTTTTTAATGATTAAGTTTATGTGTTCAGTAAATGTCAGTTTAATGCCGAGATTTATGCACAGATCACAGAATAAAGACAACCTACAGAGAGGAGAAGAATATAGCTAATAATTAAAAGTTGTACAATTTTGTTTGCGTGTAAGGCACATAGTTTTACATTTGTCAATATTCAATAAAAGATGGTTAATATTGTACCATTCCCGAAACCTATTTAAATCTTTTTGTAGAAGCAAACAATCCTCAATAGAGGTTATTTTCTTATAAAGTTTTAAATCGTCGGCATATATAAGAACCGAGGAATGTTGTAAGAACGAAGTTAAATACTCATCCGATGAAAATCCTACGAATATAATAAGCAGTATTCAAAATGCTCTTGTTCTTATTTTTGAATATTATAAACATTGGCGAACTAAAATAAATGCTGGAAAGAGTCGAGTTATCTTTTTTACAAGGAAAAGAAAGGATTGTTTCTTACAGGGCCCGATCCAGCTTTTTCGCCGCCCTGGGCAAAAATTTAATTTGCCGCCCTTATTTAACTTATAAACATGTTTTTGCAGAGATGGTGCGATTTTTAAGCGATTTGATAACCGGAGGTTATCATTTCGACCCGATTATATTCACATCCATAGGTAAGCCTGAAATGACTTCTAAACCAGTAGATCAAATTACATGAGTGTATGTGTCATGTTTGTTTACATATTTGTTTAGAAATTTCTCAGAAATTACTGATAGGATTGAAATAACTTTTTTTCATTGAAATACAAAATTAATCAAAATCGGTTCAGTAGTTTAAAAGATATACACCAAAGTGTTTTACTGAGTAAGTTTATAGTGTTTATGAATATTTTGTATTTATTTAGTATTTCCTGAATTAATTTAAAAAAGTTAAATAAAACATGCCAAAAATAAGCTAAATAGAATTTAGTGCAATTATATGAGCAAATTGCCTTTAATGACTTACTCATTTTACAACTATTGATAGTTTATGCATTTTCTGTTACAAAAGTAAAATCCTTCTAATTTACTTTTAACAATAGATAGAAAGAAAGATAAAGTCACAATGACGTTTTGTATTTATAAGTTTATCCAAATAAATTTGTATAAGTTTCCGCAGCAAAATCCTTTGATAATTTTATCCAATTTGCGTAAACCATTTCCCATACAAAATTTGACAGTTCATTTACCAAAAGATAAACTTATCCAAAAGATAAACTTATCCAAAAGATAAACTTATCTAGTTGCATGAATCCCCTTAATATTTTTTTCTTATTTGATTTAAATAAAAATACACAGTTATGAAAATTATGTAAAGCAACAAGTTAGTCATTTAAAAAAATAAATAAATTAACATTTATTATGTATAATAAATATTTTGTTATTATTTTTAATTTAGAAAAGCTTCTTTCACCACTTTCAACTGTAACTGGTAAGGACAAAAGAATTCTAAGAACAATACTGATCTTTGGACCAAATCTTAATTCTGTAATAAATTTTAAAATGTCTTGACGAGGCAGTTCTGAAAGTTCTAGTCCATTTATGTCAGATGAGTCCGCGTTGGTTAAAATAGTCTTGAGGTTCTTACAATTCATCTTTCGTCAATTATTCTCTTAGCGCATAATTTATGTTATACAACAAAGAAAAATTTTGATTATGCTCATTAATCTGGGAAAACCTAAGCTCCAAGGAGTTTATAGCTGCATCTATTATGTGGAAAAATACTTCGACTTTATATATCTGACGGGGATCAATGATTGGTTCATCATCACACTCGTAACCAAACTGCGTCCTTTTGGAGCGAACGCGATGCTAAGGTTGTGGCATCTTTAAGAACTTGAATGTCGGGCACAAGTGTGCACACAAGTATCGTGTGTATTGATTAGAATATTATTTCCAGAAGGTATTTTAGAAGTTCATTTTTTGAGATTATCCTCGTACGTAATAAATATTTTCGCCCTGATGTTGTTCATTAGAAGAAAACAAAAAAAAAATATCTTGGAAATATTTACGCATAGTTATATTTTTAGCAGGCACCAACCGCCCTTAATTTTCAAATTTTGCCACCCCTACTATAGTTGACAGAGAAAAATAAAAAAAAAAACAGAAGAGGGGCCGTGATTCTGCTTTGCCTCGAGTGTTTCGTTATTGCTATTGCGAATCGGTGTAGGAAGAAAAAAGAAAGCCAAAACAAATCGAAACCCAAGACCAGAGTATATCTACTTACTAGTAGGGACACCCTCCACGTGGTTCATTTTTGTTTACATTTTTTAGTACCGCTATGTCACACGGACACGAGAAATAGATGACAATAAGAAGCGACAGAGTTAAAAAGAGGCAGAAGAAAGAGAGAACTATGACAAATTTTATGAGAAAGTCTTTATTTTGCTTATCGCAACAATTATAGTGAAATTCATTTTTCAAACTGTTAAATTTTTTTAATATTTAACACAATTTTTCATACACGAACACTTAAATTTTGTCACACAAGTGTAATTATTTTTTAAAGTGATTAAATATTTTTGTTGGCTTACCTCTCACTATTTTCTGGTATTTTAAAATATCTCAAACCAGCATTTTCTTTCTCTTCTCGTCCACACGCCAAACACTTAAAATAATGTTTTCCCAGTGTTAACTTTGTTTCAAAACACTTCCACGTTTACTTTATTTTTTATACTTCGCTTCGCTGATGTGTCGCCCTTTGTTTCTCAAATGAATGCAAAAGAACAATTGAGAGCTATGCAACTCCGGCCCGCCTTTAAAAATACGTGTACAAAAAACGTGCACAAACCTCTGTTTTTTTTTCGTGTCAGTAAGTATGACCATCTACTCTAAAATTAAACACATTAAAAAGGGTTGAAGATGTAAGTAAGGCAAAGCTGGTCACATAATACCTATGTTGGGTCTGAGAGAACACAACTACAATGAAAAAATCTCCGGCCCGCTACCAAAAAGCATTATGGGAAATTCACATTTATATATCGTATGCAGTTAGGCGCATGTGAAAGTGCAGGCATAATTTGATATGTACCCTTTCTTTCAAAAGTGATCGCACAAAATCAATGTTGTTTGCCTGTTTCCACTAAGGGCATGTTTTTTTTTGTTTTTTTTGCAGGTTTTTCTTGTAAAAGTAGGTGTTTAATGTGTGCGTAGAGTGTCCCTATCCCTACTCATTGTAAGTAGATATACTCTGCCCAAGACAAACAGCGAGAATCCGCGAGTTTCATATAACTTATGTAGCTAAAAGGAAGAAAATAAGAAGAAAAAAAAATGAAAGAGAAATACTAAGAAAGAAAAAAAAAATAAGTAAATAAAAGAAAGATTGTACCTACAGAAAAAATTTTTTAAAGTAGAACCTAAAATAATCGTTTTCCGCGACCTTTATTTAAAATTCGTCACTCTATTAAAGATACGATATCGAAAATTTAAAGTCCTAACAATTTAATTTAAAGTTTTTTTTTATTGCAGTTATACAGGGTGTCCCGAAATCATCGCCTCAGAAGAAAACCATAAGTTCCTGAGGTCATTTCAAGTCGAAAAACTTAAGAGGTAATTTTCTCTTTTTCGCTTCGTTTTCGACTTATAACGGTTTTTATGATTTTTATTCTATTTTCCTTTGACTGGCTCTAACTTTGCAAAACTACAACCGATTTTTAATTTTTTTTTTATTTAAACAAGAACAGTTAGAAATTTATATCCACTACACAACTTTTTTCTGTGTGTATAACGGTTTTTTCGCAATTTATTATCAATCATATTTTTTAATCATTTTTAAGTTGTTTTTTTGACTTCGATATGATTTTTTTCACAAACACACGTTATTAAGTAGGTACCTATATTTTTTTTTTATTATGAAATCCCAATATGTTTTCTTAAAAATACTTGCCATTTTTTACCTAAAAATACATTTAAAATAATTAAAAAAATAAAAAACAAAAAAAATATAATTCAAGAAAATATGAATATTTCAATAAAAATTAATAAAAAACTACGCTGAGCGTTGAATGTTAGCAGGGTGGGATATTTGAACACCTTTTGTGAGAAACAGCAAACAATGAATTCCTCTTATGTAATTTTCTATTATTTTTTAAATTTCCTTTTTTTTTGTTTTTTTATTTTTTTAATTATTTTAAATGTATTTTTATGTCAAAAATGTAAAGTATTTTTAAGAAAACATATTGGGATTTCATAATAAAAACAAAATAAATATACTTAATAACGTGTTTTTGTGAAAAAAATCATATCGAAGTCAAAAAACAGCCTAAAAATGCTTAAAAATGTGTTTGATAATAAATTGCGGAAAAACCGTTATACACGCAGAAAAAAATTGCATAGTCGATAGAAATTTCTAACTGTTCTTGTTTAAATAAAAAATAAAAATTAAAAATCGGTTGTTGCTTGGCAAAGTTAGAGCCAGTCAAAGGAAAATAGAATAAAAATCATAAAAACCGTTATAAGTCGAAAACGAAGCGAAAACGAAGCGAAAACGAGAAAATTACCTCTTAAGTTTTTCGACTTGAAATGACCTCAGGAACTTATGGTTTTTTTCTGAGGCGATGATTTCGGGACACCCTGTATATAAGATCTAGTTATAGTTTTGTTTATCGCAGAGTGTGAACGTGATGAGAATATGTCGGTACAGTCATAAAATTCGTATTTCATACCTGTGTCAAAAGAAAAAAAAACATAGAATTGAATGAAATACCTATACATTATATTTACCTACTAATATTTTCTCTACGTCTATCCAAGTAGCTTTTGTTTCACACTTCACAAATTATGTTTCTAGATCTATACATTTTTAAACTAATTATAATAATTCGATCACAAGGAATTAAAGGAATTACCAATTTACAAAAAAAAAAGTAATGAATCTACTGCCCCTATTACCTCAAGTCAAGGTAAATTTAAATTAAACAATTTGCTACGATTTCGAACTGTGATCGTCGTAAAGCTTTTAAGGTCAATTCTACTCCTTTAATGGTTTACGAAGTTTATTTTTTTTCTAGTTTTATGCCTTCCTTTTTTTTAATTATTTAACCAATTATTTATTCGTATGTTTTCCTTTTAGTTAAATTCTTGTATGTCTAACAATAATAATATTATAATTTCTACTTCAATAATTTTTTTTTGACGCCTAAAAGTATGCTTTCCTATATTTTTTTCCTACACTTCATTCATCGCATACCGTTTGGCGATCATAAGCACAAATTAAGCTCTTCGATAGAAAGAGGCATTAAAATTCGAATTGCTTTACAATGTTAAACCCTAACCCATACCTAATCTGAACAAGTTTTTTGTACTTTGGAATTTTGAAACTTTTCAATTGATTTTCTTTTAGGTAATTTGTTTAAATTAGACTTAACCTTATGTTTTTTTTTCTATTTTACTGTTTACTCATTTGTGCATAAAAAAACTGATTTGAATGAAATACTGCAATGATCGGATGTAGAATACTTAGCTTTTAGGAGTTGTAATGCGGGAATTCGTTGGCCGTAGATTTTTAAGTTGAAAGCTTTCCTGGATGCTGCATACAGGATTGATGAGTTTATTTGGTAAGAATAAGGTTGTAGTTGATGTCTACTGTTGTGGTATTAGGTGATAGCAAAATGGACTGGTAGGCAAGGAATAGAACATTGGAACGATTCATTAGGGTATTTCTTCTTATTCATTTTTTTCGTATTTTAGTTTCTTTTCTTTTCAATTACCTTTTTAGTTTAACATTTAGGTATATGTATTTTGCTGTTCTAGTTTATGTTTTTTTATTTAATTATCCAAAATCAGTATATATGCGGTTAGTCTAATTTAACCAAAGAAATTGTTCGTACACAGAAAAAATGTGACTATACTTTTATATATAAAATAATTTCAACCTGCACTCGACCTCCACACTCTATATTCCAACACCAACTAACTAGCTGGCATCAAAAATTTACCTTTCTCGACACTCTCAGTATCATATCCAGATGAAATTTCTGACGTGGTTCCGGTTCTATATTTTTTTTCGATTCTCGACCCATGTTCTGTAACTCCCCCATCGATAAAATCAGTCGAGAAACGATGCAAATTGAAACAAATTATATGAGTTTTGTTCCATTTTCTATCGTTTCTCGACTGATTTTATCTATGCTTTCGATTTTTTGAAAAATATATGTGTCGACACTCGATTTTCCTGGTTAAAATCCCCGAAAAATGCGCATCCCTAACACCATTCACTGCCAATGTATTAGCTAGCGAAAATTTTATCGTCTCTTGCTTGTTATTTTCTTTTCTTTCCTTTTTTTTTTTCTTTTTTTTTTAATTTTTATTCAGCTCTCTCGCTGGTTTTATCCCCACCACTGCGTTCCAATTTTCATAGCATCAACAAGTGGTAACGAAGCTAGACTAGGTTCTCCAATCGCCATAGGTTCGTATCCCATTGGTTGCATACATTTTGTTTCGTTTTTTTATTTTTTATTTATCCATTCATCTATTTAAATATAATTACATGTTGTTTGTCCAACAACTAAGTACTCTGAGGACAGCCCTGATAAATATAACAAATATCTCAGATGTATCGTTAATCATTTTGAATCTTGTTATCTCAGTAAATGAATAGGAAACTTCGGCATACTTTCCGTGCGGAACCGGTTCAACCGCTAAAAGCTTCAACGTCAGCTCATACTCAAACCTAATAAATTGCTGGGCCTATTTCTATAAACCCCTACAAATGCTAATTCTATTAAAATTTCTGAAGATTTGATAAGTCATATCGAAGAGCTCACTATTTTAAAAAAGAGCTTTTCAGCCAAGTTTCCGTCCATACAATGAAGTCGTCGTGAGGAAGATTATGTAAGTTTTTATATATTATAATATGTAATTTTACTTACTGTATAAATTAATTAACTTTGCTTTGTATGCCTATTATTGTGTAGTATTCGTTCGTTTTATTGTTTATTGAAAACAAAAATTATTGTATATTCTTAATAAACTCTTCATCATATAAACATTAAAAAATCTTTAGATCATTGGCCCAGAAACGTTTCGTATAGGGAAGCTTTGGTGAATTGTTTTTTATTAATCAAAAATTATGAAGCATCTTCAAACACTAAAACTGGAATTCCGCTTTTCGATGGAACCAATTGCAATAATTGGCGTTTCCGAATCGAAGTTGCACTCGATGAAAAAAAACCTGGGAATATTCATCCAAGAGGACCTTTAAAGTCTAGTTGATGCTGCGAAAACTGTTCCAGAAAAGTAAAAAATTCAACAAGAAGAAAAGAGATCAAAAAATATTATTGTTCAAAGCGTGCACGACAGCCAGTTAGAAAACATCAAAAGAAAATCTACAGCAAAGCAGATGGTTGATGGATTGGTAAACATTTTTGAACGAAAAACTATTGCAGGGAGAATTTTATTGGAACGTCAGCTACACTCAATGTTCCATCGTAAAGGCGATGACATGAAGGGTCATATTTTGAACTTCAACAAATTAATTCGTGACTCAAAGGGATCTGGAAAGGAGATTGTATTGATGCTCACGTTACCATAATCCTACGATACTTTAGTGGTTGCTATCGAGACGATGGAACAGAAAAATCTCACATTGGATTTCGTCAAGTGTAGAATTTTGGATGAGCATAACAAACGGAAATCAGGTACTTCAAGTGGAAGAGCTACCTCAGTTGCAATGACCTCAAATATTATTTATTATGGTTGTGGTCAGGTAGGTCATATTAAGTATCAATGCAGGAAGAGGATGAAAAGAAGGACAACAAGAATTTCTTCAAGAAGGAAGGATCAAGTAAGGGAAGTGTCAATGCAACGTCATTGAACGAAGCTGTTGTTTCGTTAAGTGCGATCAGTAAATGTGTATCCCAAATAGATAGTCCGAGCGAAGCAGAAACAACTTTGATTACAGAAATAAAGCAAAATACCAATCGAAAAAGCGCATCCATAAAGTTTTTTTCTGGATTCAGGTGCTACAGAGCACATGGCAAACAGCGAATCGTTTTTTCATGAATTGGTTGACGTAGATGAAATAGAGATTTCAGTTGCTAAGAAGAATGCTAAGCTTGTGGCAAAGCAACGCGGATACGGTAAAAACACTTTATAATGGCGATTGTGAAACAAAAGCAATCAGAGATGTATTACATGTTAAAGGTTCAAAATGTAATTTGTTGTCAATTCGCAGTTTGACCAAACGTGGATGCCACGTAATTTCTAATGGAGGTTTCGCATACGTGTCTCTGAATGGTCAAACGATTTTTGTAGCGCGTAGTTCTGGAATACTTTATGAGGAAGAGTTTCAAATTGATGGATTCACTGGTGAACAAAATCTTAAGATTTCGTCCCAAATTTGTTGGCACTTTAGATTGGGACATTTGAACATTAGCGACATGAAAAAGATGGTCAGTCGAAAAATGGTTAGTGGGCTGGAAAACTTAAGGGTCAACGTGAATGACAAATTTTGGTAATCATGCTGTCATAAGTGACAACTGTCAGTCTAGTTCTTATTAAAAATAAAGAGAAAAGTTAGTCAGTCAATAGCCGTCTTCCAATCAACATCTACTTATATTAATTGGACGAGAAAAATCAACTAACTACACGTGTGCTAGAAATTTAATTAATTTTTACATTACAAGTAAGTTAAATAAAAGTTAGATATGGCACCAAATCCAATAGAAGGGCAAAGCGCTCAAACGACGGTATTCAACTTTGACACTTTCAATCAGAAAGTTTCGTCATGGGCTCGATAGGTAAAACGCCTGGAAACTGCAATGAACCTATACAACAGTGACGCAGGGAAACGTTGTCAACTTATTCTCCATTACATGGGAGCGGAGACCTATGATGTTCTATGTGACAAATTACTTCCAAGGACACCAGAAGAAATTGGGTACAAGCTTTGTATATATATTCTAAAGTACTATCATGGCGACGAACGACCGACGTGCTATTATACGGTGACACATAAAGGAAATGTTACCAACAGTTAATGCAAGGGAAAGTGGGGGCTTTGAATTCTCCAACAAAGGAGAATAGTTTTATAATACAAAAATGAGAGGCCACTAAATTTATGAAAGTTTGAGGGAGGCAATGAAGTAACAATTTTGTGTTTTTTTGTTTTATGAATGAGATTTGGTTTTGTTGCAGAGGAAGGGGTTCAGTGGATATTTGGTCTGTAGGAAGAAAAACTAGGGAATTATGTTTTTTTTTTTTTTCTTTCAATGAGGGTGATGGCTGACGGTTAGCGAAGATGGGAAAATATACAGTTATAACCACGGTTACCACTCCTAAAAATAAAGTTTTCTACCAAAATGCCCAAAAAATGCTACTGAACAGAAAAACATATAGGAACTAAAATGTTGTTATTTAATACATGTTTTTTTAATTAAATCTTCTATATATAAGTTAATCAAAACCCTCTTTAATTTAAAAAAAAAATATTTTTTCACGAAGCAGCTTGCTTTGTTGATTGTAACTAAAGGGTGATTTTTAAGCTGGTTTGGTTTTGGCAACACTGGTTTTGACAGCTGACGTGTGTTTAGTACCTTGTGTCACTGTCAAACAGCTTCAGTTTGGTTTGCAATTTAACCATGGATCGTCTTACAAATGAACAACGCTTGCAAATTATTGAATTTTACTATCAAAATTCGTGCTCGGTTCGAAATGTTCATCGCGCGCTGCTTGTGTTCAGCGATGAGGCTCATTTTTGGTTGAATGGGTACGTAAATAAGCAAAATTGCCGCATTTGGAGTGAAGATCAGCCAGAAGCATTGCAACAGCTACCAATGCATCCCGAAAAAGCCACTGTTTGGTGCGGTTTATGGGCCGGCGGCATTATTGGGCCATATTGGGCGAATCGCAGCGTTACTGTCAATGGTGAACGCTACCGAGCGATGATAACAAACTTTTTTTTGCCCGAAATGGAAGTTCTTGACTTGCATGATATTTGGTTTCAACAAGACGGTGCCACATGCCACACAGCACGCGAAACAATGGCGCAATTGCGAGGCGAGTTTGGTGAACAGTTAATTTCACGTTTCGGGCCGGTCAATTGGCCGCCTAGATCGTGCGATTTGACACCATTAGATTATTTTTTGTGGGGGTATGTCAAGGCTAATGTCTATAGGGACAAGCCCGCTTCGATTGACGCACTGGAAGCCAACATCCATGCATTCATTCGTGAGATACCGGCCGATATGTGTGAAAGAGTATGCCAAAATTGGACTCAGCGGATGGGCTACCTGAGACGCAGCCGCGGTCACCATTTGCATGAAATTATCTTTAAACATTAAATTGCAACTATCGATTCAAATAAATATTTCATTCATTTTTTCGAATTTTTTGTGTTTTTTTTTTTAAAAAAAGTTCTAAACCTCTTAAAAAATCACCCGTTATATACCGAACGAATAATAATAATTATTGCAACTTACTTTAAGCTGCTTGCAAAGTATTTCTTGCATTTCCCAGAATTAATTTCATGGGAAATGCAAAAGTGCATTATTGCTAATATTAATATTATAAATTTCGTAATTCCGAAAAGCAGCGGAAATGTGGTGTTAACTCTTCCCCATTTAAATTTGATTGTCCTCAATCAGCTAAAAATATGGTATGTTGTTGAACTCGAGCTTAGGTGGTTGAACTACTGATACGGGATGCATTTGTGGATGCTCTGGTTTCGGATTCTGGATGATGATTTTAGTGTTGTTTCTTTTTGCAGATTTTAAGACTGACATAATTGCTGCGATAGCTATGATAAGTAAGATGATCCCACACATAGCTAAGCGGTGTACTGAATTTTCTGATTGTAAGAGCTCGATTTGATTTGTGTTGTTTATATGCAGTTCGTTCATCATTTCCAATGATAGAAATTTTCGATATTGTTTTTCTTCGGGGGTTAACTGAAGAATTGCGGGGAGAGCTTGATAACTAGATGCTTCTTGTGCCGAGAATGTGGTGTCATTGATAGTGATACTGGTGTTACGGAGTTTTATCAAAAACGTGCCATCTAGATGTTGGTCGGTTGATTCTATTGATATGGATCCGTTGTAGTTGTTGAGAAGAATTATGCCGGGTGATATTTCTTCTAGTTGTGGTAGATGTTGGTTATTTATAACTTTGCAAGTAGCTTTTACACTTTTTAATAGATTAGGAATACAAGGATTAGTATGTAAATTTACAATTTCTTGAGGTTTACAAATTGAGAGATAATTGCATGATTTACATGTTTGCTTTAGACCATATGTCTCATTTCCTGATTTTAAAATTGTTTCGAATAATAAATCTGTCGCAATATTTTTTTCTTTTTACAGGTCTTAAAATAAGTTTTGTATAATCGTTTTTATTTACTAATGGTATGTTTATAATATAAAGTATTGAGATTGAATTACTTTAAATTTTAACTTCTGCGAAATTCAAAGCATCTTCAACAGTAGCAAATGGCAAATTTTCTTTTGAGATTTCACTTATAGCTAAATTTATTTCTTGTGTAGATAGTATAAGAGAATTAATGATGTCGAGTTTCGCCAAATGTATGGCATAGTTCAAATTTTGTAATTCTTTTTTTAAATATTTTGAGTTCATATTGAAGATTATTAAATACTTCATTATTTAAAATTTTATTTTCTTTCAATGATTTAATTATTTCGTTTGATAATTCTCTAATGTTATTTATTTTTTCATTATGAAGTGCATTTATTATTACTTGTTTATTGTTGTTTTTTAGTACATTGTTCTTTTTTTTCTGTTATTGTTACATAGTCTTCATGATCGGGGTTACCCGCGATCCATTTCCAAGCTGTTCCTATGAAATTGATAGATCTTTTCATCTTTCGCGGTTTTAAATCATTTATTAGATTCTGAACTTGTTGGATTTCGTGTTTAAGATAGGGGTAAATGGATGTATTTCTGTGAGTAATAATAATAGGAGTAATTTCGTTAAGTCTCGTTTCGTATTGGTTAATGTCAATCTCGTGAATCAGTTTAAAATTTCCTGTTTGTAGTCTTGCTTGTCCTGTATGTATTGCTATTACTTGAGAGTTGGTGAAGTCCAGTATCTGTACTGTTGCTTGACAACAAATACTGAGGGAAGATTTGAAAGGATAAATTTAATTTCTAATATTACTTTTATGTACTACTTTTCCAGATTCGGTTGTAACAGTTGAATTTTTATTTTCTTTAACAATTTCTTGTCTGTATCTACTTGTCAGTTTAGAGCCAATACGTTTGTTGTTTTTGACATAGATAACCTGGCCTATTTCATAGTCTTTTGTAGGTTCTCTCTTTTTGTTGTGGTATGTAGTGTCTTTTTTCTGTTTAGTTCTGAGTTTGTCTATGTTAATTTGTCGCGTTTTTTTTTTCAAGTTCGTCAGGGTTTAACCTAGGTATTCGTCCATAGAATAGTTCTATAGGTTTTTTGTTTGTGGTTGAATGAATGGTAAAAGTTCTTCGAAGGAGCGTGAGAGCCCATCCAATTTCAATCATCTCATAATTTCTGATAGAGTAGAGTGAAAACGTTCAACTTGTCCGTTTACTTCACTTTTGTACGGTGGAGTTTTGAAGATTTTGATCTGAAGATCATCTTCTTACATTGAAGTTATTGAGGTTGAATTGAGAGCTTTTTCGTTGTCTATTGCAAAAACTTCGGGTACGCAGAAATAAAATAGTATGTCTCGTAAGGGTCGTCTTATGTCTTCGATTGATCTTGGTGAAATTATCTTAGCTTGAGCAAATTTAGTATATTTGTCTACTGCAGTAAGGACGAGGCATTTTTCAGTGGAAAAAATGTCGATATGCAATGTGTTTGCCGGATAGTTAGGAATTGGTGTCGGATTTAAATGTGGTTTGTTTGGATTCCTATCATATTTGTTTTCTTTGCAAGTTATACAGCGGTTTACTAGGGCTTTGATTTTTGAAGCCATTTTAGGAAAATAGAAGTTCTCTAACAGTTGAATTCGGTTTTCTTCAGCATTGCGATGAGCACGCCGGTGTGTCTTTAAGATTTTCTCTTCTTGTTCGATTTGGTTAGGTATGTCTTCAACTATTTTTTGTGTGAATCGGATGCGATAGTCTTTGAAATCTAAAGGGTAGATTTCTTGTACATGTCCCATTATCATTTCCTCTGTAAGAAGTCCATTTATAGTATTTGGGTTAAGATATCTCTTAAAGATGTTGATAATGTTAGTCTCTGAGTTGTCTGGTCGTAATAAGATATGTCTAGTGTAATTGTCAAAGGGGTTCTTGATTTGATAGCTATTTTCGTTTCCTATTTTTAGTAGAAGTTGATTTCGGAAAATATTTATAGGGATTTCAACGGAGGGAATTAGATTTTGCGCTGAACTGTCAGCACTATGATTTGTTGGGGTCATTGAGTTAATTTATATTTTGGGAGGTCTAGAGAGGGAGTCTGCAACGACATTTTCCTTCCCTGGTTTGTATTTAAGCTCATTATGGTATTCCTCCAAAATGGCTTTCCATCGCTTCATTTTAGAGTTCGTATTTTTGTTACTTAGAGCATAAGTAAGTGGTTGTTGCTTGGTGGTCCGTAAAAATGTTTACCTTGCGGGATCCGTATAGGAAATTTCTGAGCAAGTTCAGTGACTCAAAGTCTGGGTATTGGAGAATGACTTCAGCGGAAACAAGAGATTTTTTCAACTTATTAAATGCTTCAATAGCTTCTTGATCTAGTTGAATGAGTTTTTTCTTTGCCATATTTTTGGGCACATGTCCGTCTTCCCCTCTTAGAAGGGAACCCCTGACGGTTTCGCCAATTTTGCATAATCTTTGACGAAGCGGCGATAATATCCTGACATTCCGAGGAAGGATCGAAGCTCTTTTAGATTTTTGGGAATAGGCCGGTCAACTATTGCTTAAACTTTTTTCGGATTAGTTTTTATACCATCCCTGCCGATAATAAAACCTAAAAATTCGACTTCTTTTTGGAAAAATTCGCATTTGTCTAGCTGGATTTTCATATTTGCCTTCTCTAATGTGTTGAAGACTTTTTGAAGATTTGTGAAGTGTTCGTCCTCGTCTTTTCCAAAGATCACAATGTCATCAGTGTAGACATAACAACATTTTCCGATAAGGTCTCTTAGGATGTCATCTAAAGCTCTCTGGAAAATAGATGGAGCATTGTTGAGAACAAATGGAAGACGGGTATATTCAAACTTGCCATTGTTCACCGAAAAGGCAGTTTTTTCTATATCAGATTACTTTAATGGGAACTGATGAAAGCCGCTTTTCAAGTGCACTATAGAGAACCATTGGTTTCTACTAAGATTTGCAAGAATTTCATAGATTTCAGGAATCGGATATTTGTCAGCTATGGTTAAAGCGTTAAGCTTACGGTAATCAATTACCATGCGAAATTTCTTTTCTCCTGACGCGTCCATTTTTTTAGGGACTATCCAAACCGGAGAATTATAAGGTGATTTTGATGGCCTTATAATACCGTCTTCTAATAATTTTTGAATCTCTTTTTCGACTTCGTTCTTGAGTGGCATGGGATAAGGATTGGATTTTGAATACACAGGATCTCGAGTTGTTGTTCGAATTTCTCTTTTGACAGTGGTAGTGTATGTCAATTTTTCATTTGGTTCAGAAAAAAGATTAGGACATTTGCGAATGATATTAAAAGGTTGGGTACATTGATTTTTAGTCATGTGATCGGTTCTAATATTTATATTGTTTACGAATTGTGCGACAGATGCTGTTTAAGAGGAATTGAAATTCTGGGGTGAGTAGAACAAGGGTGAAGTGACAAACGATTTTTCTTTGTATGAGTGATTGCATTTAGTTGCTTAAGAGTGTCGTGTCCTATTATGGCGTCGAATGGGATAAGACTGGGGAGGATTAAGAGTTTAATTTTATCAGTTTGGGGGCCAAAAAGTTGATTAAGTGAATGGTGTGTTATCTTGATGCTACCTCCAACAGAGTTAGGATAGAAATGATTTTTATTAAAAATAGGATTTTTTATGTGTCGAAGCTGAATATAATTTTTATCGAACCAGTGTACACAAGGAATTTCAGGATCTCTCCGCTTCTGGAAATGTATTCGAAAGAGGGAAGCGAAAAGGACTTTAATCTAAAAAATATATGTCGTCTAGTTCTTCTGGTCGGTCTAAGTTGTTGTTCTCCTCTTGGTCAATATATTCTTCTAGGGATTCGTCGTATTCTTGGTCTTCGTTTACGATTTCTGCTTCATATTCTTCCAGAGATTTATCGTCAGCCTCTGATTGAGTGTGATAGATGCGCTGCACCTTTTGTGGTGGTTGCGTTTGCTGCGAATGTTGACGTTTTTGAGTAAATTGTTGATTCTGGTAGTTCACCTTTTGAGATCTTCGGGAGTAATCAATGGACATCGGTTTCGGTGGAAGAGGTCGTTGATGCAGTGGAATTCTTTGCTGTTGTTGCTGTTGATATCTAGGTTAGTATTGTACGTCCATATTAAATTGCGGTGGTTGAGGAGTACGGGGGTTATGAAGTAAGTGAGGATAAAACTCACGTCTAGGAGCCGGTATTGGTGTGGTTTTTTTAAAGTTTTCTCTTCTAGGGGGAACTGGAGGTGCTTGTTGGTAAATTTGTCTGCTAGAACTTTGTGAATTGTTAGCATGTTGTGCTCTGAAGACTACATTTTGTAGCTTCAAGCATAAATGTAAAGTAACCGAGGTAGATCTCCTTTTAGGCCCCTGACAAAGGTATCTAGAGCTTTGTCACGGTAGCACTGAATCATGTTATTCATGGAATCCTGAGTCATTTCAATTGATCCTATTTTATTAAGGATCAGCGACAAATGGTGATAGACGACCTGATAGAATTCAGGAATCGTGCTATTACTTTGAACCACAGTAGTCATCTGGGGCCTATAACACAGAACAACAAGTAAACTAGTCAACAATATCTTGTTCAACTATGTGTGTCCAACAAGTAAAGATCATTTCTGCAACACAACAAAAACTGTAACAATTGTCAATAACGAAAATTTCCCTCGACTTGTTGAACCAGTTGAATAAGGAAGTCTTACATGATGAGTCGTAAAATTCCAAAAAAGTAAAAGTAACTATTCGGTGCTTTCTCTGAGTCCTTGACTAAAACCAAGTAAAGTGATAAATGGCGGGAGATAATTTTGTTGTTTGAACATTGTTCCTAATGAAAAAGATTGGACCTTTTTAAGGGATATTTTTTGGCAAAATTGCTAGACATATGCCATGGTAAGTATAAACTGAAAGAATATAATTTTCCAAAAAGTAAAAAAAAATATTTGTGAAAGCCAAAGTAGATAACGCCAAAAAAACATTACAGCAACTGGTAAATACAGGAAACTTAACTCGTTTGATAATCTCTTATTTGATTTGTAAGTCAAGATCCAGATCCAAACCAATGCAAAGCTATTGAAATTTTCATCTTTACATTAAATAAATTAACTTTAAACAAGCTACCCGACCCTTTTACTTGATAAATTCTAACTTGTTGACTTCGAACAAGTTTCCGATCCTCGGTTGAAATTTATCAACTATTCAACAAGGTTATTCTCTCTTTTTTTAACTCTTGTTGTTTCCAGTTACAGAAATGGCGGATTTGTAAAATTTCCCACTTGTTGCAATGTGCCAAAACAATTGTTATAGTTCCCCGAGACTTGTTGTTACGTGTTACACAAATTTTAAACAGTTGTTGAATTTCACTTGTTCAACAAACACTTTATGTATTGTGTTATAGGCCCCTGGTATCTGGAGTGTGCCTAAAACCCTCTTGTCTGCATAATGCAGAGTGAGACATTTTGATATTTTTTCCAATTAAGGGATGTATTATAGGACTCGAGTACCACGTCCGCGTGTCCTGTTATTTTTTTACGAATAACAGACAAGATACCATAGTATCTTGGAGTACCTTTGAGGTGCTCGTAAATTTTTAAAATTCCATCGACACTCGTGGGTCTGCCCAGAGAATTCTCTTAGGCTTTTTACCACATCTGGCATTTTGTCTAGGTCGTTTAAGTTATTTTCCGCTAAGTTTATTGGTTGATCTGTCTCATTATTGATATCCGCTGCGGGATTCATGATTGAATTAAATACTTGTCGTCCCTGAACGTTAAGTGTATCTTGTATTAACCTAGTGACAAGTTGCACTAAGTCATTTTGGTTAACATTCAGAATCTGAGGAGGTGGAACAGGTGGAGGTGGACCATTTGGTTGTATCTGTGGTCTAATAATGGTATTTTGATTTGCCATTTTTATTAAGTGTGATTTAGCCTTTATAGATTTGTATGAATTTTGGTTTTACTAAAATCAAGGAAAAGCGTGGAAACGAAAAAGGCACTAAAATATTGACGCTTTAAAAACACAGAAAAAATGAAAATTTTCACCACATAAGTTTCCATATGATTTTAAATTTCAATGAACTAAATAAAATTATTTTCTTTAAAATTTCAGTTTTGTTTAAATCCATCTAAAGGAATAAAATTTCTTTTTTTTTTTTTTTATATTTCGCTTATTTTTCACAGTATAGATTTCTTTTAATAATTCTAATTTATATCATTTGTTTTGTTTTGTTAATCAAGCGTAAATTGCTTAAAAAATTTTTTGTTTTTAAATTATTTAATAAACTTACAATAGTAGTACGAATTGTTGATTCATAGTTGCTGATTAACAAATTTTTTTTGGTGGCTGTTGTCCATTCCAAGCGGCTGCAAACTGGTTTCCTCCTTTTTGTCCGGTTTTCGGGCTACTTAGGAGCCTCTTTTCTCGGAATTGTTTTTAGTCTTTGTGTGGTGGCACTGTTTAGCTCACTAGCACACTTTTTTCACGCACTAAATATGGTGGCACTGGTTAGCTGACTGACACTATTTCCTTATAACGCACTGTGATGGGGATGGTTACCTCACGTCACACACGCGATAGATAGGGTGCGATATTTAAAAACAAAGGATAACAGTTCCCAACATACCACCTGTTTATAGACTTTAAGGCCGCCTACGATAGCATAGCCAGGGTAGAACTTTACAAAGCCATGAGAGAATTCGGCATCCCAAATAAATTGACACGACTATGTAGGTGGACCATGACCAACGTAACAAGCCAAGTAAAAATAGCCGGATTGCTATCCAAACCAATCAACATCTTTAATGGACTCCGACAAGGGGATGGTTTGGCCTGCCTCCTTTTCAACCTGGCGTTGGAGAAAGCAATCCGTGACTCTGGCACGGCAACAAGAGGGACCATCGTCAACAGGTCCAGCCAGATACTGGCTTACGCAGACGACATCGACATCATCGGAAGAACCGAGCAAGCTGTACATGATTCCTTCATCCAGATCGAGCAGGCGGCACAAAATCTGGGGCTGCACATTAGTGAAGGTAAAACAAAGTACATGGTGGCGTCGAATGCGAGAGGAACAGTTGGTCAAACAATCAAGGTAGCGGAGCACGAATTTGAAGTGGTGCAATCCTTTAAATACCTTGGGTCAATAGTAGCAGCCGATAACAATATAGAAGAAGAAATACGCGGGCGGCTTCTCAAATCCAACAGAGCCTACTATAGTCTGTCAAAGCTCTTCAAATCCAGAAATCTCACCATAACTTCAAAACTGCTGCTGTACAGGACCATGGTCCTGCCAGTACTCACATATGGATCCGAGACTTGGGTGCTTAGCAAAAGGCACTCCGACCTCTTAGCCGCGTTCGAGAGAAAAGACTTAAGGAGAATTGTTGGCCCCATATGTGAGGAAGGACGATTCCGGAGACGGTACAATCATGAATTGTACGCAATCTACCTTGAAGCAGATATCGTGACAAAAATTAAGCTCGGTAGACTCCGGTGGGCAGGGCACCTAGCTCGCATGAGCGAAGAGGAACCTGCTCGGAAAGTTCTTTGTGGTACATTCTATGGTAGACGACAGCGAGGTAGACCATGCTTGCGCTGGAGAGATGGCGTAGACCAGGACGCCCGGAGCCTTGGGGTGCGCAACTGGATGGCGGCGGCTCGAGACCGGGATGGGTGGAGAGACTTGTTGAAGGAGGCCAGGACCGGACCCCGGTTGTCGAACCGACGATGATGATGATGATAACAGTTCTGTTCGAAAATATAATCGGCGATGGTTAGCACAATTAACAACACGAAGAGTCTAGAAAAAGTGGGTAACTTTTTGCCACACGAGTTGGGCGCCAGTTAATCAAAACCCTCTTTAATTTGAAAAAAAATAAAAATATTTTTTCACGAAGCAGCTTGCTTCGACCTTCAATGATTGTAACTATATACCGAATGAATAATAATAATTATTGCAACTTACTTTAAGCTGCTTGCAAAGTATTTCTTGCATTTCCCAGAATTAATTTCATGGGAAATGCAAAAGTGCATTATTGCTAATATTAATATTATAAATTTCGTAATTCCGAGAAGCAGCGGAGATGTGGTGTTAACTTATATAAAGCGGAACTCTTGCTTTGTTTGTTCGCGCTAATCTAAGCGCTAAAAAAACATGTCCAATTTCAAAATTTGTTTTGTGTTTGGAAGGTTGCTTTTAGTGGATGGTTATTTTTTTGTTGCCATTTGCAGGGTAAAATGGGGTAAATGAAAAAGACGTATCCGATTGAAAAAATTCTACCTGGGTTTGAAAGGTAATTTTAAGGAAATAGCTTTAAAGATATTTATTTTCAAAATTTTGCTATTTGTAGGGTGAAATGGGGTAAAAATAGAAAAAAAATTGTCGGATTTAAGAAATTCTTTTTCTGTTCGAAAAGTTTTTCTTAGAAAATGGCTTTAGGGATATTTTTCATAATTTTAATATTTGTGGGTGAAATGGGGTAAAAATATAAAAATTGTCCGATCTAAGAAATCCTTTTTGAGTTTGGAAGGTTGTTTTTGAAGGATGGTTATAGGCATATTTTTTTTGAAAATATTGCTATTTGTAGGGTGAAATGGGGTAAAAATATAAAAATTGTCGGATTTAAGAAATTCTTTTTTGTTTGAAAGGTTTTTCTTAGCAAATGGATTTAGGGATATTTTTTCAAATTTTGTTACCTGTAGGGTGAAATGGGGTAAAAATATAAAAAACTGTCGAATTTAAGAATTTTTGTTTGTGTTTGAAAGGTTATTGTTAGTGGATGGCTTTATTGATATTTTTTTTTCAAAAATTCGTTATCTATTGGGTGATTTCATAAATTGTATTCAAATTATGTTCTGAAAATCAAAATTACTTTATATAGAAAAGAAAACCACAGAGCCGATTTAATTTTAGTATAAGTAGTTTAATTCAATAGAGTAACTTACGAAAAAGGCAAAATATAAAAATTTAGTTAGAGTATTTATAGAGAATGTTATATATAATTATAAATGCACCATAAGGTAGTGTTAGTTATTTAAGTTATATAATAAGTAAATAACTATATAAATGTTAAGTGTATTTGTTAAAGCATGTTGATTATATAATAATTCCATTTAACACGCTCCTTATCAACTTGATTTACAAATTTATCACATATTATTAAACTTCAAAATATTTATGCAATGTTCATGTTTTGTTTTAGATAAACCTTTTGTTAAAAAGTCTGCAGCCATATTGTCGGTGGGCACGTATTGTATTTCAATCTTTCCTTCTTTCTGCATGTCGCGAGTATAATGGTACCTTATATCTACGTGTTTCGATCTCTCATGATGAACTGAGTCCTTAGATAACTTGATTGCGCTCTGATTATCACAATGAATAGTCGTAGCGCCATTAATTAGATGATAAACTTTAAGTTCTTTCACAAGACTTCCGATCGTCACGGTCACTACCCCAGTCTGAGTCTACATATCCATAAAGCGGTTGTTCTGACTTCTCATATACTATTTTGTAGTCCAAACCACCCTCTTTGCTGCAGTCCAATGGTCTTTTCCTGGATTCGCACAAAACTTACTCAGGTTACTAGCGGCAAAAGCAATATCTGGCCTGGTTGCGTTTGCCAAATATATGAGACTTCCTACAAGCTCTCTGTATGGATATTTTGCCATTTCCGCTTTTTCTGAAAAATATTTTAGAGATAATTCTTTATTTAATAAGTGAGAGTCTATTGGTGTATGTATAGTATTATTTCCAATCTTTATACAATATAAACAAACGTCTGCAGTTGATTGTTTGAGTCCGATCTCCTTTAAATACGCATCTAGCTTGAGATGCCACTCACGGCCCGACTGTTTGAGTCCATACAAAGGCTTATTAAGTTTGCATACCATGTTGTGTCCATGCCCAGTTCCAGCTTGTTTCGGCTGTTCCAAATAAACTTCATCATGTAGTTCTCCTTGGACATAAGCAGTTGTAACATCCATCTGATGCAAGTACATGCTGTCCTCAGCACATATCGCAAATAATGTTCTGATAGTTTCATAACGTGCGACCGGTACAAAAATCTCGCCATAATCAACACCTGCAGTCTGTTCACACCCTCTAGCAACGATTCTAGCTTTGAACCGCTCGTTAATGCCATCATCCATTTTCTTTACGCAAAAAACCCACCGGTTAGACAAAATTTTCTTGTTTTTCGGACGATCAACCAAAGCCCACTTATTGTTCTTTTTTTTCTCCTATTTCAACATCAGTAGAATATCAATTTCTATTTCGGCATGATCGTTGTACTTTGGTTGAATATCAGCAATCGCATCAGCAATTGTGTCAGCAGCATCTCAAATAGAGTCTTTATTAAACTGCATGATGTTTTTGGAACCTAGCTTGCAAGTATAGTTTTCTGGATTAATATTCTTAAAAAATCTTACATCACGTCGCTTTACTACACCTTTGGTCTTTGGGTCCCAAAGCCGATAAACTTTGGACTCCTGCGAATAACCTACAAAAACATACTCTTTACCCCTAGGATCTAAAGGGTGATTTTTTGGCTGGTTTGGTTTTGGCAACACTGGTTTTGACAGCTGACGTGTGTTTAGTACCTTGTGTCACTGTCAAACAGCTTCAGTTTGGTTTGCAATTTAACCATGGATCGTCTTACAAATGAACAACGCTTGCAAATTATTGAATTTTACTATCAAAATTTGTGCTCGGTTCGAAATGTTCATCGCGCGCTGCTTGTGTTCAGCGATGAGGCTCATTTTTGGTTGAATGGGTACGTAAATAAGCAAAATTGCCGCATTTGGAGTGAAGATCAGCCAGAAGCATTGCAACAGCTACCAATGCATCCCGAAAAAGCCACTGTTTGGTGCGGTTTATGGGCCGGCGGCATTATTGGGCCTATTTCTTCAAAGATGATGCGAATCGCAGCGTTACTGTCAATGGTGAACGCTACCGAGCGATGATAACAAACTTGTTTTTGCCCGAAATGGAAGTTCTTGACTTGCATGATATGTGGTTTCAACAAGATGGTACCACATGCCACACAGCACGCGAAACAATGGCGCAATTGCGAGGCGAGTTTGGTGAACAGTTAATTTCACGTTTCGGGCCGGTCAATTGGCCGCCTAGATCGTGCGATTTGACACCATTAGATTATTTTTTGTGGGGGTATGTCAAGGCTAATGTCTATAGGGACAAGCCCGCTTCGATTGACGCACTGGAAGCCAACATCCATGCATTCATTCGTGAGATACCGGCCGATATGTGTGAAAGAGTATGCCAAAATTGGACTCAGCGGATGGGCTACCTGAGACGCAGCCGCGGTCAACATTTGCATGAATTTTCTTTAAACATTAAATTGCAAGGTTCAAACTATCGATTCAAATAAATATTTCATTCATTTTTTCGAATTGTTTGTGTTTTTTTTTTAAAAAAAGTTCTAAACCTCTTAAAAAATCACCCGTTAGTTTCGTTTTTCCTGGCCCCTTCTCCAACGCAACAGCCTTGCATCCAAATGGTCTCATGAAGCTCACGTTCGGCTTCCAACCCATTCACAATTCAAACGGAGTTTGATTTTTTAAAACACGAGTTGGACATCGATTTCTGCCCATAAACTCTTGGGCAAATTTGGGTTCATAAGCATACAGCGAACCATTTCCACCAGCGTTCGATTTGCTCTTTCGGCGACACCATTTTGTATAGGTGTGTAGGCTGTGGTAAGTTGACCTTTTATTCCGTGTGAATCCAGAAATTCAGAAAAATCTTTTGACATATATTCCGTTCCGTTGTCAGACCTGAGTCGTTTTATTTTTATTTTCCATGTGCATTTAATATTTTTTTAAATTTTTCAAAGACTATACTTTTGGATTTCATAAAATCGACCTTAATAAAACGTGATTTTTCGTCAATGAACGTGACAAAATATTTCGCACCGCTGAATGACTGTACACTAAAAGGACCACAAACATCAGAATGCACAGTTCCAAGAATTTCGTTTTCGGTTGTCTGAGCTTTATGGAATGGGGACTGTGAAATTTTTCCCTTGCTACACACAACGCACTGAAAATCACTATTACCCAAATTGTCATTCAATCCGGTTATTAAATTGTTGCTCTTAAGTTTCTTTAAGTCATTGAAATTGAGATGGCCAAATCTCTGATGCCATCTAACGAGAGCACTTTCTGGCATTGTTTTTATTTCGCACACATGAGTTTCTTCTTTCATTGGGTATGTTTTTAATACATACAGCTTATTTTTCTGATATGCTTTAAAAATGCATTGTTGCTTACTGTTCATTACAATTGCTGTATTTTGAACAAAATTTACTGTACACTCATTATCGGTAACTTTCGGGACAGATATCAAACTATGTCTTAGATCTGGTATATACAATACATCCATCAATTTTACGGTCGATTCTCTGGTTATGTGTATAATCACTGTTCCAGATCATGTGCAGTGATTGTTTCATTCCCAGCTGTTTTGATTATCTGTTTATCTCTGTTACACCACTGAACAAACTTGTTTGGGTCACTGCACATATGTGCACTTGCTCCACTATCCAAACACCACTCATAGGTATATAGTGTTTCTATGTTTGTATATTGACATGTTAACATAGCGGCCTCAGATGCTGTTTCACTCTTAGACCAGTTATTTCCATACCTTTTCGCTCCACAATCATTTGCTCTGTGTCCATGTTTACCGCATTTGTAACAATTTCCATCAAATCTTGGTACTGTTCTTAGCCTTCGTCTAAAATTGTTACTGTTTCCTCCGTTGTATGTCTTTTTCTTTCCTATATTTTTCTCGTCTATTAAGAGAACATTTTCTGAAGATGCTTCTTCCGTTACTTGATGGCCTCTTCGCTCTTCTTCTTCAAGTAATTTTGTTTTCAGGGCTTCCAACTCTGGAAGTTGGTCACGAGTTTCGATTGCGATACAAAAAATTTCGAAGTCTTCGGGTGAATGAATGAATTTAGCAACATTATGCTTATTAATTCTTTAAGCAATAATATGCCAGATTCTTCCTACGCATCACTAGCACTTTGAAAATTTCTCAGGTGTTGAGTCATGGATTCTTCTTTTTTCTTTTTCATCTGAAATAGACGACGGTAGAGAACAACCTTTCTCCCTGGACCTTTTGAAATATGTTTTTCTTCCAAGAGCGTCCATGCTTCTGCTGCTGACGTGCACTTCTTTATATAAACCAATTGATTTTCTTTTACACCCAGGAATATAATCGCCAATGCTTTGGAATTCTACACCTCCCACGTGTTAAGTTTCTTAGCATCACTTTCTTCAGGCCTTAACTCGGTTCAATCTACATGTCCCCATAAGTCATTACATACCACAACACTCCGTATGTGAAGTTTCCAGAATTCACAATTCCGCTCGTGAAGTTTCTCGATAAAATTATTATTCGCGTTGTTCATTGTTCGATAACGCGAGACGGAAAATTGAGATTATTTAAATTTAATAATGCAGAGAATTTTAAACCAACTAATTCGCGTTTGAGCACTCTGGGCCCATAAGCTATTCAACTTATGTTCTGAAAATCAAAATTACTTTATATAGAAAAGAAAACCACAGAGCCGATTTAATTTAAGTATAAGTAGTTTAATTCAATAGAGTAACTTACGAAAAAGGCAAAATATAAAAATGTAGTTAGGGTATTTATAGAGAATGTTATATTTATATAATTATAAATGCACCATAAGGTAGTATTGGTTATTTAAGTGAAGTATATAAATGTTAATGCCCGATTTTATAAAGGACTTTTAAATTTTTAAAAGCCCATTTAGCGTTAAAATGGGATTTTTTGGTTTCACCAAGTGCTTTTAAATTTAAAACGCTTTTAAATGCCTTTATAAACCAAAAGCTCATTTTCGTCTCAATAAATTTTAAAAGTGTGATTTGTGAAGTCTAATATGTCAGATGTCAGCCGACGAGTAAGAAAATTATAGATGATATTTTACAGTCACTTTTTTATTTAATTTCTTGCAAATATAAATTGTAAATAGGTCGAAAGAAAAATATAGTTTGTGTGTAAATAATAATCTTTTAAGGCTCTCCCAAGCAAACGCGAATACTTCCGAACGACGACAAGACTTTCGCCTTTCTTAATTTATTTACATGGAGATAAATGAGAGCACCCACATTGGCGCGATGTGAATCTTCAAACATTGTTCAGTCATCGCGTATTCGTTCCGAATGTTTCGCGTTGGTTGATTGATTGTTCATCTTCATCTGAGGATAAAGAGCAGCATATAGTAAGACGTCCAAGAATATTCCGAGTTCATATTGGAATCCATTCTCCAAATATTTTTTTTCGTAGCATTTTTTTCTACATATAATGCTTTTTCACGTGCATTTCGAATGTGAGAGGGAAACAACCTATTTCCATATCCAGGGATGTGAGGCAAACCCAATTTTAACTAAAATTTCCGTAAAATTTCCTATTTTTAGATGGTGAAACTGGATATATTTAAAGGTCTGATAAAATTTAGGAGGACTTTAGATAAAAGGGATTTTATGAAATCGGGCATAAGTGTATTTGTTAAAGCATGTTGATTATATAATAATTGAATTTAACAAATTGCGTTTGTATTTTTTTAATTCAAAATAGCTTTTAACGGCCTTTAGTCCATAAAAATTGCCGTTTCGTCCCGGCGATCTCACTTGGACTCATCAATTTTTATTAAGTTCAGTTCAACTTACATGAACTTTTTGACAAAAATCCAATGTGAACAATATCCAACAAGATTAAAATTCTTAATCATTAAGCTGGAAATTTTTGCCCAGGGCCAGGCTTTGTTTTTATATGAAGGTTTTTATAATACAAATTCTATATACTACTGAAATACATCAGCCAAGTAGAAGACTTAGCACTATTTAATTGGACTTGTTGAATTTTTGATTCAAAATAGCTTTTAACGGCCTTTACCTTTAGTCCATAAAAACTGGCGTTTCGTCCCGGCGATCTCACTTGGACTTTGTATTTTTTTGAAAGACTATGTATAAAAATAGCTATTTATAGAGTGAAATGGGATAAAAACAAACAGATGGTTTTCGATTACAATAATTCTTTCTTTGTGTTGGGAAAGTAATAGAGTGAAGTTAATAACGTGAAACTAATATTCGAAGAAGCTTAAATATTTATTCAATTCAATATTCCAATGTATAATGCAAATTAATTGACTATTCAAAAAATAAAAATATTCCAACTTCAGAAAAAGGTTATTTTAAATTTTTGGTAAACTTCGTGAAAAAAATATTCAACAAATTTGTATGGGAGAAACCGTTATTTTTGGTTAAAAGAATAATTTATTTTTGTCTAAAATCTACCTGAAAAACTGCTCTTTAGCAAGTTTGATAAAAATCGACAAATTTGGTTTTGAAATATCGAGTTTTCAAAAAAAATTTCAAACTTTTTTTAAAAATCCAAAAAATCTTTTTGAAAATTATTGTATCTGGTGTTTGAATAAAAATGTCGTAAGTGCATTAAATATTAAAAACAGCAATACTACTTAATAACGTGCAATTTTAAACAAAATTAATTTGAACAAAATTAAAAAAAAAATTTCAAAATTTTGAGTATGAAAATTTATTTTTAAAAAGCTGTTCTGTAAAACAACTTTATTTAAAAAGAAAATAAAAGAAAAGATTTCGGGATTTACAAAAAAGGAATATCATGACATTGTGAGTGTAACCGTTGTTTTTTAATATTTTTTTTCTGTTTTGTCATTTTGTACAATATTGCCCCTCCCGGCTAAACTGGAGGGAATCGACCCCCCTCTCAAACGATTATTATTTTAAATATGTTGCTAGGCACCTACCTACCTACATATGCCTAAAAAAAATATTTTTAATTATTTTATTAGTTTCAATAACTTGTTGAAATTTAAAACAAAATCTATTTCGTAGGTATGCCTATACCTATCTAACGTTTTTTGTTCAACTAGTGCTTACTTCGTGAATGGTAACACTTAGCTCATGTCTGATTCGACAGATAATTAGTTTTATCCTTCCGCTGAACGAATATGGTTGTGTATACGCTTCGCTAAGTGGGCCTGCGATCGACTTAGAGAAGATGCCGATTTTGCCAAAAAAATCATCTTTTCAGATGAAGCTCATTTTGATCTTGGCGGGTAGTAAACAAGCAAAATTGTCGCATTTGGGGCACAGAAAACCCGCACGCATACATTGAAAAGCCGATACACCCAAAACAAGTCACTGTTTGGTGGGGATTTTGGTCCAGAGGCATAATGGGGCCATTTTTCGAAAATGAGCAAGGAGTGGCCGTTACAGTCAATGGCGATCGTTATCGGGCCATGTTGAACGAATTTTTGTTCACAAAAATTGAAGAGGAGGATATTGGCAACATTTGGTTTCAACAGGACGGCGCTACGTGCCACACAGCCGAAGCTACACTCGATGTTTTGCGCCATTTTCAAAAAAAAAAAGTTATTTGGCGGACCCTTTATATATATATGATTCCTATACTTATATGAATAAGATTTTCTTCAAGCCAAAACAAAAATTGAATAAACAATTCCCGCATAGAAATTGTGAAAACTGGCAATAGAAAAAAAATGTATTCTTATAAATTCAAATACCTACCTACTCAAGTTTTGCTTGTAAAAAATAATAAACGATAGAATACATTCATGCAAATGTAAACACATAGCGATTTTTCTCCTATATTCTGGTCGTTGTCATGGCAAAAACGTCTGATTTAGTTACTTCCTTTACTCCCCTTATTGTTGTCAGAACAATTAAATACAACCCTCTCCTTCTATTTTTTTTGTTTTACTTCTTACTTCGTCCTTCTGCCTCAAGTCACCACTGCCAAATAGTCGATGAGCCCAGCACCGCGTAACGGCCATACATAAAGAAGAAAAAATCAGTCTCGTGGTAGTACTATATGTAGGTTCTATATACAAAGGTACAAGGCAATCGTTGAGACTTTAGAAGCTCACTTTGATCCAAAGGCCAATGAGATTCTGGAGAATTACAGATTATATATGCCGAAACAAAAAAGTGACGAAAATTGTGCAAAATTGTAATAGCCCTTCGCAGATTGTCCGTTGGCTGTAATTTTGGACCATATTTAGACACCGCTATGAGAAATCAATTTGTATTTGGTTTACGAAACCAAAAAACCCAAAGTAGGTTGTTTGGAAAAAAAAACCCTAACGTAAGATGATGCGGTAAATACAGCAACTGCTTATGAGAGTGCTGAAATAGGGGGAATAGAGCTGCACCAATACGGAGGAGAGAGTGAAAACTCTAGCGTTAATAAACTTCAAGAAAAACACAAAGTAAAACGGAACAGCAAAAAATACGGTAAAAACAATAAAACTAATGGTAAGAACAACGAGATAAAAAAGTGCTATCGCTGTGGCATGACATCGCATACGGCATATCAATGTACTCATAAAGAAACCGTTTGTAATTTTTGCAAGAAAAAATGTCACTTACGTGACATTGGATTGCGCAGGTTATATCTGGGTTAATGTGACAACCGATATTCCAAGTTCTCCTGTGAAAATTTATATTGTTCGTAAGCCGCTGCTAGGAAGGGAATGGCTGCGCAAGATACAATTAGATTGGACAAAAATCTTGACGAATCAATTGCATGCAACAGGTGAAGTCAACCAGGCACGAGTACGATAACTCAGGCGGCCGCCCAGTTTCTGGATTTCATTCAAGGTGGACCAGAGCGAATGGGGCACTCTGATTGTCGTTGCCCCCCAAAAAGATGGTGCCGTCCGTATCTGCGGCGACTATAAGGTTACTTTGAATCCAGCATTGATGGTTGATCTGCACCCTCTACCTACAATGGAAGAGCAGTTTAGTAAAATGGCTGGAGGTACTAAATTTACAAAAATAAAGGGTTTTCCAATAACAGGTGTTATTTTGATATTCAAAGAAAAATGGCATTTTTTGAGATAAATGATCGGATGTTTATTTCATTATAAAGAGGAAGGTATGCCTTTAATAATGGAACACAACATCAGCCAAATGGCCGCCACGACCACGCTTACAGGACCATATCCTTTTCATGAAATTTTCCATAACCAAATCGCAAAGTGGCTGCCCTATGTCCTCGATAGCCTCACGAATTCCATCTTTGAGGTCTTGAATCGACGCTGGGCTGTTGGCGTAGACCTTATCTTTCACGTGGCCCCAAAGGAAGAAGTCGCAAGGTGTTAAATCACAAGATCTCGGTGGCCAATTGTGATCACCTCTTCGAGAGATAACACGGTCCGGAAACTTTTTCCGTAAAAGATCGATGGTTTCATTGCTTGTGTGGCACGTAGCGCCGTCTTGTTGAAAGTAAACGTTGTCCAGATCAATACCATCCAATTCCGGCCATAAAAAATCATTAATCATCTCTCGATACCGCAATCCATTGACCGTAACTGTTGCTCCAGCCTCATTTTCGAAAAAGTAAGGTCCAATGACCCCGCCGGACCATAAACCGCACCAAATAGTCACGCGTTGAGGATGGAGAGGCTTTTCAACAATAACTCTTGGGTTTTCCGAGCCCCAGATGCGACAGTTTTGCTTGTTGACGTAGCCTCCGAGGTGGAAATGGGTCTCATCAGTCAAGATGATTTTTCGATGAAATTCCGGATCATTTTCATGCATTTCAAGGACCCAATCAGCAAAGACACGACGTTGTTGATGATCAGCCGGCTTGAGTTCTTGTGTTAACTGAACTTTATAAGCCTTAAGACCCAAGTCTTTATGCAAAATACGGTGTAATGACGTTCCATTTTTATTAATGGCGTAGTTTCTACTTGTCAAATGTCAAAAAATGACAGCTTCAAAAGTGACAGCTACCGAAATAGCGGGCTATTCAAAATAACACCTCTTATTGGAAAATCCTTTATATTTGTCAACCGCTTACCTTCAGCTAGAAATACGTCCAGATGACAGGCATATTTTAACCTTAAGCATACACAAGGGCCTCTTCCAGCCCACAAGCATGATGTATGGAATTGCCTGCGCTCCTGCCAAGTGGCAACGCTTTATTGAATAATAAGTGGAGGATATACCAGGTGTATCGGTATTCTTGGACGACATTAAAATAACCGCAGTTTAAGCTAGACTAAACAATCATAATATGAGAGTTAACTGGAGTAAAACAGATTGTATGAATGATCGCATCGAGTATTTTGGGTACGTCATAGACAAAAATGGCATCCACAGAATGCCCATTAAATCGATGCAATACAAAAGCTTAAAAAACCAACGACAAAAGACGAAGTTCGAGCCTTCTTGGTGCTTATCAGTTATTATGGTCGTTTCATAGAAAGTTTAAGTAACATTCTTTATACTTTAAATAGTTCCCTCCAGAACAACGTGTCGTTCCGGTTTGACGACGATTGTGAGAAAGCTTTCATTGATGTTAAAAAGCAAATGCAATCGGACACGGTGATCGTGTTTTACGATCCTAAGCTGACAGTTATTCTTGCGGTGGAAGCTAGCCCGATTGGAGTTGGAGCAGTATTGAGTCCCGTGTGTGTAGATGGTTTAGAGAGGCCTCCGCAATTTGCTTCGCAGACACTAAACCAAACACAGCAGCGTTACAGTCCGGTAGATAAAGAAGCATATGCTATCATATTTGGGGTACAAAAAATTTGCCAGTATCTGTATGGGAATAAGTTTACCTTGGTGACAGATAATGAAGCCATTTCACAAATTTTTTCTCCTCAGAAAGGTTTGATATACCTGGAGCAAATTATACCTGGACATCAAATTAAAAAAATCAAAAGATAATGCCAATGCCGATGCGATGTCACGCCTGCCCACTGCGGGTACATAACGGGTGATTTTTTGGCTGGTTTGGTTTTGGCAACACTGGTTTTGACAGCTGACGTGTGTTTAGTACCTTGTGTCACTGTCAAACAGCTTCAGTTTGGTTTGCAATTTAACCATGGATCGTCTTACAAATGAACAACGCTTGCAAATTATTGAATTTTACTATCAAAATTCGTGCTCGGTTCGAAATGTTCATCGCGCGCTGCTTGTGTTCAGCGATGAGGCTCATTTTTGGTTGAATGGATACGTAAATAAGCAAAATTGCCGCATTTGGAGTGAAGATCAGCCAGAAGCATTGCAACAGCTACCAATGCATCCCGAAAAAGCCAATGTTTGGTGCGGTTTATGGGCCGGCGGCATTATTGGGCCTATTTCTTCAAAGATGATGCGAATCGCAGCGTTACTGTCAATGGTGAACGCTACCGAGCGATGATAACAAACTTTTTTTTGCCCGAAATGGAAGTTCTTGACTTGCATGATATTTGGTTTCAACAAGACGGTGCCACATGCCACACAGCACGCGAAACAATGGCGCAATTGCGAGGCGAGTTTGGTGAACAGTTAATTTCACGTTTCGGGCCGGTCAATTGGCCGCCTAGATCGTGCGATTTGACACCATTAGATTATTTTTTGTGGGGGTATGTCAAGGCTAATGTCTATAGGGACAAGCCCGCTTCGATTGACGCACTGGAAGCCAACATCCATGCATTCATTCGTGAGATACCGGCCGATATGTGTGAAAGAGTATGCCAAAATTGGACTCAGCGGATGGGCTACCAGAGACGCAGCCGCGGTCAACATTTGCATGAAATTATCTTTAAACATTAAATTGCAAGGTTCAAACTATCGATTTAAATAAATATTTCATTCATTTTTTCGAATTTTTTGTGTTTTTTTTTTTAAAAAAAGTTCTAAATCTCTTAAAAAATCACCCATTACAAGCACATTGAAGAGGTGGATGTTTTCGTAGTTGAAGCCATCGAGAATTTGCCAGTGACGGTGGATGAACTCAGTAAAAAAAACTAAATCGGACAAAGAAGTAAGTTTTCTAATAAAATGCCTTAGATATGGGTGCGATTGCGAGCCGCATCATGGATTTGGGGTATCACAGACTGAGTTTGCCCTTCAAAGAGGATGTTTACTACGTGCAAGGTATGCGTGCGTACACACCAAATGAGCTGCGAGAGCGAGTCCTCTTCGAGTTGCATACGGGACACTTCGGAATATCGTGGATGAAGAGCTTAGCGAGAGCTTATTGCTGGTGGAATCAAATGGATAGATACATTGAGAAGATGGTGTCAAATTGACAACTATGCCAAGCTACGCGTCCGGATCCAAACAAAAGAAGTTCTAGTCCATTGCAGACTTGGCAGGGCCGTTCATGGGAAAGTACTTATTCGTACTTGTGGATGCATTTAGCAAATGGCCGGAAGTCAACATCATACCCAAGTTAACAGCAATAACTACAATTCAGATTTGCGAAATTTTTTTTGCTGCTTTTGGGATTCCGAAGGCTTTCGTGAGTGATCATGGGACCCAATTCAACTCAAGCAAATTTCAGTTGTTTTTAAAACGAAATGGTGTCGTTCATAAGCAGGGGGCTCCATATCACCCAGCTACAAATGGGCTTGCAGAGCGATTTATCCAAACAGTCAAAAACAAAATTCGAACAGCAGATTGTAGTCAACATTCTATGAGCAATTATTTAAATACTATCACAGATACTATAGTTACATAGATATCGCACGCAGAGCAAAAAAATGACAAATTTTCAAACGCCTGGGACGTATCGTTACGTCCCAGTTTGATCGAACATATGAACTACACCAGGACATGATGTTATTCTATTGCGTTGCATTATCAAGTTGCTTGCTATATACATACATATATACTTTTTTATTTTTTATTAAAATTGGTGTGTATGTTTTTTTGTTTTTCTGGCTGATGTGATTCCTTTTTCAACATTTTAATGCAAGGAATAATTCTTCTTGGGCAAGGTTGTTTACATTTTTTTTGTGGATAAGAGAGGTGGAAAAGTAACAGACTAAAGTTTAATGTAGGTAGGTACACACTTTTGAGGTTTTTTTTAGAAGGAATTACTTAAGAAGTGGCGGGAGGGTTAAGAAATAGAAATTAAATTAGGTAGTTACCTATCTATCGAAATATTTCCGAATTCTTTCTTCTGAGAAAATGTGTTAATATTATGGACGCGGAAATTATGAGGTATATTGTTGTTTGCAATGAAGGAAAGGCGACAGCAAAATCAACTCATATAAGTAGGTTTTGCTTTTGGACTGTTGTGTACTATGTCAGACAAGGTCAATGAACGTTCGGCAGACGAAATGTATTTGTAATGGTTGTTTCTACTTGCTCTATAGGGCAAGTATTAGTTTCGTGGTTGCAATCAAAACTAAGACTACGATGAACGAGAAGTCCGAAAAAGTAGGTTTCGTCATGCCGTCCGCCAGTCTGTGCTTCTGTGTGTCTGTGCGCCCACTGTAATTTGAATTATAGCCTAACGGGTGAACCGATTTGCTTCAAATTTGGTGCAGAGCATTTTTATGTGAGGTAGAGGTAAGTTTTAGTTTTAGCTTATCTAGAACGGGTAGCTGCCATACAAAGTTTTTGTTTTTTCAAATTTTCTCAAAAACGGCTCTAACGATTTTGATTAAACTTCGTACTTGTAATAAACAATTTAATTGTAAGAAAACTGCGTTTCAGGTTTTTGCAAAAAAATTCACATAACGGAATTAGGTATTCCACGTTTTTTGAGAAAATGGTCTTATTTTTGGGTTATTCAAGTACGTCGTTTTGATGGATCTTTAGATTTTTTTTCAATTTGTAATTGCAATCATGTATGTAGTGTTGGTATACATTGGTAGGTAGCTACCTTTATATTTTTTCGAAACGCAATGCAATTTTTGCTATGGAAGAGCGAAGAATATACTTATATTCTTTAGTAGTATTTTTTGAAAAGAAAAACTATTTTTTTTTTTAAATAGCTTAATCAAGTTTTGTTTTAATTGTTTCAACATGTTATAAAGATTACGTCTGTCGGTTTGTGTGTCTGCTTCGACTATAAAATAGAAAATTTGTGTGTAGCTCTAATAATACATAATAATACACCTGCCATACAACCGTTAAAGCTTAAAGGAAACTTTATTTTACTCAACGGCTCAAACGATTTTGAGGAGAAATTGTATGTGTTATATTGTATAGTCTAAGCAAACCATATGCAAAAAGGCATCACCGTGCGCACAAAGGCACTGTCTGTTTTTTTACTTGCTCTATAGGAAAAATTGATTTCGTGTATAAAAAATCAAAAGAAACACTACGATGATCGAGAAGTCCAAAAAATTGGGTTTCGTCATGTGGTGAGTAAGAGCCTATTTGCTTCAAATATGGTACAGAACATTTGAATTAAATTCTCCAAAACGGACTAAAGTGAATGTAAGAAAACTGCATTTCGGATTTTGGCAAAAAATTCACATAACAAAAATTAGCATTCCTCTTTTTTTGAGAAAATGGTCTTATGTTTGGGTTGTTCAACATTCACGTTTATCTTTTAATGGTTAGACAAGCTCAAGTGCGTGCTATCCAGTCGTGCATATTTTTCATTCATCGATAAGGCCCTATTTAAAAAGCTTAAACCAAATTTTAGTTGTATACCCTTCTTAATTCTCTATAATCAAAAATAATCTATTTTAAAAAAAAAGTGTTGAACACATCTTGCAGAAGTTTTTTTTGCATATTTAATTTTTACTTTGGGGAAAGCGATCATGAGATCATTTTGTACTTTCCCTAAAGTTTCGAGGTCACAGTAAATTCCATTTACAGCTTCCGTATGAAGGACATCACGCATTATTTCGATAAGTTCTCTAATGGAACTGAATGTTATCATATATCTAACCTGTTTTTGGAAAAGAATCTTTCTTTCTTGCTTTTCTCAGAACCTTGACTAATAAAGTTTTGATTCTTGAAGCAGTTTATAATGGGTGATTTTTTAAGAGGTTTAGAACTTTTTTTAAAAAAAAAACACAAAAAATTCGAAAAAGTGAATGAAATATTTATTTGAATCGATAGTTTGAACCTTGCAATTTAATGTTTAAAGATAATTTCATGCAAATGTTGACCGCGGCTGCGTCTCAGGTAGCCCATCCGCTGAGTCCAATTTTGGCATACTCTTTCACACATATCGGCCGGTATCTCACGAATGAATGCATGGATGTTGGCTTCCAGTGCGTCAATCGAAGCGGGCTTGTCCCTATAGACATTAGCCTTGACATACCCCCACAAAAAATAATCTAATGGTGTCAAATCGCATGATCTAGGCGGCCAATTGACCGGCCCGAAACGTGAAATTAAGTGTTCACCAAACTCGCCTCGCAATTGCGCCATTGTTTCGCGTGCTGTGTGGCATGTGGCACCGTCTTGTTGAAACCACATATCATGCAAGTCAAGAACTTCCATTTCGGGCAAAAAAAAGTTTGTTATCATCGCTCGGTAGCGTTCACCATTGACAGTAATGCTGCCATTCGCATCATCTTTGAAGAAATATGGCCCAATAATGCCGCCGGCCCATAAACCGCACCAAACAGTGGCTTTTTCAGGATGCATTGGTAGCTGTTGCAATGCTTCTGGCTGATCTTCACTGAGCTGAGCCTCATCGCTGAACACAAGCAGCGCGCGATGAACATTTCGAACCGAGCACGAATTTTGATAGTAAAATTCAATAATTTGCAAGCGTTGTTCATTTGTAAGACGATCCATGGTAAAATTGCAAACCAAACTGAAGCTGTTTGACAGTGACACAAGGTACTAAACAAACGTCAGCTGTCAAAACCAGTGTTGCCAAAACCAAACCAGCTAAAAAATCACCCGTTAGGATTGTCTACTGGAGTATAACTTTCCTGAGGTATTCCTCACTGTGAACGGTTTGTCCTGAGGTAGAGAGCGTGTTAATCACTGATCTCTATAACACACTGGATAGTGGATTCCCTTTATGTATAACAGTTTTTTTTGACTCCAATTGAAGATGACATTTTGAAGGTCTCCTGGTGCCAAGCGCACCTTTTGACGTACATTTTTCGGTTCACTGGCTGAACACAGTACGCTCGTCAGGACGCACGGCAGGCGGCGCGTTCACATGAGCGTGATTATTAAAACTTGTGTCGAATTTCTTTCATCCATTTCAGATGGCTTATTTTTGTATATGATGGTTTGAGTTCTATTTGACAGGAATTTGAACACAAAAAATAATGCTCCTACAAATTCATAACAAATATTTCAAAGTCCATTTAATTTACCATGTCCCTATGATAAGATTAATTACAAATTTATTTTAGTGAATAGACGCAAAACAAAAAAGAATTGTGCGTTTATCCAAACAACAAAAAATTTGAATTCAGTAATGAAAAGAAGCAGAAATTGAAAGTACGAACTTCTTAAAATCCGACAAAGAATTCACCGGCGCGCGGCGGCGATTTGGAATCCAAACTGATATTTTGTATTCTTTGCAAACCAAACAAAGCAAATGTTTGTTTATTTATTTGCATTTGAAATTGTATAATAAATATAATACTTAAATATTTGAAAGATTTAATTTGTCTAGAAAAATTGATCTTTATTACTATACAAATAGATTTTTTCTTAAAATAAATTCGCAAGTTATTCAATGGGGGGGGGGGGGGTATTATTTGCTCTCACGATGTGCTCTCTCGTTGCAACTTTTTTGAGTTAACAAACAATTTGTGCTAATTTGTGCACATTCGCAAGAAATGTCACCTACTATTTAACTCCCAGAATCGCGTTTGCGGCTACAGATCCATTGTTCAGACACAAAATCTAATGTGAACACATCCGACTCATTTTGACGTGTAGCAATCGTTAAAACAAACCAGGTTTATAATGAAAAGTGGCAGAATATTCCTCAATAAATGCTCTCCATCTCTTCAGTTTGGTGTTAGGATTTTTTTCGGAAATCGCAAACGTGAGAGGTTGGTGGTCTGTATAAATATGAATATCAGGGGCACCATATAGATAATTCCTCAAATTTTGAAGTGCCCAGACTATAGCTAACATTTCACGCTCATTGATATAGGTCTACCACCTTGAGAGAGAACCGCACCAATTGCTTGTGATGAAGCGTCTGTAGTTAAATCCAATGGCTTACGAAAGTCGGGGTAGAATAATAATACATCTTCTGAAGCTAAAATGGTCTTTATTCTAGAAAAGGCACATATAGCCTCAGAATTAAGATGAATTTTGATGTTCTTATACTTGTTCGTTCCTACGTTTCCGTTTTCTCCTATGAGGTATTTCGTTAACGGTTAAGTGATCTGAGCAGTCTTTCACAAATTGGCGGTAATATCCGGAAAGACCTAGAAAGGATCTCAGTGCACGAAGTATTTTTGGAACTTCGAAATTAACAATGTCTTTGACTTTATCAGGGCAGGTTTTAATTCCATCTCCAGATACAAGAAATCCTAAAAATTCAACATCACGTTTGAAAAATTTACATTTCTCTGAAGATATTCTCATTTTAGCATTGTAAAGTTTGGAAATTATTGCTCTTATATCTTCTAAGTGTTCATTTTCTGTTAGCGAAAAGATTATGACGTCATCTATATAGACGTGGCAACGTTTGCCTATATCGTCTCGTAGTATGTTGTCAATTTTTCAAGCCAAAAGGTTATCTACAAAACTCATACTTTCCATTGTTCACAGAGAAAGCAGTTTTTTCCCGGTCCTTTTCTTCTAGGAGAATTTGATGGAAGCCGGATTTTAAATCTATTGTTGTATAGTATCTAGCTTGTCCTAAATTTGTTAAAATGACTGAACTTTCTGGAATAGGATACCGATCTGGGATAGTGCGTTCATTTAACTTTCTGTAGTCGAACCAAAGATAATATTTATAATACCAAGATGTCGCATCCAGTACAAGCAAAGTGAACCCAAAATAAAACCGTCCGTATCTGATATTGGATACGACAACATGTTGCTAAGTGTTGCATTGGTCAATTTAAAGAGCGAGAGCGAAAAATCTCTCTGGAAACAATTTAAAATTTGAAATCTCTTCAAAATGCATATATCTCAAGGGCAAACAAATGTTTTCGTTGTTTTTTTCTTTCGCTTTTTTTTTAGTTTTTTGCTTATTATTTTTTGTGATGATGATGATGGTGGGTATCTGTATACCTAGGTAGACATGCAGTAACATTTTTGTTCTTTCATCGCAAATCGCGATCTTCGTAAAAGGTAGCAGGGATTTTCTTTTGGTTTTATTTATTTTTGTGAGGTTGTTTTGTATTCCTTGAGAAATTAAAAAATCATTTTCATTAATTTATTTAGGTACAGGTGAATTCATAACTTGTGAGGAAAGCTGATTTATAGTTAGGTAGGTATAGATAGGTTAGTTTGAAATGTGTATGCACCGATTTAATGAATACGTCCGTCGTAACAAGATACATTTTGCAATGGTTACCTAGGTACTTCTGGTTTTTTTTTTTCAATTTTTCATTCGTCTCGATCGGTGGCAAGAATTTTTGTTTTTATTCCTTGTGAGAATTTTTGTAGGGCAGCGACATACATGTATGAAGGAAAGTTTCAAGGAAAAGTTTTTTTAAGGATTTCTCTGTTTTCATGTTTGGGGGTGGAGAATATATTTTTTTTATGGACGACTGTTTTGAAACAGGTAGACTTAATTGCATTCTTGCGCCCGTCTCGATCTTTTAATAATGGCAAGAATTTTCGTTTTTGCTTGTTTCGAGGAATTTTGGTTGGGATAAAAAATGTAGGTGGATATGAAGGAAATAGGTACCTATCTCTTGTTACTTTTTGGGGTGGAGAATATTAGACGCGTTTTGTTATAGCTTAAGATCCATCCCGTAAAAATAAAACGATACGGATCTTGATGACAGCTGTGTTGCATACCTATCTCTATTTTGCTTACGTTGGATTTTCATTTTCTTTTTACTTTACACTTCATTTTATACTACCTTATCACGAGAAGACATCTACCCGCATTAGTAACAACTAATTTTCGGATCTTCAAAATAGATCCAGATAGAGAGCAGGGTCCCAAGTTGTTGTTGTATTATGTGTAAGGTACATAGGTTAGGAGGGGTAAAAATGACGCGAGCCGCATCATCGCACTCGGATCTCAATGGATCCATTGTGGTCCCCAGGAAATTGTTGTGGTGAAGGAAGAGGATGGTTGGGAAAAGGAGTAAGAGGAGTTAGGTGGGGGTATTACGTGTTAAAAAATTATCCTGATCCAGGTCCGTAGATAATAAAACGTGGCTATTACCTACCTATTTTGTTTGAATTTTATTTGTTTATTCGGTAAATAAATTATAATTATACGACCTCATAAAGGCGGTCGATACAAAAACAAGAGTTGATTTTGAAATAAAATCCAGGAACTCTAGGCAGGGAGTAATTTTTTCAAAGCTTAACCACAACTTGTGCAGCAATAGTTATTTGAGTCCAACTTGTCAAACAGCTTTGATTACATTTATCTTCAAAGCCAGAGCAGATATACTAACTCTCAATTTCATCCCAAACAGGAGCGATCTTCCAGTAATTTGTGAACTTTGTAACCTGAGAGAAAAAGAGGATGTGCTTCACTTCCTGGGTAGGTGCCCTGTCGTGATGGAAATAAGAAGGAATGTGTACGGAAAAAAATCATCTTACAAACAACGAAATGTTGAATATATTAAATGGCCAACATTGGGTGAACCTTTATAAATATATAAGCTGGGCTCTGCGATATACAAAATCTATTGTTGATGACATGTTCTAGAATAAATACATATACCGTAAGGCTATTTATTTATTTCTGAACTAGATATGTATATAATTTTAAATTTTGTTTCAACAAAAAGTTGTCACTCTGGCAGACGGCGTAAGCCATGCTATAAAATGAATTATTGTACAAACTTTTATAAAGAAACAAAAAGTTGAATGAAAGCCATTTATAATTGAAAATAAAAACAAATGCTAAGAAATATGTATAAATGATAAATAGGTAAGTAGGTATCACGGAAATTGGCTTTCACGACAATGTACCCCCTACACCGATTACTAAGCAGTTACATATCAAAAATCCATACCTACCTGGTTATCTTCCTAATCTTTATTTTTATATTAATGTAATTATGTATATTTATTTCGTTAAGAAGGATAATTTACCTCTTGCAAATTATTATCTTCAAAATTAGGCATATCTACCTACACCTATATTTTTGAATTCTTTTAGTTTCCAAAAATAATGTTTTTATTGAAGAATATGTACCTATAGGTATTCCTCCCGGTTAAAATAAAACAGCGCGTTAAAATTTGAAGAGTATGCAATCGCTATTTGAATTTGTGTAATATGTACTGATTTTTTTTAAACTTCCGTTGATTAAATATCATTCTTTTTTTAATATTTAATTTCATAAAATAAAACTTCTCATTTCTTTAAATAAAAGGTTCTATAACTCGAATTTTTTTTCTCACATTTTGAGAGTTTGACTTATATGGAAGTTACACTGTATTTGATTTTTATCTTTTTGAGCTATTTTGACTGATGACAGAAAATATTGATTCAAATATTACATATTATGGAACTAAAATACAACCTCAGATAGTCGAGTTACAAAGATATCGCATCCAGTACAAATAAAAATGAAAATAATATGTGCTCGCAAGCTCTTTTCCTTTCTGCTTTAAAAATAGAGTCGGTTGACCAAACTACCTACTGATGGCTGTTACGTTTCGTTTTGTATTTATATCTATGTGTGTAAATGTATCTTTTCTAACATCATACAATAGTATACTGCCCACAAAATTGATCAAAGTGGGACCTATATACCCCACGTTAAAAAAGTTATAATTTTTCTTTGCTCTGCATGCTTATTCTGCTGCCTTATTCTGACTTAACATTTTTTTTTTAAGAAAACTGAAATAAAAAACCAACCTCAATTGAACTTAAAATATAAAAATGTGTTTTTGAAAAATTCTTATATTAAAAACCTGCTAAATTGATATTTCGACCACGATTAGCAAATGGTTTCAATTTTTCAACAAGTCCTGGAAAACGTCTTGATATAGAAATCATTGCTGTACATTTTGACTAATAAACATTACTTTACGCAACATTTTTCAAAATTACAAACTGCTTATTTGGTCGATAAAATTCAGGATTTGGTTGATCATGTATAGCTCTCCGGAAATGGCATATAACTTTGGTAATTCTTTTTTTTTATCTTCAAGGATGAATTATTAAATAAAAGATAATATAAGATTATATTTTTATAGAAAATATATCGATTGGAATGAACATTCAATTATTATAAGAGGTGCAAATCTTCAATGTTTAAGGGAATCATGATACCTAAATTGTAATGTAAATGCAAAAACACAGTTAAATGTTTTGAGTTTAAATGTAACTATTCAGAATCCTAAAAATAAATATCTATACTAAAGAAAAACTCTTCTCTAAGAACAAACCTAGTAAATCTGTCTGCAAATAAATTAATCTTTCTACAAATATCAAGATCAGGTAGGTAGGCATCTATTTTGGTAGGTATAAACTTTTATTTTTTATTTTTTTTTTTCAATCGTCGAAGAATAAAAAAGTAGGTAGTTAGAGCATGTATAAGTGTAAAGTTATTTTAAAGCTAAAATACTATTTATTGGATATTTAAAGCATAAACTAAGATTCATTATACCATAATAATGATACCTTTTATTTCTTAATATTTACGTTTTTATTGATTTTCTAGGTAAATTTGCTCGAAAATAGCGATATTTTTTCGCTGTATCAATTATCATTTATACATTTTTCTGAGCATTTGTTTACCGAATAAATAAATAAAAAACAAACAAAATAGGTAGGTAATAGCCACGTTTTATTATCTACGGACCTTGATCAGGATTATTTTTTAACACGTAATATAACAACAACTTGGGACCCTGCTCTCTATCTGGATCTATTTTGAAGATCCGAAAATTAGTTGTTACTAATGCGGGTAGATGTCTTCTCGTGATAAGGTAGTATAAAATGAAGTGTAAAGTAAAAAGAAAATGAAAATGAACCAACGTAAGCAAAATAGAGACAGGTATGCAACAAAGCTGTCATCAAGATCCGTATCGTTTTATTTTTATGGGATGATCGGTATGGATCTTAAGCTATAACAAAACGCGGCTAATATTCTCCACCCCAAAAAGTAACAAGAGATACCTATTTCCTACATATCCACCTACATTTTTTATCCCAACCAAAATTCCTCGAAACTAGCAAAAACGAAAATTCCTGCCACTATTAAAAGATCGAGACGGACGCAAGAATGCAATTAAGTCTACCTGTTTCAAAACAGTCGTCCATAAAAAAATATATTCTCCACCCTCAAACATGAAAACAGAGAAATCCTTAAAAAAACTTTTCCTTGAAACTTTCCTTCATACATGTAAATCTTATCTCTTAAATCTTATCTCTCTGCCCTAAAAAATTCTCAGAAGGAATAAAAACAAAAATTCTTGCCAACGATCGAGACAAATGAAAAATTAAAAACAAAAAACCAGAAGTACCTAGGTACCACCTATAAAACCATTGCAAAAATGTATCTTGTTACGACGGGACGGACGTATTCATTAAATCGGTGCATACACATTTCACACCAACCTATCTATACCTACCTAACTAATAAATTAGCTTTACTCACAAGTTATGAATTCACCTGTACCTAAATAAATTAATGAAAATGATTTTTTTAATTTCTTAAGGAATACAAAACAACCTCACAAAAATAAATAACACCAAAAGAAAATCCTTGCTACCTTTTACCAAAGATAATAGAATACAAAGATGTCGCATCCCATACAAACTTTTGGAACCAAAAATTTTTAACGTATCAAGTCCAACAACATGTGGCTAGTTGCAAAATGTTGCGAGAGCGTGGGAATTCCTTAACAAATTCAAATCTCTTAAAGAAATGACTTTGTCCTTTATCGTTTTTTGTTTGTTTGGATTTTCTTGTTATGTTGTTATGAAGTGCACTCTTCTGGCGGCAACCGTGACGATCACGGTGGTGATCGTTTTTTTCTTTTCTTTTTTCTGTGATGTGTCTGCCGGAATCTTAAGGATTTTCTGTATTTTGAATTTTTTTTTTCTTTTTTTGACTTTTTATTATTTTTGGAAAGATGACTTTTTTTAAGTAGTTAAGGACTTGTACATTTTTTTAAGGAATTCTTCTTTAATAGGACATGTAAGTTTTTGGGTAGGGAAATACAAAACACCAAGTTGTTTTTTGTGTAATTAAATGAAACGTCATTGCAAGAAGCTTGAGAGCTTCTTTATGGATAGGGTTGTATTTTTTATATGCGAAAAGAATTTCATGAAAAATCGATAGACTAGATTCACTGTGTGTTTTTTCTTTTCTTTTTGTATGATCATGTTTGATCTTAAGCGGAATAGGCATGCTTTTATGAGCACACACATGTTACAGGTTAATTTTGTTCGTTTGCCACAATCGTCCTTGCGAGGATTTTCTTTATTTCGTGTTTTTGTTTTGCATAGGTACTTTGTTGTTTTTGATATGGGAAAGGGATGAACATAAAAAAATAAACCATCGGGATCAGTAGACGAGAAGATGTCACGGTTTACAATGTCGGTGCTTTTTATTTTTATTTTCTTTTTGTGTGATCATATTTGTGAATAAGCGGAATATGCTTTTATGTGCACACACACATTACATGTTTCATTTGTTCATTTTCCACAATCGTCCTTGAGGGGAATTTTTTTTTTTTCATTGTATTCATTGCGTATCGTGCGGCAACGGTGAAGATCACGGTGGTGGTGGTGGTTTTTTTTTACTTTTTTTTTAATTTTTCCGTGATCTTTGTATAGGAATGCTTTCAGGTGCATACCCACACAAACATATGTATAGGTATGAATGTTCGTCTGCCGAACATCCTTCCTCTTTAAGGATTTTCCTTATTAAGTACGTACCTGGCCTTTTCCCTTTTTTTTGGTTTTAAGCTCTTCGCGATAAAATATTTGTATATATGTAAGAAGGTAAGCATTTCATGTGTAAGTTGGTTGGTGAGTAAAAATATAAAACTTAGTGATATTTCTTTATTTACTAGTAACTTCCTGCAATGGTATGGATAGGTATGAATTTTGACATGGTGACCAGGTAAATTTACAATTATGTACTTGCATTTCTGACAAAAATTATTTGAGTCTATTATTCTGTTTTGGGATTTAAGCAATTAAACAAACAAATTATAACAAACAAAAATACCATAAGGCATGATTAATAAGTTCTGATTTTATTTGCCTCACAACTAAGTACCTACATAGGTAACTTTTCAAGAACTAACTGATTATCTAGACACTTTTTGATACATGAATATCCAAATTTCAATTTTTAAGGGCGCGAATTGTAAAAATTGTAATAATGTTATATAAATTCTAATAATAATACAGTACAAACTACTTAACTTATAGAAATTGAGGTTTTTGAAGTTACTGGGTTATATTTTTTTTAAATAAAAGTTTGTGTTGAAATGGCTGTTTCTGTAGAGATAACGTCAATGTCAAGTCAGAAAAGGAAAAAAATTAAAAAATATAGAAAATCCTTAGAAGAGGAGAGATCTCGCCACTCGCCAGACGACATTCATACAAATGTTTGTGTGGGTATGCATGGAAACATCACAGAAAAATGTAAAATACACATACACACAACCACTGTTATCGTCACCTTTGCCGCAAGATGGGTGCGCTTCATTGTTTTTATTCCTGGTTGTTTATTTTCATGAGTTGCTGAGGAAAGTAAAAAAATCTAAGAAAGAATTATTGAAAACTGATCATTTAGAGTTTTTTGTTTGCTTCAATTTTTTTGTTTTGTAGGTAGATAAAGTAGGCAAGTAGGTATGATTAAATTTTATGCTTTTGAATACATAATTAAACGAACACATTTTTATATGCGGTTTATGCGTAATTAAAGTACATTTTTAATATGCAAGTAGGTATAGGTACGCAATGTATATTGTGTAGGTACCTACTTACGTATTACTTTTTTGTTAGTTATAATTTAGTGTAATAAATGATCAGTTTTGAAATAATATGTATGTATTCAGGAAACTATTATTAGCTAAATTCCATTAAATTAAATTGGGATCACATACAAAAATTGGCACTCTTTTTAATAGGGTACAATAGAACGTGTTAAGATATAGAAATGCTAGATGGCGTTTAATTTGTAAGAACTTAAGGTTTACTTTACACTAACAGGGAAAGGCCCCCTTTCCAATACGATATTTTTTTTGTCTTGACCCAACCTACACGCTCTTCGATTTTTCAAAAACGGGTTTATATTTATACGATTTTTATAAATACCTACCTACCAAATTATTTTGCTTAAAAAATTCTATGAAAATATTTTTTACAAAATATAGGTACATTATATACCTCCAAAAAAATATCACATTCATTTATACCTCCATTCATATTTTTTCTATCCCTCAAATTCAAACGTAAGCAATAAAATACAAACAATACACAGTTCATACACATACATACATACATCCATAATAAAGCACAAAATATCAGTACCTACTTTAGGAATATATATGCAATGATAATTCGATATTTCAAAAACCTCCAAAAAAAATACCACATTCATTCATACATCCGTTCATATTTTTTTCTATCCCACAAATTTCAACGTTAGCAAAAAAAAAAAAGAATACGCAGTTCACATACATACATATAAGAAAGCACACAAAATCTAGTATCCCTTGAGCTCTCGTTTTACTATTATTCCGGCAGTGGAGAGTCTCTCCAAAAATAGTGAGCTGGATATGCGACAGATACCGCCACAGTCGCTCGGCTTCATGAAGCCTGATTCACAATGCTGCGAGGAAACGAGACGTGAGCGTGACGAGAACTCGTTGTAGTTGTCAAACCAATTTCAAACAATGAAAGCATACCTGGATATACACAATTCGGCGTTTCTCGTCGTCACGTCACGCCAAGAATTCGAAAAATTGAAAAAAAGACGTGACGTGACGACGATTTCAATTTTTCAAAGTAATTTACAGATTTTTCACAAGAGATGTAATCAAATTGTGTCTAACAAATAAAGTTATTGATAAATATATTGTTTTGTAAGTTATTTTGTTTATATTTTATTTATTTTTTTTTTACAAAAATGGATTTTTGTCGTAAAAACGCTCGCTGCATTGTGAATTGGGCGACGATTTTGTAACTAGAAAAATATGACAGCGATTCTCGTCACGTTTACGTCCCGTTTCCTCGTTGCATTGTAAATCAGGCATGATAGTACTATAGGAATATATATACAAAGTTGAAACTTATGTCGAATTTCTTTCACCCATTTCAGAGGGCATATTTTTGTATGTGATGCTGTGTGTTCTATTGGACAGGAATTTTAACACAAAAAATAGTGCATCTACAAATTCACAACAAATATTTCAAAGTGCATTTAATTACCACGTCCCTTTGATAAGATTAAATACAAATTTATTTTAGTGAATAGAGATGCAAAACAAAAATTAATTAATCGTTTATCCAAGCAACAAAAAATTACAATTCATTAATGAAAAAAAGCAGGAATTCGAAGTACAAACTTCTTAAAATCCGAGAAAGAATATACACCGGCGCGCGGCAGCGACACCTTTGTATATATATTTCAATAGTACTATCATGATGAGGAACTACCAGGGCGACACCGCAACTTCCCAAAGTGCAATTTCTCTTTGGAGACATTCTAGGTTCAAGAATATGCTAAAAGAGAAGGATTGATCGATAATAGTAGAACGAGAATACTGTATACTAAATTTATGAGAGTTCGAGGGAGAGAAAAAAAACAACGATTTTGTATAGAACACAATAAAATGACAATGATAACACAAAGATAATAGAAGAACGAGAATTTTGCTACGAATTTATTGAGATTTCAAGGGGGACAAGAAATTTTGTGCTTTGATATGTACAGGAGCTGTGGATTTGTTTTTTTTTTGTTTACGTTGAAATTTATGGGTAGTCATGTATGAATATATTCTTGTAACTATTATTGCCATTACTTAATAAAGTTTTTAACCAGTGACAGTGAGGAATGTTTTTAAGGTATTTTCGTTAAGGTAAAATCGTGGAAGTGGTATTTTTTGGAGGTTTATTTAAAAAAAAAAATATTTTTATATAATTTTTTTAGGAAAACAAATTTGGTAGGTAGGTACGCAAATTACAACTATTTTGTATAGAATATAATAAAATGACAACACAAAGATAATAGAAGAATTTATTGAGAGTTCAATGGGAATTAAAAATGTTGAGCTTTTGTTATGTATAGGGAGTTATGAATTGATTTTTTTTTTGAAATTGACGATTTACAAATAGGGAAAATATAAATATAGGTATATAAATATATAGGGTGCCCACCGGGAATTTTTCAGCTCCTAATTGCGACTAACAATTCCGCAAATCCTGCGCTTTGAATGATATCCCTCCTGCTTACCTCAACCTGCTAGTAAATCGATAACCGCAATTTAAAGTTGAAAAATTCTCGCTGAACACCCTATATATATGTAACTTGTAACCATATCATAATAATATCTTTATATTTTCTAAGGTAGGTAGGTATTAAGTTCGAGTAAATTGCCCAAACAACTCTTAGAAAGTAAAATACACAACTTGGTGCGATCACACTGTTGTTGGAAATAATATTATTTTTTTAACAAAATTAGAAATAAATTGATTAAAATACTTCTGAAACCTTTTTTGAACCCAAGGCTATGTAACCATTTAATTTCTTTAGTAAATCGTAATTAATGAAAGAAAAAGTATTGAAATTGTAGAAGTAGTTTTAAAAATAATTAATTTTGTATTAATACATTTTTTTATGTATGTCAATTTTAAGTATTTATAAATGTGCAGGTAAAAATTGAATATTGGTTTTGAAATACGGTTTTAGGAATATTTTTTGTTCAAAATCGTTCAAATTTTATTAAAAAATCGCTTTTTGCCAAGTTTAATAAATATCGACTAAGTCCTTTTTGAAATATATAGGTACCTATTGGGTTTTCAAAAAAGAATTTCAAACTTTTTTTTTAATTTTCGTTTAAAAACAATTAAAAATGTAATTATTCTTTTTAAAAAATTGATTAAAACCAGTTGAATAGTTTCGATAAATACGAAACAAAAAAAAATTTGTTGGAATGGTTTATTTAGTATTTTTTTCCTGTTTAGTCATTTTTTTCAGAAAATTGCCCCTCCCGGCTAAATTGGGGGATAGACACCCCCTCCCACACGATTTTTTTCTCGTCTCGACCCAACCTTCACACTAGCTTTTTGTTACACCTTATGTAGTCACCCTGCATATAAATAGAATTAGTTTTGTAAATTTGTATATGCAATATTCCATATTAATATTTAAAATAACCTTGTTTGAAAAAATTTTGATTGAAATCGGTTTAGCCGTTAATGAGAAATTCGGTACATTTTGTTTGAAAACTTATTTTCAAAAAAGAACCTATTCATTTTAACTGCATTAAAAAAAAGAAAAATGGATATTGACGGTGTTGCTGTTTACCTATAAGTATTTTAAACTATAAATTCTTTAATAAATACGAATTTGAGAAAAATTTTAAAAAATGAAGGTTTTTTTCGAAATAACAAATTTGTACAAGATGTAATTGAAGAAAAAAAAATAAAAAAAATGGTAGTTTAACATACCTATGTATATCTATGGTGACCATATTTTAAAATTCCAAATAATGGACAAAAATAAAAAAAAAATAAACCTGGGTTTTAATTATAATTTTCTTTATTTTAAATCATAACTCAATAGAAAAAATACAACACAATTAATATATCAGAAGGAACTCTTAATATTAATGTTAGGCAAAATAAATAAACAAATAAAATTCAGTATTTACTTTAGCTGTTGTTAGAGTAAAATAAAACCTTAAACACTAAATAAGTATCCTCATTATTTAAATGGACCTAATGCAGGGAACTTTTATTTGTTTACGTATTTGAATATTTTCCTGGAGAAGGTATAGATTCCATATAATATCTATGCACATATCGCAAGTAAAAATGTATTTAAAAAAAAAAATCATTCAAGAGTTTTTTATATAAAAAGCTTCCTTAAAATTTGTTTAAAAATTATCTGGAATGCCTATTTCAAGTACTTATTTAAAAATATACACCAAACGATAAAGGTAATTTAAAACAAATTCAACAACCTGCCTTCAAGATACCTTCCTCTTGATTTAAGAAAAAAATTTAATTATTTTTAATTAAATTTTTCTCTAAAATTGGTATATCCAAACCTATTAATTAAAATTTAAAAGGACCTTCTGTATAATTTTTGTTATTGAAATCGGTTTAGCCCTTAATGAGATTTTGATACCTGCCTTCCTATAAACTTTTCTTTTCGAAAACGGTTTTTTGCTTACCTATTTCAATTACCTAATATTTAAAATTGGCATACCTACGTTCGGTTTCACAAATATTTAACAGCCTTTTAAATTTTTAAATGACGTATTTTGTATGGAACAAACGTCATTTAAAGATTTAAAAACCTGTTAAATAGTTATAAGGGCTTTATGAAATCAGCCATTACCTACCTATGTACTAAATCTCTTGTTACCTACAATTATTCAAAACGGAAACATTATTCGAAATAATATTTTTGTTCTGTTTATTATTAGGTAGTACCTACCTAGAGACCTAACTATAGCAAAATCATGAAAATTATTATTATACACACAAACATTTTTTTCTATTTTCTCGCCCAAGTTCTTGTCGTTGCCATGACGCAAAAGGCTATTTTATATCTCCTTTTCCCGCATTATTGTTTTCAGAACCAATATAATACACTCCTCTCGCTCCTACTACCTGTTCTCGATTCCTTTTTCATTCTCTCCATTGTCAAATTTGTGGCGTTTATAACGCCACATAGTAGCTCCCAAGAACGTAAAAAAAAACGACTCGATGATATTACTATAGGTTTTATATACAATGGCGACACGATGTTTGCCTTTAAAGATTTTGATTCACTGATATTGCTTATTGTTTGCAAACCAAACAACGCAAACGTTTGTTTATTTATTTGCATTTGAAATTATTTTATAATATTATATATATATTTGAAAGATTTAATTTGTCTACAAAAAATAAATCACTACCTATTTATGTATCTCCTTTAGCTGTCTCTTCCTTCTTAGATCGTCTATAATAGAAACTCTCAATATAGTTAATGGAAAATATAATAGGTCAATTTTTCAAAGTAAGTTTTTGAAAACAAACAAGAATATCAAATTATAATAATCACGTGCAATTCCCTGTTCCATCTATAACTAGAACGAAACTAGAGAAATACCAATTTATAACAGCTACAACAGTTTTTTTTGCATTAAAAGAAGGTGTGCATTGACGAAATTCGCACGACTTGAAAAAATCCTAGGTGCCCGCAGTATGCCCACCGGCAAACAGTACATAAACAGTACATTAATAAACAAAACTGTGATAAATTGGCATGTCTAGAGTCACTTCCTTATTATTTTCATCTACATTATATTATACCTACGCATTTTGGTATATACATGAAATCCATGTCCACCCCTTAGAGGATATTTAATATGGAGTGCTTGTTTTTATTCGAATGCGTACCTTTCATAGGGGTCGCTGTTTGAAGTTTCGGTCTGAGTTTTCTGCACATTGGAGAAAAAAAACTAAAAAAGAAGATATTGAAATCTTTAAAATAATAAACAAACACTTATTAATTTCAAGAATTAGTTCAAATTAGAATAATTTAGAGAGAAAATATGCAAATTATGACTTTGATAGCAGCTTTGCGATATTCTAAGACTTTATCTAAACCGAAATAGCGCCCCCTTTCAAGGACCCAGGCGTTACAATGCATTAGGGATAGAAACGAGCACTCCATATTATATATCCTCTCAGACTAACAGACTTTTAAGTTGATTCTACTAATTGTTCTTACGAAATAGGTATTCCTTTTCTTCTATTTCCCCACTTGTGTTTTATTTTATTTCTTTGATAGACCTAAAAGCTGTATCCCAACAAGACCGGGTACGGCGTTGAACTGGAATGGGGAAACTTTTTTGTACGGTCGATTTCAGGGAGTGGCATGTTGTATTTTTTTTAAAATTAATTTCGTCTAATTTATTCAGCTTAACTTTAATTAACCTTTCTAATTTTTAAAATAAATTATTTAAAAATAATCAAAACAAAAAAAATAAATTTAAAAACCACTAGAAGTTTTCAAATACCTATATTTTTTTCTAATCACAATAAGGGAACGAATTAGAAGTTCATAAAGCTTTTCAAAAAGAAAACTTGTTGAAACTTTTGGTACTTTTTTGTATTGATTTTTTTTTCTTGATTGAAAATAACATTTTAATGAAACGTAAAAATCGATTTTTGAATTTAATGCAAAAAGGCTAATTACCGTTACTTTTTGTGTGTATCTATATGAATGACTCTTATCATAAATTTAATTTTTTTATTTCCTTATACCTATATATATATTTTGACTAACTACAACCGTACTTGCTAGTTCATCGCTATTTTTTTTGTTGAAAAATCCCACAAAACGTGTTTTATTTTCTGTTCAAATTCCACATTTTATCTCCAATCATATGCAACAGGAACTCTCTTCTCTGATTTACATTACTATTTTAATATTTTTTAAATAATATGCACGATTTTTGTTCTCGGAAAATCCACTAATAAGCTTTCATTTTCTATTCAAATTCCACATAGTTTCCCCTTTGTATAAGGAGGAACTGGTGAAGATACTTTCGATATTTTAAGAAATTAAATTATATTATTTTTATTAACTGGAAATTTCCTGTTTTTCGGTATCCATGTTTGATGATAATGGTTTGTAAAAAAAACAATGTTAATGTCCCGGTACAGCAGTAAACTTTCAAATTCGTACTGCTGTGACAGGACAATATCACTGGCTTTTCATGTCGATGATTTTTTTAAATCCGTAAAAAGCGAAATTTATGGATGTTAAACTTTATTACTTTATGAAGACTTAATGTGATAATGCACGTTAAGAGGAAAAGACATTCTTTTATTCGTATTTGAAAAACAATATAAGTATGTATACCGCTTGAAAAAGGATATTGTAGGTAAAATCAGTGAAACCTCTTATATACGACGAATAGCAAAAGCTGACTGAAAGACCCCATCAGCAAATGATGTGAGGGTAGACATTTTCCCATCGAAACCAATGCAGGATTGTCGTTTTCTGTTCTTTCGTTAAAAATTTAACTCAAGTACACATACAAAAGTTTATATTGGAGTTGGAGTATACAACCGTGCAAACACAAACACTATGATATATAAAAATTGAGGGTGTTCTCCTTATTTAATGTTTTTGGGTGGACAAAGTAATATATATATATATATAGCTTTTTGTAGGGGTAGAAAGTAGCTCAGCGACTATACTTCAGAGTTCTGAGTCAGAACTTTAGAATTCTTACTATTATATTGTCTCTTTTCAAACTTTGAAACTAGATATCCAAAGGTTGGGCACACGAGTTTGAACTAGTGCTACTGTGTTATCAATACATACGCTTCCACATTCGCAGAGGGTAGTTTGATTTATATTTAAGGAAACAAAATAATAGAAATAGAGGGTGGTAATTCATGAATGTATGCGCGTACGAAACGAAATTAAAAGCAAAGCATTAACACATAAGTATAAGCATATGTATATGAATAAGAAAAAGGACAGGGAGGGATTATTTGTATTTACAATCAGAGGGTTAAATTCTCCGATACAGACGTAACCCCCTTTCTCTTTTCAATAAGATTTCAAACGAGAGTCAAGTTTAAAAATCACAGAAGTTCAAGGTGTTAATAATAAGTTTGTTGGGAACTCCTTATGACTCAAAGAAACGTATTTTAATGATTTCCAAAAGCTTTTTAAGATCAATAATAAATTCTTGTTGAAAAACTTTAAAATGCGAAAAAAATCTTCAAAGCAATTATATAAAACTAGCAAGCCCCAGCCCTCGAAGCTCGAAAACCAATTTATTGTGTTATTCTGAATTTGAAGGTAAATTCTAAAAAAAAATTACTTTTCAAATTAATTTTAAAATATTTGGTATTTCAAGTATTTATTTACAATTATTATGTTTTAAACTATAGAGAAATTGTACACAAAATGTCATTTTCCTACCTAGTGCTTTTAAGATAAGGAGAAAACTTAAATATAAGAAAAGTGGAATCTAGTTAGATAATTTAGGAAATTTAAGCCATATATATTTTTTTTAAAGGTGTCAAATTAAATGTGCAACACAGTTCATGTTTTGCGCTTTATTATATGAAAGTGTTCGGCAATGGTCGAAATTTGGCTATGAACACATAATAATTTTTCTGCAAATAAGTTAGGAAACACCTTTTATAACACCTGCTCCTCTGCTATATATAAATCTATAAATCTTAAAATGTTTTGCGCATGTTTTTATATTGACGTATTTATACATCATAATTAGTGAAAAAAACTTTTGACAAAATATCTCCAATGTGTCCATCAGTTACCGAGGATTTAAGAAAATGCTTACTTTGGTGTACCCGACTTATGTTAACGGAAATAGCTCGGAGTGATGTATATTAAATTATTATATATGTACCTACATACCTATGCAGGGTTTTTCAATGCCGAGTTTCGGGGTTAAACTTGGATTAATTCCTGAAACATGCTTTCCAGAGTTAACTTGGTTAAATAGCTGCATCTTACCTAAGAAATTGTAATACAAAAATAGCAATTATTAATTAATTTATATGTAAGGTAAAAGTTTATATTTGACCAAGATGGCAAAAGTTATCCGAAGCAAGTGTCTAATTTTAATTTCTTTAAAATGGTGAAAGTATATTTATGTCTGGTTATAAAGAAATTATTGATAAGTTTAAATTTTGTTTGATGTAAATATAATCTAAAATTAATGCATTTTAAAAGAAAGTTGGATTGGGAAAAGAGTCAAATTGGAAGAGACCCGTAGTAAGTTTGCGACACACGATTCATAAGAAATTTGTGTTTATTGTTGAAGTACTGTATATTTGTATAGTATAAACAGCAGAAGTTGTGTTTAAATTGATGATGGAGTAGTGACGAATATTGACTTCATTCTTTTTTTTCGTCTCCAGTGAGAACTAGTCAACTGAACATAATCTTCTTTGCCAAGTTGATAGTCAAATTTGAGTCCGTGGAAGCCACTTAAGTTTCCCGACGACAAATATGAAGTGAGCCAACACAATGATTCAAAAAGCTCGTTTTGTGTGTTCCAAAGTGGTAAGTAATTGGGAGTAAAATTTTCTTGTTGATGCTATTTTTTGTCGGTTGTAAATGTCGGCCATTTCTTAAAATAAAGTGCGGTTTTTTATACAAAACTTAAAATCATAAAGTAGAGATCGCCGGTATATCTGTACAAAAAACTGCAATTTGCCCAGTCTGCCAATGTTGCAATCTAATCAACTATGCACTACTACTAATCAACCTGTCAACTACTGTCAAATGTAATCCTAATTTTGTAAACTCTGTAGTGTATCTAAATTCGCAAGTTATGTTTAAGATTTCATTTTATTTCTTTGAATCCAAATTATTGTAAAATGTAAAATAACTTATCGAATAAATCATTATAACGGGTGATTTTTAAGCTGGTTTGGTTTTGGCAACACTGGTTTTGACAGCTGACGTGTGTTTAGTACCTTGTGTCTCTGTCAAACAGCTTCAGTTTGGTTTGCAATTTAACCATGGATCGTCTTACAAATGAACAACGCTTGCAAATTATTGAATTTTACTATCAAAATTCGTGCTCGGTTCGAAATGTTCATCGCGCGCTGCTTGTGTTCAGCGATGAGGCTCATTTTTGGTTGAATGGGTACGTAAATAAGCAAAATTGCCGCATTTGGAGTGAAGATCAGCCAGAAGCATTGCAACAGCTACCAATGCATCCCGAAAAAGCCACTGTTTGGTGCGGTTTATGAGCCGGCGGCATTATTGGGCCTATTTCTTCAAAGATGATGCGAATCGCAGCGTTACTGTCAATGGTGAACGCTACCGAGCGATGATAACAAACTTTTTTTTGACCGAAATGGAAGTTCTTGACTTGCATGATATGTGGTTTCAACAAGACGGTGCCACATGCCACACAGCACGCGAAACAATGGCGCAATTGCGAGGCGAGTTTGGTGAACAGTTAATTTCACGTTTCGGGCCGGTCAATTGGCCGCCTAGATCGTGCGATTTGACACCATTAGATTATTTTTTGTGGGGGTATGTCAAGGCTAATGTCTATAGGGACAAGCCCGCTTCGATTGACGCACTGGAAGCCAACATCCATGCATTCATTCGTGAGATACCGGCCGATATGTGTGAAAGAGTACGCCAAAATTGGACTCAGCGGATGGGCTACCTGAGACGCAGCCGCGGTCAACATTTGCATGAAATTATCTTTAAACATTAAATTGCAAGGTTCAAACTATCGATTCAAATAAATATTTCATTCATTTTTTCGAATTTTTTGGGTTTTTTTTTTTTAAAAAAGTTCTAAACCTCTTAAAAAATCACCCGTTACTATCGAGAGTGTGAAGATCATCTTTTTATTTCAACATAAATTTGAGCCGAACAACCAGAATCCTTACTTATTTAAAATTATAACTAATATAAGGTTGACTTCTTAAAAATAGGAATAATGAGAATTTCACGTTATTGTCAGTAAGCTAGGCCATTTTCGAAAACGTCATCTGCGTCAAAAATTCATTTGTATTCTTTCGCAAACTGCAAAAGTCTTCTGTTCGAAAACGGAAATACAAATTTTACTCCATTAGCATTGTGTTCGATAATGCAGTTTGCTAAAGCCACATGTTCGAAAACGTCATCTGCGGTGCAGCTGTGCAGTAAAATATATGCACGACTGGGTCGCACGAACTTGCTCTTATGCGCGATCACAATGTGATTTGAATTAAATTGGTTTTGGGGCCTATATCGCTTACATTTGCCAAAAACAAAGTTTAGTTGATGGTAGTATTATTTAGTATACAAAAATGAAGAATTATATTATTTAAACTGTAAATGGATTATAATACGTATGAAACTGTTTTGATGTACACCATCTGATTTCATTGATAAATCTTACTTTGCAGGAAAAAAATTTTAAAAATCGTTGAAGTGGTTTTAAATTTAATTAATTTTTGTATGCATAAAATCTTGTAAACATTTTAAGAAAAAATTGGGAAGCAAATTTTAAGTATTTATTAATGTGGAATTAAATTGAATTTTACAAAAAATTCTTTTATCCGTTTTCCAAATATCGAATTTTCAAAAAAATATTTTGAATTTACTGTTTTGAATCCAAAAATATTTTTTTGAAAATTTGGATTAGCAATATTATTCAAACTTTTTATAAAAAAAAATAATTTTAATCGGTTAATCAGGTAATTAGATATACGAAGATAAAAAAGAAGTTCTATAAGAGGTACTGTCAATAAAAGTAAAATGTAAAATTTATGGTAGATCGACTAATATGGATATATAGTCGACTCCACCTATATGCACTCCGCTTAAATGAAACTTTCGGTTATATGCAACAAGCAATTTATCAGTTTTTTTAGGGCTTTTCACATAAATTTCTATCCCTCAAATAATAATTCTGCATCCATACATTTTTTAAGTTTTAAAACACTTAAAAAATGACATTTAAAGTCTCATTCCATTCTCATCGGTCCAATCCTTTCGACTATCACAATTATTATAAGTTGATTTGTTTGTTTTTTGAGGTTATTTATGTTTTATTTTTCTATCTTTAAATATATTTCACATCACATGGTTTAAAGGGAAAATCAGGATGAAGTTATAAGAAGTTTGGTTAAGTGCAACAAAGAGGCATATATCCGAAATTCGTTTATATGAAAACTTGCTTGATTAATTAATAATTAATTAATTAATTTTCTGCATTTCTTGTGTTGCAAATAAGCGGAGTCGACTGTATATACAATTTTTATCAAAATCGTTGGATTCGTTGTTGAGGTGCCATTAATAACCATTTTTCGGAACCATTTATTTTACTAAACGCCAGCTTATAACTATTAAATTGTAAAGGGTGTTTTTCTTAGACGTGTGGTTTTCAAGAAGAAATAAAACGCATTTAATTTAATGTTATGGCCAAGAATGTAGCTTTATTATAAAGATAAGGGTTTGCCATTATGTTTTAAAAGTAACTTTGGGCAAGTGGCCGCCGCGGCTGGCTCGAATAAATTCCAGCCGAGAGGCCCAATTTTGCAGCAATTGAGACCGTATGTCAGCAATAACGCGCCGAATATTCTCTTCCAAAGCGTATGGCATGTAGCGCCGTCTTGTTAGAACCAAAGGTCGTCCATATCAACGCATCCTCCAATTCAGGCACGAAGAAGTCATTAATCATGGCTCTGTAGCGTTCCCCATTGACTGTAACATTATGGCCGGCTTCATTTTTTGAAGAAATATGGACCAATGATTCCCTCTACCCATAAAGCACACTAAACACTGACGTTTTGAAGATGAAACGGCGTCTCAACAATGGCTTGTGGATTATGATCACTCCAAATGTGACAACTTTGCTTATTAACGTACCCATTCAACCAAAAATGAGCTTCATCGAATACTGGACGCAGCGCGCGATGCGCCGCGTGAACCGAACCATTAGTTTGGCAATAAATTTGCACGATTTGCAAACGTTGTTCAGGAGTAAGTCTATTAATTATGAAATGGCAAACCAAACTGATCATAAATCAAGTGACAGCTGTCAAAAAGACCAATTCCGAAAAAATGTATTGCCAGCTTGTAAACCACACGTCTAAAAAAAACACCCTTTATAAATTTTTTTTTTATTCTGTGGAGCCGATTTTGAGGAAAATAAGACTTCTTTCTGACCATAAGGTTTTATATGACAGGTCTTAAAAAATGAAAAAAAAAAATGTCGGGAGAATGGCTAAAAACGCTAGGTTTCAAGTTTAAAGAAACAGACAGATGAACGTTTTTGCGAGACCCACTTTTTTCGTTTTCCCTATTATAATTATGTCAAGTTTGATCAAAATTTCGAGTTCGTAATCCACTTTGTTTTATTTCAGCATTTGTTCGAAAAAGTCGAATGCACTTGCTATGAAAACATTTGACTATTATCAAAAGACATACAAGTTCTGCGTCATAAATGACGATCATTTGACGGTCAAAATGACTTTTACTTGACGTTTTTGCAAAAAGGCCCCATTTCTTATTGTTTTTTTTATTTAATACGATATTCTATGCAAAAATAATAATATAACTCTTCAAAAAGTTTTTCTTCATATTTATGTAATATGTGGAAATATCTGATTATTTTTGGCTTTTAAGAAGATTCCATAGTAAGGTAGCTCAATAGGGAAATCTTATTAATTTTGTAAAAGCTTTCTCTGTGTATACCAATACCCGTTTTTGTGAAATTAATAAGCAAGTTTCAGAGTAAAAGACAAGCTTTAATATCATTACATTACTTACAATTCGTCAGTCGTGTAAGTCCAGCATACGTCTTAATCATTTCAGATCATTCGGTCAATCAGTCATACTGTCAGTATATAAGCTATAAGTTGCGAAAGTGTAATTTTTGTTTATTTCATGTTGTCTGTGATTTGTTTTGAAAAGGAATTACCGGTCGATTTGTTTGTTTTGTGCGAGTTTATCTTAATATATAAAACAAAGTTGGTTTAGTTACAAAACTTATAACTCAAGAACGGCTGGTACGATTTTAATGATCTTTAACTATTAGTGGTGCTGAGCTTTAATCCAGTTTTATTATGAAAAACTTTCGACATGCCCACCATAGGGATCGAACCCACGATATCAGATTTGCTCAGTCTTAGAAGCCGTATGCACAACGCATTCCGCCGCTTGAGACCACTGACGTCAAAGATCGAAAATGGGTTGTTTTTTTGTTTATCAAATGCATTTGGAGCATCAGCATTTTTCTAAGCGCCTTTAAGTATGCTGTCTTGTTCCGCCTCCATTTTTCTCCATAGTCCATGTCCATACCTTGTTTCGATAGACTACAATCCGTAGTACGTATCAAAGGGGGAGAGGTTGGAAGATCGGTAACAGACCAGACTATTAAGTTGTTATTATTATTATTTATTGTATTGAGGAGACTGATGATTGAGGCGGCTTGGCACCCCTTGAAACAGCTGTATCCCTACCCAAAATAAACGAATTATAAATTAATTCGTAAACAATTGGTGGTACCACCTTTAAGTTGTTGTTGTTGTTCAAAAATTCAATTAAATTGACGGAATAAAGAATGGTCAAGTCTAATAAACTGACATTCTAGTATGAATAGTACAATAAATAATAATGATCTTTAACTATATAAGCAAAAAAATCACTTTTTAGGGTGAAATGGGATTAACGTAAAATGAAAAAGGCGTATTCGATAAAAAAAAACTCTACCTGCATTTGAAAGGTTATTCTTAGGAAATGGATTCAAGGATATTTTTTTTTTTAATTGTATGTAATTGTAGGATGAAATGGGGTAAACATAATACAAACCTGGCCGATTAAAGAAAGTCTTTTTGTGTTTGAAAGACTATTTTGAGTGGATAGCCTTAGGAATATTTTTCTCAAAAATTTTGTATTTGTTGGGTGAAAGGGGGTAAACACAAAAAGTGGTATCCGATATCGAAAATTCTGTTTTTATATATATAGATAGTGGTTTTTGTTTACGAAAATTCTTTCTACGTTGGGAAAGTAACAAAGGTTGGGACTCAGATGATCATATTTTTACGAATATCGCCATTCATAACGTGAAGTGGCTCAACATTCAGTATGTAGTATTCAATTACAAAAAGTAGTTTTAATATTTATCTATATTTTCATTTGTAATTTTTATGTGAAGCTTAGGTTTGTCTACCCTAGCTAGTATATAATAATTTAAAGTTAGAATGTTTAGGATTGCAAGGTTAACTTAAGATACATCTTTACAAATTCCTCAAAATCAATAAGTAGTCTTTTTAGCTTCATAGATGCACGTTGAAATATGCCAGTTGATGTTTTTATAGTTGCTGCGCAAAAAATGTTATCTTTTCCTGGGTTCTGGTTATCTGTTGCAAGTTTTAAAGATATTCGGTTGACCAGCGTTTCCAAAAGATTAGGAAGTACCATTGAAGGAACTGATAATGATTCACCGAGTTCATAGTTTTTGCCTCAGTAATGTCTGGTTCTAACAAGCAGGTAAGTGGAGAACCTATAATGAAGTGACCTGCGGTTAGTGCATACAAATCAGAAGGGTTATCAGATAAAGGTGTCGCGAATTTAAAATGGATTCGATTTGAATTATGATCGTATTTAATTCTTGGAAGGTGAGAGACGCGGCCTGTTAGATACGTTTCATGAGAAATGTGGGGATCTTGGAGGAATTTTTCTCCACGTTATGGCATCGGCTGTGCATTCATTTTGTGTATCGGGGATTTGAAGCATTTTATAAACGGATAAAAGTTCATTACGAGCTCAAATGAAATTTGCAGCGTTATCACTATATATTGTGGAAGGATAACCATGACGTCCAATAAACCTTTTTAAGGCTGCTAGAAATGCAATTGTTGATAAGTCTTCGACAACTTCTAGATAAATCAAACGTGTACTGAAGCAGATAAATATGGCAACATATTCCTAAACAGTGCATGTTCCTCGTCTCCGGAAATGTGTATTAAATGTCCCACATAAATCAATTCCAACAACCAAGAAAGGACGGCATTACTGCACTCTATCTTTAAGCAAGTCCCCCATGATATGATTTTCTGACACAGGTTGAGCACGAAAACATATTATGCAACGACGGCACAGCCTTTTGCAAATTATTTTTCCATGTATTCTCCAGAATTTTTCTCCAATTGGAAGCTTGCATCATAGTCCAAATCAGCATTACTTATGCCGCCATCTACGGTTTTCACCATCAATGAATGCACGCAGAGGTTTTTTTGCTAGGTATAAGTTCAAGCTCTGTTGAGAATTGTTATTGTTATATTGTTCGAATTATGCAATTTAATGATATATGTAGTGTAGGATGTTTATAGTTTGGACCTAGCACAGGCCATTGATCTGCCTCTAATTTAAGATAATCTGGAACAGAGAACCACAGATTTTACTTTAATAATTCCAGAGGATATGCTCCACGAGAGATGATGTCTGCGGGGTTTGGTTTAGACCGACCATGTTGCCATTGATCCATTTTTGTAAAACTATGAATAGTTGCAACACAAAATTTAAGTATTCTTTAGCAAGCCACTTTAACACAATAGAGAGGAATCAGTCCAGAAAAATACCTTAGAAAACACGCCTCTGAAGATATGTAGAATTTTGACTACTTGACGAACCATCAATACTGCTACACATAAGTCTAAACGAGGGATTTATACCTTCTTTACGGGTTCAACTTTTGACTTTAAACATAAGTGGTTAACTGAGACCTCTCCGTTTTCTTTAATGGATCGAACATATAAACATGTACCGTATGCGTTCTCGGAACTATCAGCGAACGCTTGAAGTTGAATGTTTTCAGTGGTATAAAAAACTCTACCATCGAATTGAAATATACCCACATGTTTTAATTCTTCCCTAAAGCGTAACCAGCAACTGTAATACTCCCAATCCAGACCATGTCTCCTGAGTTGTTGCATGAAAACCTTTGCTAATACTTTAATGGGATTAATTGATCCTAATGGATCAAAATGCTTCGCAATTGCAGACAACACTGTTCTTTTAGTAATATAATTGGTTTTGTTCTCAGGGCAGAGTCATAAAGTAGTTTAACTGATGCTGGATCCCAAAAAGGGCCCAAGGTTTTTATAGCGTTGGAATCAGAAGTTCTTAAAAAAGGTTCCTTCAACCCCATTTACAGTACTCCAAAATTCTATTTTTATTAGAGCACCACGTTCGCAAAAAAAATCCTCCTATGGCCAACAATTCTATCAACTCTGACTTCAACTTTAAAGCTTCCTCCAGCGTTGCTGCACCAGTTAATAAATCATCAACAATAAAATCCTTATTAACAGCTCTAGCAGCATTGGGAAAAGTTATGACCTTCATCTACAGACAGTTGTTGTAATTTTTTATTGGCTAGGTATGAAGCGAAAGGGGTGCCATATGTGACAGTATTAAGTTGAAATGTTTTCACCTCTTCAGCTTAATTCTCTCTACAAAGAATAAGGTGAAAGCATCGATCGGCTGGATGCAATACAATCTGGCGGTACATATTTGATATATCAGCAGTAAAGACTTATGCAAAAAGTCGAAATCTAATTGCAATGGAGAACAGGTCATTTTGAATAACTGGACCAGTGAGAAGAGTATCATTGAGAGAAATTCCTGTTGTAGTTTTTGCAAGCCCATCAAATACAACTCTCATTTTTGTGGTGGTACAACTAGATGGTTTCACCACACAATTATGAGGAAGAAAAAAAATGAGATTTAGAGAAAACTATTTTTGGTGCTATTTCCATAGGCTTCAAGGTAAGGAACTCTTTCACAACAGCGGCATACTCTTCATTGTTCGTTGTTTTTCCGAAAACGTCTTTCCAAGTATTTAAATCGATTGAGAGCTTGGGAGAATGATTCACCTAATTTCAAGGAATTTGATTTAAAAGGTAATCGAACTTGATATCTACCATCATCTAATCTATTAAAATTTGATTTAAAGTGGTCCTCACATTCTACCTCTGACGCTTTAAGTTTGTGATCGGTATTAACCATGTCACTATCATTCTCGATTTCCCAAAATTTCTAAAGTTACTCATATAAATTTATGTCTCCTTGGAACTGGCTTGAAAAGTAGGCAACCTTTCTATACAGCATTTTGTCCGCATTATGCTGATATGGTCCTGAAACTATCCATCCAAATGTAGTTTTTTGAAGAATTGGTAGATTAGCTCCCTATCTGATTTGGCCGATAGATATCAAATCAAATAATACTTCAACACCTACAAAGTAATATTTTTGTTGCTATGTTCCAGTTTGAATATTATTAGTTAACCTTTTTAAAACATTGACTTCAACGGTTGTTTTTGAATTTCGACGATCTTGAAGCTAAGGTTAATGAACTCCTATATTGTGAAGAGAGGCTCTGCGCTATTCCGCTAGTTAATTGGTTTGCTGTAAGCATTTTAATTCCAAGGAGACGTCAAGTTAAGTTCTTTTGTTTTCTGATAGCGATCAGAAGTTGGTAACTTCAAAAATTTAAAGCACTTGTATATGAAGTGACCAGATTTCAGACAGAATGAACATTTGATTTTCGATTCTGTAGTTGCAATTAAAGATTTTTGCATAGGACGTTGATTGGTTGAATTACCCTTATTGTTAGTAGTATTCTTAAGTGAACTTGTGTTAGATAATGAATGATTCAAGATATTACCTTCTATTAATTGGCACTTTTTTTATGAACGCGTTGAATTCTCCGAGGGTTGTTAAGCGATCGACAGGCGACTCTTCATTCCAGCGATTTGCAGTAAAATTTTGATGCCAACATGTACACAATAAGATCAACCTAAGAAAGACATGTTAGATGGTTGTTGTCCTAATCCAATAAATTTCGCAGCTCCTCAGCTGATGGCTTCATTTTTTATGAATGACGCGCTTGTTTTCGCTCTCTTAGCCTCTGCAGAGCATCTTCATAATTTTCTTCCACAATTTTCAATCCTTCAATTGGAGATTTTGCTATTCTACTAACTTGCTGACTAGATAATGAAAGATTAATGAGGTGTGGGTTGTTGTGGACGAGGTAGCTGAATGTCTCGAACCATGCCATCCACGTGGTTATATCGCCTGTAAAAATAGGAAGTTTAATCTTTGGTAATCTTACTGGGTTAAACCTGTTTTGAGTTATGTTAAATGATGACGATGAATCCAACGAGGAGCTTTCCAATTTGTTTAGCATAACCTGAAGTGATGATGATGTGGAGTAGTATGATTCCTCATTATCCGATCGAGTTATTTTAATTTGCGTAGGGTCCCCTTTCTCAACTTTTAATTGAACTTTCCGAAAATTCGTGAACGATTCCATCAATGCCTCTTGTCGAAGTTTGATTTCAGGAACTGAGGTAAGGTCGGGATTTTTCTGAACTCTCGAGACAAATTCACTGGAGCGTTTTATTTTACGGATGAGAACAGATCGACGTGTTCGCAGTAGCTCCACTTGCTTCTGCTTTTTTTTCGCTAACAGAACCTTTCGGCCCTTCGTCATCTACATTTTCGTTTGCCATGTGGTTGCGTTAAGGTTATGTACAGACATTTCCTTTTTTACAATATTAATTTGACGTGTATCTTGATGATATCACGTCGGGGTTACCAATATTTTTGTGAAATTAATAATTTTTGATTTCAAATTAGAAATGAAACAAATTATAGTCAATAGTTAGTATTTATAGTATTTAATTTTAATTTTTTCAACACTGCCAGCTGACTACGGCAAGTTTAAGAGTTAAAAAGCAAGCTTTAATATAATTACATTGAAATTTATAGATTTAGTTTAGTTAGTTAATAACGTTCCGTTGAGTTGAGTGAAGTTGTATTGATTTCATATTAGGTTTACAATTGTTTAGAAAAGTTTTGTTTGTTTTGTTAATTGAAATATCATGTTCAAAAAATATATGGCGTGATAGAACTTACACATCTGTCAACTTGTACTTCATATTAATAAATTTGAAATTTGGCACTTAAGAGACGGATAACTTCTTAACCCTAGAATGCATATGGGGTGCAATCGCACCCCACTTCAAAATTCAAACTTCTATATTTTATGAAATAAAAGTAGGTATAATTGAGGAGTGAAATGATTTTTATTTATTTCGTTATTACTTTATATCTGAAACATGTTTAGTGCATTTCCTCTCTCCGAACTGAAGATATCACAAGACAATATCTGCCAACGAAAGTTAAGTTAAAATTAGGTAAGACCTATGTTTTGCCTTTAATACTGTATGGGTGTGAGATATTTTCAAATCTTGATACACAATCAATGAGAAAGCTAAATGTGGCATATAACAACTGTGCAAGATACATATTCAACATGATTCTTCTCTAGGTTAAGAAACTTATTGTTATTAGAAGTTAATAATGCATATTTTGTTAAACCATATTGAAATCCTGTATATGATCTAATAAGTTTTAAGCTTCAATGTACAGAGTCGAATAGATAAATAAATAAATCTCGAGGGTACTGGGGTGTGCTGGCACCCTATATGTGTTAGTGTAATATTTTTTTTGTAAGACATGTGAATGAAAATGTTTTAGTTTTTGGAACACTAACAAGTTAAGTGAATGAATCTTTTCAGAATTATATTTCAAAACGTTCCTCAGTTGCAGAAGTAACTATATTCGTATTCCATACACAATATCATTATCATTACACAATATCTCTCAAAATAGAGCCAGCTACGATGAGGCTCATAATTACTCAGTTGCAAAGAAGACTCACTGGTGGTCTATGAAATATTTGTATGGTATGCTCGATAAGGTGGGTATCAATTCAATGGTTCAGTATTCGATCGGAAATCTATCTTCATAATTTAGGTTTGTCTTAGAACACATTTGTCCTAGGACAAATATGACGTGCCGTTCTTGCCAAGGAATATTTGTCTTTTTATGATAAAAAAAAAACAGAATTACGGGTACTGGGTGATAGGGTAGCTTGTACCTGTACTGGGAAAAATAACAAAAAAAAATCTATCTCGCTTGGTTAAGTAATAATAGCAATATTTAGAAAAATAATGAAAATCGATACCCCAGGCCACATTTTGCGGTGTTTTTATTTTTAACGTAATCCTTAATAACCATGCTATTAATTCCAATCCAAAATTCAAAAATAAATATTGTCAGTTTCGTAAGAAAAATAAAGTTCGACTGAGTCATGGTTCAAAAAATTTTTGTAACCTAACTTTGACACTCCATATCTTAAAAAAAATGTAGTACCTTACCCTCGGCAAGTTTTTTTTAAAAGTTGGCCCATTTCATCAAGATTTCAAAATGGTACAACACTTGCTACTTATTCCACCGTACAAAATATTATCAATATTTAAAACGTTTTGGAGCATTTAAAATTCTGACTGAAAAATTGGAAATTTACCCTATTGATGTATTCTGGAAAACTTTAATCTTAATGAAACAAGAGAAAATATTTTAATACATTTATTTTATTGATAAATCTAAAGCAAATGCTCAAATTGTCTTCCCTCGGCACGAATGCAGGCTCTGCACCGCCAAAGAAAAGATCTCCTTAAATTTATTTCTTCTCCTGTTTCAAATTTTTTTTGACGTAGTTCTTGTGTATTTTCAATTGGTTTGAAGTACACTTTTTCTTTTATACAATCCCAGTAAAAGAAATCGAGAGGGCTTAGATCCGGAGAACGAGCGAGCGCCACAAAATGGATCCAAGGCGCCCAATCCACCTATCGGGATGCTCCGTATTCAGGTAATCCCGTACACGATGAGCATAATGCGCTTGGCAATCATCTTGTTGAAACCACATGTCTCGGTAGATGTTGAGTGGTAGATCTTCTAATAAAGTTGGCAAATTATTTTGTAAAAAATGCAGGTAGCTGTTGCCATTTAAATTTTCTGGCAGCTCTAATGGTCCAATTATTTGTCCATTTAAAATTCCGGTCCCCATATTTACTTTAAATTGATTTTGACAGCTGTCTTCACGAATTAAATGCGGATTTTCTTGGTGCCACTCATGTAAATTGTGTAAATTCAAATAACCGTCTTTTTTAAATGTTGATTCGTCAGTCCATAAAATGTGTTTGAGAAATTGCGGGTCTTCACTATTTTTCGCCAACATTGTTCTGCGAAAATCGACTCTGGGACCGTAGTCTCGAGGTAGCAAACATTTTACTCGTTGTACATGGTACGAGTGGTGATTATTTTGTTTTAAAATTCGATGAGAAATGCATTTTGGTATTCCAGTGGATCTTTCAATTGCAAGTACTGAAGCGCTGGGATCACTTTCAATTTCATTTAAAACTACTTCTTCGTTGTGTTCTCGAGGTCTCCCGTTGACGCGACGACGGTGCCGGCCGTACGAGTAGTAGGCAATCGTCCTTGCGAGTATGAAAGGTGTGCATAGATGAACAGACGGTGGTCTGGGTGACGCTCCACATTTGGGTACCTTTCGCGATACAATCTGGCGGCGGCAGAGGCATTACGACGGCATTCACCATAGATAATATGTATGTTCGCATATTCTTGAGCTGTGTAAAAATACGGCATTTCGCTAAAGTTTTAAGTATCTTTTATTAGAAAATAACTTACACAATTTTCACTACACTAATCGAGTCCAAGGTAATCGAAAAACAAAAGATTACGATAACGGTAAAACAAGCTCAAGAAAAAGAGAAGCTGAGAGTAAAAGAAGGAACGTAGCGTACTATATGTAATGAAGATCTGTCTCCCTCTAATTTACGGCAAACAGTGTTTTATTATTAGTGTCCCTGTTTATCATACATATTGGTAAAACCGATGTCACGTCATTTTGACGTGAATAATACGTAAGAGTGACTGTACTGAATTGAGGTCCTTTTTACAAATAAAAAATCAATAATATTTCTTATGATGGAATAAGTAGCAAGTGTTGTACCATTTTGAAATCTTCATGAAACGGGCCAACTTTTAAATTAACTTGCCGAGGGTAGAGTAGTAATTTTTTTTTAAGATATGAAGTGTCAAAGTTAGGTTACAAACATTTGTCGAACTTATTGACAATATTTATTTTGGAATTGATAGTATGGTTATTAAGGATTACGTAAAAAATAAAAACACCGCAAAATTTAGAAAATTTTGACCACAGTACCTAAAAATGTGGCCTAGGGTATCGATTTGCATTATTTTTCTAAATATTGCTATTATTACTTAACCAAGCGAGATAGATTTTTTTTATTATTTTTCCCAGTACATGTACAAGCTACCCTATCACCCAGTACCCGCTTGACGTTAACTTACGGGACATCATTTATATACTTCTGTGGCTGTATATGCCCCTTTCATATACAAGAAACGAATTTGAACTTTTGACCTTGAAAAGCTATATTTTTCTGAAACACCATATTGTCACACCACTTAAATTAACACTTTATTTATTTTTTTGTATTTACTAAGGCTGTGAATGAAATGGCATTTTTTTTTTGTTAATTAAAGCTAAGTATACAGTTCTTCAACGAAAAAAACTACATGCAATTCTTATGGGAGTGATTTTTGCCAAAAAAAAGATTTTCTACTGAAAAATATTTTTATCGAACTGTGAACTTAATCCTGGAAAAAAATTATACTCACCACGATTTTTTTCGCGCAAAACAATGTCAGTGACAATGTTTTGTACAAAAAAATGTAGTTTGCGTAGCACGAATGTTTTTCTTGCGGAGAAAAAAATTTTTTTCACCATCAATTTTTTTTCGTTCAAAAGAACTGTATACTAAGCTTAAGTTAATAAATACCTTATTTTAAAATAAAATAAATACATTTTATAAGACTGTGTTATAAGTTGCTGGTATTTTTAACCCAAAGTACTCGGGTTCAGGAACCCCATATGTGTTAACGTACTAAAAAAAACACGTATGCATTCTAGGGTTCACACAAAAGCTTACATCTCATACAACCGTTTACTACTGCAATCATAGTTTTCATAAGTCAGTCCATGTTGTGGCATGTGTTCCCGTGCTTCAAGTTTAAAAACTGAAAGATATCATAAAACAAAATTATGTTTATTGATAAGAAAAGTTATCAAACAGACAATTTTTCTATCCGTGTGCCAGCTAATACGTGTTTTAAGCAACAGAAAGTTTTTTTTATTTAAAGGGCTGTTAATAAGTTATTGATTCTTTTATGAATTTGTTTGTTAATATTTTTTGTATTTTGTGAATAGTCCAGTCATTTGGTTGACAAAATAGAGGTTACTTGGAAAGTTTTCGAGGAGTTTTGAAAATTGGTAATTTTATAGATTTCGACGTGCTCTTTCAGCATTTCAACTTTGCCACCTCGTATCTTTGCCGCTCGTGCCGCCATATTGGAAAAATGGCGTCTAAAAGCAGTTTTTTTGATAATAATTCCTTTCCGACAATTTCCTACAATTTATACTACATATGATAACCTTTTTTTCTAAAATCAATAGTTTCGGCGTACGAGCGTCGCAAACCATGTTACGTCTACGTCACCCCGCAACATTTAATTTAAACTGTATTATAAAATTTAAAAATTATACTAAATTTTGTACTTATACATTGAAAACCCGGCTCACTTTGGTCTGTCTCCGCAGGTATAAGAAATGCCTTTCTGTCGGGCCCCTTCTGTGCCTTCTCTCCCTTCGTTGACACCTACCTACGTTGACATTGTTTTTACATTCAACGCATTGACTATTTTTGTTGAACGTGTAATCACCCTAGGCAAATGTTAGGACACATTGAGGCAAAGCTTTGACTTATCGCCAGCTTCACCAGTGGTATGAGAACGAACAAAATGCAGAGCAATGGGGATGGAAAACAGACAAGAACGGGCTAATTCCTTCATAGGCTCCCGCAGGATTTTTCCAAGGGGGGCAAACAAAATATTTTGATAGCATTTTAAAGGCGATGTTATATTTCCTTTACAATTAATTTAATTTTTTGTATAGTATTCACCTTTTTTCTTTTATGGTAATAATCTAATAATAAATACTATAATAATGCTCATTACAAGACATAAAACAATTTTTTTTGTATTCTTATTCGTTGAAAACAGGAATTGCAGTTTTTTTTGTTGTTTACCAAAACGGTTTATAATTTTATTATAAGACTCCGTATCTTCTTTTACTAGGTCTGAGTGAATGTTCATCATTCACAACACATCGCTCATTTTTGAGCTTAGCCAAGTTTTTACCTTTCTTAATGTACTGAATGATCGCTCTGCTGTACATATTATGGCGGGAATGGAAAGTCCTATAGATAGTGCTGCAAAGACCGATAAAATTCTTCCGCATTTTTCATCAAATCACATGCATATGGTATATTAGCTTTGGTCAAAATTCAACGTATTGTGGACATGATGGACTCGGCAGAAAAATTATCCAAAAAGGATCCATATTTGGCAGTTTTCTTTTGGAAAGTCAAATTGAAATTGGATGAGTCCATGCTCCGCATATTTTGTGGATATAACTGAAATATTGCATATTCGGATTTATTTTCTTCTGAAAACCGCTCTTTAACATTATCAGAACATTATCAGAGAATCTTAAATAATTTTCGGGTGAGGACAAAGGAATATTGGATCGGTGAGTTTGTTTCTTGACAATTTTTGGGTAGCTTAATTCAATGACTTATTCACTCAAATATTTTTCATTTATTTCTCAAAGCGTTTTGAAAGAATAGTCAGCATTCTTCCGATCTTCTTCAAAATGGTTGTTCAAGAAAATTACCTGATTTTTTACACTTAATTAATTTTGGTCAAATCCCTGTAAAATATTTGCGACTGACTGGTTCAAGTACTGTCGATTAAAGAGCCATTATGAACAAGCAGACTAAAAAAGTCGAATTCGAACACAAGAAATAAAGTTGAAGGGCTCCTTGTTTTGTAACACAGAGCAGTGCTTCCATTACAACGACTACTGAATACTCGTAGACTTTTGTATTTTGCTGTGCATCGTGTTTCACAGAAAAGGAAGATGCTGGGAATATATTTTCATCGCAAATAACTGCCCTGGATTAAAGGAAATGAGTTTTTCTGCCGTAACGTGTGTTAAACTACACTTTGCGTCGCTCGTACGCCGAAACTATTCATTTTAGAAAAAAAGGTTATTATATAAATTGTAGGAAATTTTCTCTAGTTTTATTTTGTATGTATTTATTTTTGCTATAAATTGTATCGGAAAGGAGTTAATATCAAACAACTGCTTTTAGGCACCAATCTTCCAATATGGCGGCGCGAGGGGCAAAGATACGAGGCGGCAAAGTTGTAATTCTTAAATAGTCGAAATCTATAAAATTGCCAATTTTCAAAACTTTCCAGGTAAAATTACCAAATGACTGTACTAGAATGTGGGAAAGTTTTTGAGAATAATAACATTTTCCTTAACAGGTAAACAAAAAAGGTAAAATAAAGTACAATATCTTATTACTTTAAACGATATATTCTTGTATATACCTATACATATATTTACATATATATATATATTCTTGGTTTCTGGAAAACGGCTCTAACGATGTTGATAAAATTTTCACAGTTTGCTCCAATGCAAGAGAAAAAAATTAAAAAAATATTTTTAATCAAATCCGCCCACTGCCACGCCCACTTTTTTATTTCATATTTTCTCAGAAATTCCTCTATTTCTTGGAGGTGACCCAAATGATTTAGATGAAATTCTCAGAGTTTGTTCTTTTGCGCAAGAGAAAAATTAAAAAAATAGTTTTAGTACAATCCGCCCATTTCCACGCCCACTTTTATCATATCTTGGTTTCTCGAATGGCTCTAACGATTTGGATGAAATTTTTAGAATTTGTTTTTATGAGCAAGGAAATAAAATTTTATCAACTAGATCCGTTAACTGTCACGCCCACTTTTCTTATTACTTAGTTTTTTTCGGAAACAACTTAACGAGTTTCTTTTTATGAACGAGAACAGAATTAAAATTTAACTGCCACGCGCACTTTTATGATTTGTTGGTTTCTCTGAAACGGCTCTAACGATTTAGTTGGAATGTCAAGAGTTTGTTTCCGTAGGCGAGCCATAATAATGAAATTGGTTTTATTAAAATCCACCCACTATAAAGCTCATTCTTATCATTTATTGGTTTTTCGGAAACGGCTTTAATAATTTGAATGAAAATTTTAGAGTTTGGTTTGATGAGCAAGAACAAAATTTACAAAAAGTTGTAAGTTAGATCCGCCCACTACCTCGCCCACTCTTCATATTTCTAAGTTTCTCGGAAAGGACTCAAACTATTTTAATGAAATTTTCCGAGTTTTTATTTATGAACGAAAAAAAAATGAAAAAGTTTGATTTAGGCAAATCCACCCCCTGACACGCCTGCTTTTATGATTTCTTGGTTTCTCGGAAACGGCGCTTAAGATTCGGATGACATTTTCAGTTTTATGCTGTGAGCGAGAATAAATAAAGAAATTGGTTTTAGTAAAATCCACCCACTGCCACTTTTCTCATTTACTGGCGGTATATCAGAAACTGCTTTAACGGTAATGAACTACTTTAACTAATGAACGATAAAAAAGTTTGAAAACAAGATTTCGTAAAAACCGGCCACTACAACTTCCAATTGTCTTATTTCTTGGTTTCTCATTAACGGATCTATTTTTCGGACACAAATCAAATGATTCCTGAATCCTGACCCTGCAATGATCACTTTAATTTTTTCTTGGTTTTTGGGAAACGGCTTTACCTAACGATTTTGATGAATTTTTCAGAGTCAGCCACGTTCCGCTATTATTTTTCGTTAAAAGTGTATTTAAAAAAGTTTTTTTATGAAAAACCGAAAAAATCAACTGATAATAAACTTTGTTTCTAATTGTCTGATCTTCAAGGTTATGATGAAATTTCAGACTACATATAAAAATTGTTATGTAAGGACTAAGGTCAATAACCATGTGTTATTAGGTTAGGTTAGGTATTAAGGGGTGTGCACAGCATGAAGCCGTTGCGTACACGGGGGCCTACTGGTCCATTGTGATCCCCTGTAAAAGTAAAAATTTAGCATCGATGCCCCTCAATTCTGTTGATTAGCGTAGACTGGCTCGTTAACGAACCAGCCTGTGCTATCTATAAATTTCCTCATGCTTGCCATTGAGACCTGTGCTAGATCATCCAGTTCTCCAACGAACCTGTTTCCGAAATGACGGAGTCGGCTGGTTTGGAGGTTCGGACAGTCGCAGAGCAGGTGTTTAATGGTCTCCATTTCCTCCTCATCCTGACAGCTCCTACAAAAATCGGGTGCAAATGCCCCTATTCTGTTAGCCATTACGCCAATGGCGCAATGACCTGTTAGTACACCTATCAAGATTTTAATGTTCTTTTTACTCAGCGATAAAATATACCGAGTTTCCTTTTCATTTGTGTTAGGCCATAAACTTCTAGAGATTACACAATCGTTCCTGGATTTCCAGGAGATATTGATTTTCTCTTTTAGTTTAAGGTCTATCTTCCTCTTGAGTACCCCAATCGGGACGAGTGGTCCCCTAACTGAATGGTCGCTACTACTTGTGTCTGCTTCTGACCCTTTCCTGGCTAGTTCATCTACTATATCATTCCCTTCTATATTGCTATGTCCGGGAACCCAGCAGAGCTTTACCTGGTTAGTGTGGCAGATCTTGTTTAATTCCTTTCTACAGTTTAAAACTGCTTTTGATCTTATGGTCTCACTGGCTAAGGCTTTGATAGCAGCCTGGCTGTCCACGAAAAAAGTAATCTCCGAAGAGCTTAGCTTTTCGTGATGTGCCAATTCAGCTGCTTTTCCAATGGCAAAAATCTCGGCCTGAAAGACACTACAGTCAGCCGGGAGTGTATATGACGCTCTGATGTTGAGAGATTGGCAAAACACTCCAGCACCTGTTCCCGATTCCATTTTTGAACCATCAGTGTAGAAAGGGATACCCTGTTTACTTATAAGTGAATTGGGATCCCAACCCTGTCTTTCTGGTATGAAAATAGAAAATTTCCTATCGAAATCTAGTAAAGGGGGGATGTAATCGGTGGTCTCCCTCAGTCCTGGAATCGTGTCATATCTTTGTAAGATTGACCCGTGGCCATAAGTGCTGTGCCTCCAAAAACTCAGTTCTCTTAAGCGAATTGCAGTTTTGGCTGCCGTGCACTTTATGAACTCATCCAGAGCCGGGAGGTCCAAGATCATTTCCAATCCAGCTTGTGGTGTGGTTCTTTGAGCCCCTGTTATTCCTACACAGGCTAGTCTCTGTACCTTATTCAGGTTCTTGAGATAGCTTGATTTTTCCACCGCCTTCCACCATACAATAGAGCCATAGGTAAGAATGGGTCTGACAATCGCTGTGTACATCCATTGGATGACTTGCGGTCGCATACCCCAACGTACACCGAAGGTCTTTTTGCATGTGTAGAATGCACATAGTGCTTTTTTCATTCTTTCCTCAGTATTACGCTTCCATGTAAGCTTGGAGTCAAGGATTACTCCTAGAAATTTAGCTTCCTTAGAAGGTATTAGAGGAATGCCATTTAGTTTGGGAGGGTTGAAGCCCTCCAGTTTCCTTTTCTTCGTGAACAAAACTAGCTCTGTCTTGGTGGGGTTGACCCCGAGACCATTCTTAGTTGCCCAAGAAGATAAATCCTTTAATGCATTTTCCATAATGCTTTCGATGATGGTAAGAAACTTGCCCGATACCAAAACCACTATGTCATCTGCATATGCTACTATTTTAATGCCCTGATCTTTGAGCTTTGTGAGAATTTTGTTGACTACGAGGATCCAGAGCAGGGGTGAGATGACTCCTCCCTGTGGTGTGCCTCTTGTAACTGTTTTCTCAATAGTGCTAACTCCTATTTGAGAGTTGATAATTCTGCCATTTAACATGGTGAAGATCCAATCGACCATGACAGATTCAACCCCAACTTCAACTAAGGCAGTCTTGATCGATTCCGTTTTAACGTTATTAAACGCACCCTCGATATCAAGAAATGCTGCCAGGGTATATTCTTTATGTTCAAGACTTTTCTCTATATGTGAAACTACTTCGTGCAAAGCAGTCTCCACTGATTTACCTTTAAGGTAAGCGTGTTGGTAGTTGCACAAATTGTTTTCGTTGAGAAGTTCTCTTACATGTAGATCAATTATCCTCTCTAGTGTCTTAAGGAGAAACGAAGAGAGACTTATTGGTCTATAATCCTGAGCGGTCGAGTGAGTCGGTTTCCCTGCTTTTGGGATAAAGACTACCTTGACCTTTTTCCAGTTATTAGGGACGTATCTAAGTTTGATACAACTTATGAAGATTACCCTAAGCCACGGAGTTATTACTTTGAGAGCATTTTGAAGAAGAGCTGGAAAAATCTCGTCTGGTCCCGCTGATTTATAGGGTTTGAACGAGTTTATTGCCCAGATAATCTTCTGCTCTGTAATAACCTGATTTAGTTCTAAATTTGATTCTGTGTGAGTAAAATCCAGCGTGCTCGATTGCAAGCAATCAGAGCTTTCTGGGTTTTTACAACCGGGGAAATGAGTTTCCATGAAGAGTTCAAGCGTTTCTAGGCTCGAGTTCGACCATGATCCATCAGGGTGTTTTATGTACCCCGGGATCGTGGGATTAAGGGCCAGGGTTCTACGGAGCCTTGCCGCCTCGCTTGTTTTTTCAATGGATTCACAATGTTTAGCCCACGAATCCTTTTTGGCCTTTCTTAACTCTTTGGTGTAAGTGTTAAGTGCGGCTCTATAAGACTTTAAGTCCTCTTCTAATTTACTCAGTTTAGCTTTATTGAAAAGTTTTCTAACCTCTGTTCTACGTTTCTTTAGTACACCACTCCACCAGGGTGGTTTAGTGGAGTTATTGGAACGAGATAAAGGGCAGTGTTTTTCAAAAGACATTCTCATTTTGCTGGACAAGTTTTGGACAACAGTGTCAATGGTTGAAATACTTAGACTTGTATTGTCCTCTGGTGGATCAATACAGTCTTTCAGCCATTTTTCGTACTCTGTCCAATTCGTCCTAGTTGGGTTCCTGTAAGGTTTAAGGTTGTGTTATTAATATGATTTTCTTTTTAAAAATGCAAAAGTTGATAAGAAATTTGAGATTTTTGAAAAATTATATTAATTAACTAAGATGTTAAGTGCCCCATGCACTTTTCCGGTGCCAACGCAATGAAATATTAAAAGACAACACATTTTCATTACAGAACTCTTTGTTTATTTTTCATGAAAATTGAATTTTCTTTAATTACATTTAACATTTCAACGCTTAAAATTTCCTACGTAAAGTTACAACTTTCTCATGTCAAATTTCTAAGATACCCAGCAAAGCTCGGTCTCCCAGGTTCTCAGTATTTATACATATAAGAAAACATTAGACAGCAAAGGCAAATGTCATAGTATTGAAAGAGTATTCGGGAGCTTTCTAAACCGTTATTATTCCAGTGGAAAGTTGGAAACGTATGGATATACAAAAGTTTTGACAAAGGCCGAGCTATAATAGGCGTAAGAAAATTTAAAAATAGAAATTATGTTTGGAAAAGTACCCAGTATTACCATAATTGATTTATGCGTGAATTATGCGCGCCTGAGGCTTCGGCCATGCAATGAGCGATGAGCGACGAGTCGCTGAGCGTCGAATCTGAACGATCTGTGGCCATATACTGAACGTCATCGCGGAGCGATTATTTGCGAAAATGCCATCGTCAAGAGCGGTTCGTCGTAGCTTTTTAATTGAAAAGCTTTCATATTTATAAAGCTATTATAAGATCGAGAACACGTAGAATTGGTGTGCACCACAAAAATCGTGAAAGGGCAAATTATGGTGAATTTCATCACTTATATCAAAATCTTCGCAGAATATAAGAAATGAGCTAACACTTTTTTTTTGGGAATTTGGACATTGAACAAAAAACACTTCATTTTTAGTGGTGCTTAGTCTATTACGTTCAATTTAAATTTGAAAAACTTTTTGCCTCAGCTGACAGTTGAACATAGACCAAGCGTCTTCAGAGCCAATCGCATTATACACTGCGCTACCGAAGCCAATGTAGGTTTTATTGTTTGACCATTGCATTTGAATCAAGTAGCATTTTTGTTAGCTAGACACAGGCTGGTTGTTAAACATTCAGTTTCTTCCTTTTTTTTCTGTACCTACTCGATTCATAGGCCAACAATTCGTTGGACATATAAGGAGGGAGATTGTATGAAAGATTTGACGCTGGTCAAGATTTGATTTCATATTGAAAGTTGGCTTTTGTGTTATAACACAATTGCATTGAGGCTGCAAAGCTTACGCACCATCATATTTATATTGAAGGTTGAAATGGAACAACAACCACCTGAGCGAGCTTTGGTGGCCAAATTTGAGTCGACCGATTCAGCGAACAATCAGCCAACTCCCTTGCGTCAAAGAAACGCAAGATAAACCGAAAACTTCGTTGCTGTCTGTGAGAGTCCATAGTTTTTCGAAAACGACGATTTCTTTGCCATCAGCATCAACGGATAGCGATCGATGATTTCGCAAACAAAGTAGAAATAACATTTCATCATTTTAACAGCTGTTTCAAATTTATGTGTAAATCGAATTAAGGACTTTGCATGTGTGTAATCTTTTTGTTGTACCTATCGTTGTTGAAGTTTCACATGGATTTAGAAAGGAAGTGACTCTAGACAGGACAATTTATAGCAGCTTTGTTTATAAAAATAATGTTTATGCGACCCCGCAAGGACAGAGCCCTACGTGTGGTGGAAACCGCACGAAGCACGTTGAATATTTTGTACTTTTAATGGAGAAAGCTATTATAACTGTTATTAATTGGCATGTCTATAGTTTCGTTCATTTAGAAATGCGGAACAAGGCAAAACAAGGCTTTCGTCACGCAATGAGTGACTGAGCGACGAATCGCTGAGCGCCGCAAAAAAATTAAAACACATTAGATCGTATGGAGGTGGCCACAAACACCCTGAGCGACTTACGATTTTTTTAAGCGACAGAGTGACGTTGCTCTGCAATCAAATTTGTTTTAATTTTTCAGTCGATCGCTAAGCGACGAGGTAGTAAGTTATTTCATTCAAACCTTAAATATTATTATGATGGAGCGTAAGCTTTGCAGCCTTAATGCAAGTGTGTTATCACACAAAAACCAACTTTCAAAAAACACTATTGTTTTTTTAAGATTAATTAAATAATATCTTACCAGAACAATTAAAAATTCGTCCAACTACTTTAAATTCTTTATCGGTGACATTTTTATTTTTATAATCTTTGTGGGTGTCCTGCCATAGCACTGGACGGCTTCGGACAGTTGAAATCAAACTTTCTGCATTTATTTTATCCATTTTATTACTTCGTCGCTCAGCGATCAACTGAAAAATTATTAAATATTGCAGAGCGACGTCGCTCTGTCGCTTAAAAAAATCGCAAGTCGCTCAGGGTGTTTGTGGCCACCTCCATACGATTTCGTACTTTCTACTTTTTTTGCGACTTCATCGATCGCTATCCGTTGATGCTGATGGCAATGACATCGTCGTTTTCGACGAACTATGGACTCTCACAGACAGCAACGAAATTTTCAGTTGATCTTGCGTTTCTTTGACGCAAAGGAGTTGGCTGATTGTTCACTGAATCTGTCGACTCAAATTTGGCCAACAAACTTAGGATAATTGACTTGGAAGAACAACCATGTAAACCGTAAAATGGGCGCAACTCACGTATCGTGGCCCCAAAAGATTCAAATATTATAGCTGTATCATTTGGATGTGGAGTTCAATCGTGTAAATTTCCATGGTGATTTAGCATCATTAACTGAATAATAAACAACAGATTTGACAGATGTCACCGAAACAATATGACCGCCACAGGCCGCCAAAATCTACCCTTGTCAATTGAAAAATCCTTTACATACGTATATTTTTAGTCTTGAAAATAATTACTTTGAAAAAACAACAGTTTCTTATAGCCGGGTTTTTCTTATAGGTGTGCAATTTTCTTATGAATATTTAATTTTAAAGAAAAACTGAACGCAAAGATTAGTGTGTTTTTTCCTTAAACGACTTTTTCTTATATGATAAGATTCTTATATCCGTAAAATACTGTATTATCCTTTAGATAAAACTCTTGTAAAATATTGTCAAGCTATTGCCTTTTTGGCTCATTTAAAAAAGGTATTGGCCCTTTACAAAAAAAAAGAATAATCACAACACAATTTAACATCAATTTATCAATGCAAAAAGGAAAAATGTAAAACAACTACTAGCATTGTAAAGGGTGTCTAGCGGTGTCAACTTTAAATTGCGATTATCGAAATACTAGCGGGTTGAGGTAAGCAGGAGGGGTATCATTCAAAGCGCAGGATTTGTTGTTAGTCGCCATGAGTCACTGTCGGAACGCTGCGCGCGTTTGCGATGGAGCGATATTTGAAGTGCGGTGAACCATTGGTACGTGCGCGTCGCGCTTTTTGTACTAATTTTAATATTCGACGACTAACTGATGGGCCGAGCACGCAACTTATCTGGTCGTAGGTTCAAAGATTCAGGGAAGAAGGCACAATGGTCAATAGACCTATTCCTGGACCATCAACGTCAGCAACAACGCTAGAACATGTGTCTCAATTTCGAAATGAAATTATTCGAAATCCACGTAAATCGATAAGGAAGATTGCGGCCTCCACAGGGATGAAAAAATCAACAGTGTGTGTTATTTTGAAAAAGAAATTAAGGCTCCACCCGTAAAAAATACAAATTGTTCAGTATCTCAACGAAAGTGACTATCCTTTGCAAGAACAATGCTGGAACGTTTTCGGAAAGCACTTACGCTTGGAAACATTTTATTCAGTGACGAAGCACATTTCCATATTGATGGATATGTTAACAAAGAAAATATGCGAGAACGCCATCAAAAACATTTCATCATCATCATCGGCTCGACAACCGAGGTCCGGTCCTGGCCTCCTTCAACAAGTCTCTCCACCCATCCCGGTCTCGAGCCGCCGCCATCCAGTTGCGCACCCCAAGGCTCCGGGCGTCCTGGTCTACGCCATCTCTCCAGCGCAAGCATGGTCTACCACGCTGTCGTCTACCATAGAATGTACCACAAAGAACTTTCCGAGCAGGTTCCTCTTCGCTCATGCGAGCTAAGTGCCCTGTCCACCGGAGTCTACCGAGCTTAATTTTTGTCACGATATATGCTTCAAGGTAGATTGCGTACAATTCATGATTGTACCGTCTCCGGAATCGTCCTTCCTCACATATGGGGCCAGCAATTCTCCTTAAGACTTTTCTCTCGAACGCGGCTAAGAGGTCGGAGTGCCTTTTGCTAAGCACCCAAGTCTCGGATCCATATGTGAGTACTGGCAGGACCATGGTCCTGTACAGCAGCAGTTTTGAAGTTATGGTGAGATTTCTGGATTTGAAGAGCTTTGACAGACTATAGTAGGCTCTGCTGGATTTGAGAAGCCGCCCGCGTATTTCTTCTTCTATATTGTTATCGGCTGCTACTATTGACCCAAGGTATTTAAAGGATTGCACCACTTCAAATTCGTGCTTCGCTACCTTGATTGTTTGACCAACTGTTCCTCTCGCATCAAAAACGTTGTTTAAAAACAAGAGTTTGGTGTGCCATTTCAGCGAGCGGGGTAATTGGATCATATTTTTTTAACCAAGGTGAGAGAGTCACTGCTCCGTTGTATTGCCGTATGATTGATGAGTTTCTCTTACCGCAATTGCAGCTGTATTCAGGATACAACAACCGAATACAATTTCAACAGTACGGTGCCACTCCGCACACAGCTAGGGTGTCGAGGGAAAAGCTAAGGACAGTTTTTCCGAATAAACTGATCAGCAAGTACGGAGACATTCCATGGCCACCTCGGTCGCTAGACCTCACACCTTGCGATTTCTTTTTATGGGGATACCTCAAATCAAAGGGTTACAATAAAACTCCCCGGACAATTTAGGCCCTGCAGGAAAATATTCGCCATGAAATTCAAAGCATTACTCCAGCGCTTTGCCGTCGCAAAATGCAAATGTATGGGTCCGACTGCAAGAGTGCATTGAAATAAACGGCCATCATTTGAATGATATAAAATATAAAGGGTCCGCCATCTAACTTTTTTTTCAACTAGTGCTTATTTCGTGAATGGTAACACTTAGCTCATTACTCATTACAGATAATTAGTTTTATCCTTCCGCTGAACGAATATTTTTGTGTATACGCTTCGCTAAAAAAATAAAAAATAAAAAATAAAAAAAATAAAAAAATCATCTTTTCAGATGAAGCTCATTTTGATCTTGGCAAGCAAAATTGTCGCATTTGGGGCACAGAAAACCCGCACGCATACATTGAAAAGCCGATACACCCAAAACGAGTCACTGTTTGGTGCGGATTTTGGTCCAGAGGCATAATTGGGCCATTTTTCGAAAGTGAGCAAGGAGTGGCCGTTACAGTCAATGGCGATCGTTAGCGGGCCATGTTGAACGAATTTTTGGTCACAAAAATTGAAGAGGAGGATATTGGCAACATTTGGTTTCAACAGGACGGCGCTACGTGCCACACAGCCGAAGCTACACTCGATGTTTTGCGCCATTTTCAAAAAAAAAAGTTATTTGGCGAACCCTTTATAAAAACGATTTAGTTTTTTTTATATTTAATTTTAAAGTTGGAAGTATTCCGCTGGACACCCTTTATATAAACATGTGGTTCCAACAGAACGGCGTTACGTGCCACGTACAGTGAACGCCGCAATGTTTCATTTCAACATCTATCCGCCCTTATTGAGAAACCCTCCTATTCCAATCGCATATTCCAGTTTGTTAGCTTTTGAAGTGGTATTGGAATGCCCACCACTAGGCTTTTATCAAAACTCTCAGACGAGGAATAAGAAAACAAGACTGACTATACCTAGTATCGATGGTAAAATATTATCGATATTGTCGATATTTGTTTAAACATCGACGGTATCGACCAAAAATGCTCGTGGCCCACGCTCTGATAAACATTAGTCTCCCAAGAAAATTTTATTTGTTGGTTTCCTGCCATGTATAGGTACACTGTACATATAAATATTACGACCAAGTAAAATATATTTTTTGAATGTTCACTAGAATACAAGAGCTTGTGTGAGTCTGCATTATTTGTCTGGTCAATGGTGTTTGATGTCGAGATGTCTTACTATATCTTCTTTGTTTTGTAGCAATTTGGGCAACTATGAATTTCGCTCAATATACCTAATGTTTTATAATACGGTACGGAGTTTAAGACGTTAAAAATTTGCGTTTTAAGTGTGCGAACATTTATATAACATCTTTTGACATAACTTGCTTATGAGGTAAGCAGAGGCCGATAGTCTTTTTATATCTTCAACACGTACCTACTCGCAAAATTCAGTATAACATAAAACCATTTCGTTTTCATTTTTAATATATATATTTGGATACCTACATAGTTGTGCAAAAATAAATTAATGAATCTTGCTGGGGGACACCCTATACAAACAAAAATATAGTGTTTGTATTTAAATTGTCTTCGTTGTTAAATGTTTAATGACTTATAAATATATGTAAGTATCGAAAAAAAGCTATGGGTAGGTACCTACATAAATATAGTATTGTGCCAAATCTTCATTCTGCTAGTTAGTTGTTGCCCTTGAAGTCATTTCTTTTTTTGTTTGCATTGGAAGACGGTTGTTCTAAGTAGGTACCTATATATACCTTATATGTACCTATTACCTTACCTTATATGTACCTATTACCTTACCTTATATGTACCTAATTTACGTTTCTATTATATAACCTGACGCCAAAACTTGTTCAAATAAATTGGCAGAGGTAAATTGCATATTATAAGAACTCAATAGGGAACAACGATGACTTTTTTTATGACTAAAATTCGATTATAATTGAAAAAAATCCTCATTCCTTTTATTTGCATGCTGCTTTTGATGCTGGGTAAATGCTGGAGTATTTAGCATGACTACTAATACCGAATTCCTTTCAACAAAAGAATCGATTTTGTTCCGAATTTTTTCTAAACAAAATCGATTCTTTTCTGTCAAAATAAATCTTGCGTTTTTAGCAAGATTTCACACTGATTTGCACACACACTATGAAGACGTGACATTTCTAATACGTCAAATTGAAAGTCACGAACATTTTTGGAAGACGAGTTGTTTATTTTTTGGTTGCAACGAATTCTACATAATTTAACAAAATATTCGACAATTCAGTCAATATAGCTATTAAAATAATTTATTTTGAGTTGTTCAGTATCAAACAAAAGTTTGACAAAAAAAAAATACCTTTCGCGGTTGAAAGACGTGATAAAAACTTTCAGTGCAAGTGAAAACTTTTCAATAGCAAATTTCTTTAAAAATATATGTGCAAGTAAAAGTTCAAACAAATAAAATGCACCATAAAATTGCCCCGTATTAGCTGGATAATATCTTTTGTTATTTAAACAGAATTATTAAAGTTATTTATTTAATTCTAATGATAAAACATTTTTCTCACAACAAAAACAAACAACCTTAATAGTTTTGTGATAAATTTCTTTTCGTTTTGCGTCAATTGCAGCTGTCAAACACAAACACAATCACACAAAAAAATCGATTCTTTTACGAAATACGAATTCCTTTCAATTGACGGAAAAAATTCGATTCTGCAAGAAAAAATTCGATTCTGTTTAGAAAAAATTCTATTTCTTTGTTGAAAGGAATTCGCCATAAGAGAATCTTAAAAAAATATTTGTCTGACATACTTGCATACACCTTTTATAAAACACTCATATAAGTAGATGTTGTAAAAGTGACATTTCTCGAAACATCCCTTTTTCCAAATAGAACAGTGATTCGTTAAGAATTTAGTAGAATATTTATATACCTATGTATGTATATTAACTAAATATTTTTTTGAAACAACACTTTTCCGGAAAAAAGTAATTATTTTCCAAAACTAACATACTGCCACAATGATAATGGAAGTAAATAATTTCCGCAAACAACAGAAAAAATCGATTGGAAATTCGTTTCGTTATGTTTCAATCTCTATCCTAATAGTGTTGAAATCAGTACCTACAGTGTATATGTCAATATATTTCTTATTGAACCTGCGCACAAGCATTTAACGAAGAAAACTGTATCTACACATCTATGCAACCCTTAATCCGTGATGGTGTTGAATACATTGATTAAGATTTTCCCAACATGTTCCAAGCTGTAGCACAGTCATTGTGTACAATTAATAAACCTGAAATGATAAATATTAAATACACTAGAATATGCTTATAATAAACTTTAAGCAAACGAATTTTTGTTTATTTAATCCTTGCATCTTAAAATTGAAAATAATGTATTATTTGTTAGTCTCCCGATCTCAACAAAAAAATCGTTTCCCAGTTAGTACAATAGCAGTGGCGAAGCGAGGGGGCACAGGCGCCGGGCGGCACACTGCTAGGGGCGGCAATTTGGAGCGGTGGTTTTCAAAAGTAAAAAAATATATTCAAATAAAATTTACAAAACGGACTCTTTTTCCAGCCCAACGAATTTATTTAAAAAGTTTACCATTATTAACACAGCTTCAGAGTAAGAAGGCAATGAGTCATTCCTTGTGTTGCCAAGCATCAAAATCCCACGAACGCTACTCCCTAGCATGCAAGTACATACACAAGAGATAAAACTTTAAGCTCTCTAAACCTAATGTCACGAAAAAGCATTGAAAAAAGAATTCTAATACATTTGCAGGCAGTTTTTTGATGTTCTAAATTTAAACCATTGAAAACAAAATATATTTCAAAGAATAATTCTGTTTGTTAACCTGAATTTTTTTCGAAAATTTTCGCAATTTTTCACAAATTTTCAAAATCTTCTGTCAAAACCCATTTCAATTATTTAATCATCATCATCATCATCGTCGGCTCGACAACCGGGGTCCGCTCCTGGCCTCTTTCAACAAGTCTCTCCACCCATCCCGGTCTCGAGCCGCCGCCATCCAGTTGCGCACCCCAAGGCTCCGGGCGTCCTGGTCTACGCCATCTCTCCAGCGCAAGCATGGTCTACCACGCTGTCGTCTACCATAGAATGTACCACAAAGAACTTTCCGAGCAGGTTCCTCTTCGCTCATGCGAGCTAGGTGCCCTGCCCACCGGAGTCTACCGAGCTTAATTTTTGTCACGATATCTGCTTCAAGGTAGATTGCGTACAATTCATGATTGTACCGTCTCCGGAAAACATTTATTTAATAGACACTTATATTATACACATTAAGATACAAAAATCTGATAAGCTAGTGCATAGTTAAAGTTATAATATGCCTTATGTTCCCTTTGAAATCCCTTCCTTTCACCAATGTTCCTAAAATGGCGTGGGAGAGAGTTCCAAAGTCGGATGGCGTAAACGAAGAACTGACGTTCAGACGTCAAACATGAAAAACGCGGTTGAAGGATCTGCGCTGTTCTAGTGGAAGCACAAAAAGTTATTTTATTAAATAAGTTCGGAGGTTTATGCATTTGTACAATGTTAAGGAGCATAGTTAATGATCGAAATTGTAATAACTTATCAAAAGTAAGGTTGCAAATTTTGTTGGAAAAATTAGAGACTATCAAATCTGCGGAGTCCGAAATCGTATCTAATGGCATTATTATAAGCAACATTTAATTTTCTTTTACACATTGCATCACATTTCCCATACACTTAACATCCATAGATAAGAATAGCTTTGATAAATGATTTGATTAACGCAATTCTAGTTTTTATTGGAATAAAATACTGCGACACCCATAACGAGCGTAAGACACCATATACTTTGCCAACAGCTAAACTGATGTGGTTAGTCCAAGTCAGAGTTTTATTGAAAATCATTCCTAAGTTCTTGGCAGTTGAAACATACTCGATAGGGATATTATTATTAAGGACGATCGTGGGGAAAAAAGAGGTGGATGTATATTTCTTAAAGATGACAATGCACTTAGATTTGGCTGAATTAATTGAGAGAAGATTTTTCTTTTCCCAATTAGCTATGTTTTCAAGGTCTGCATTTATACGACATACGCAAGCTTCAATTAGTCCGAGAGGGCTGCTAATTTGAAGTTGAGCGTCATCAGCATAGAGTTGTATAGTATAATTGGTAAAGACTTGCCTTGCGGTACTCCTGTAGGTACAGTTATAAAATTAGATAACAAGTCGTTTGCATAAACCGCTTGTTCCCGACCAGAAAGATATGAAATAAGAAGCTTTGTTAAAATTTTCAAAATTGTTAAAGAGCCTATTGCAGAGAACATTGTGGTCAACGGTATCAAAAGTGATTTGTTCATTATCAATGCTTTGTCTTATTTCTTCAACCACTGTTAACCGAGCGGTAATGCAACTAAGTTTTCCTCGAAAACCAGATTGCAGAGGTGTAAGGGCGTGTGTAGCGTTTAGAAAAGATTTAATTTGAATTTTCATTATTTTTTCAAAAGCCCTTGACAGAAACGGGAGTATGGATATGGGACGGAAATCCTTACCACTTGGTTTTTAGGGACCAAGCTGTAGGAAAAACACATTTCGTTTGAATGCTGTTGAAGGCGAACGTAATATAGGGCAGTAGCAATGGTAATAAAATTTTCAAAAATTTAGGATGGACACCATCAGTTCCAACGGCATTAGATTTTATAGAAAGTAAACTTTCGACTACTTGAACTTGGTCAATTCCATTAAATCCGAACTTGTGACTGGTTTCAAAGATATTTTCCATAGGCAGATCAACCAGACATGGGGATGTTGCTACATGCGATAAATGTGGAAGAGTTACAAACTCCTGATGAAGCAAATAAACATCAATAGTTTTCGAGACATCACCTTGCTGCCTACCTAAACTCAAGTTTCGTAAATTATTACAAAGTTTTTTTTTCCCACTTGAGCAAGGGTCTAGCCGGTTAGTGTAGACGTGGGCCTTAGTTGAACGAATCAGAGAACGGTTTTATTCCGAAATTACTAAATTCTTGGTGGAATGCACTTAGCTTATATCTCTTCCAGCGCTTGTTAGCTAAGTTGCGTTTTTTTATAAGTAATCGAATATCTGTGGTTAACCATGTGCGTTGCCCAGAATTAATAGTTTTAGTCCTCAAAGGAATGTGTCTTTCAAAAAGTATATTAATGTTAGTTTGAAGAAAATCAATTTGCTCATTGCATGAAGTCGAAAAGGAAATTTGTTCCCATGCTACACTCCGAGCATCACACTCTAATGTAACTTGGCTTATTCGATTGAAATCCCGGTAGGTGAAGGTAGTAGGTGAGCTAGACAATGTAAACTCGAAGGTTAGGTAAATGAGGTCATGTTTTGAGAAAGCAGAGGCAGACAACTTATCATACATGAAAACTTTATTAGGTTCACTCACAAAAAAAACGTCGAGAAGTGTAGCCGAATGTGTGCTAAAGTGCGTGGGCAAAAAGGTGTTAACGGGAAACAGATTCAAGGTCAGCATACTTTCTGATAAGTGGTTTTCCAGAAGTAAATCACTATTCATATCACCACACACAATTAAATTTGAAGATGAGATCGTTATTTCTTCTATCAAAGATATAAGAGGTTCAATGCTTATTAATCTGTGAGGTATATACACAACTCCAACAAGAAGCCTCTCACGTTCGCCAAAAAGCTCTAAAAACAAGAAGTCTATCTGACGCTCATTTTTAGATCTACGTTTTACAACATACGGAATATTTTCCTTTACATAAACAGCAACCCCACCACCACTACATCTAGTTCGATCAGCACGAAAAAACTTATAGCCAGCAAGTTTGAAAAGAGTATCATTAAAATTACTTGAAAACCATTTTTCTGAAATACAAATCACATCAACCCCAGAACCTTCAAAAATATCTCGAAATTCGTCAATCTTACACATTTAAATGACAAATTTTAAGGCCAGATTTTTGGGCAACAAGAATTTTGGTAAGTGATCGCAGCAGAACATTTCCATCGGAATCTGGAACTACACCATTTCTATTAACCAACACCGAGCCGGTGGTGTTTTAAAAGAAAAGCTAAAATTTAAAGACGACAAAAGGAATGATGTACGAAAAGGCTTCGAGAAGGAAAATGACTGAAAGAAAAATTTAAATTTAAGGGCAATATTGGAAATCTTTCCATGATTTAAATTAAAAAGTATTTTTTAGGAAAAAAAACAATAATAAATAATATTAATTATAATATTGATCAAATGAATATGAATGGTCAAAAAAAATTATAAAAATGTAAATAATTATAATATTGAAAATAAGTATAAACAAAATTTAAAAGGAAACTGGTGTATCTGGCAATGCTGGTAGTTTCAACTACGTTCGAAATTCTAATTTATTCTAAGCTCGAAAAGTTGGTAACCCAGTAATTTTTTATTTAACGTTTCAATGTTGTCAACAATTTGAGCTTCCTTGTCATCTTGATGAAGTTTGATGTAAACAAGTCCCCGGGCCGTGAATGCAGAATGTATTTTTTTTATTTTTCTTGAGTGTGAGCGCACTACGCAAAATACTTTGATTTTTTTTAGTGAGGCTCTCGCGTAAATAAACCAGTGTAGTGCATTGGGATGGAAATCCAAGATCGCGTAGTTGTAGTTGGCGTTTGTTGTGAGTTTGAAAAGTTCTTATTTTCTTAAGAGTCATATTTCTGTCAAATGGCGAATTGAATTTGAGTAGAACCGCGGAATCCAAAAGATTGTCCGAGGGGCGAGTGCGATATATTTTGTTGGTGTATCGAAAATCAATAGTGTTGCAAAGGTTATCAAATAATGTTAGTAAATTCTCATCAGTTTGATATGGTACTCCGTAAAGTATGGCATCAGCGGCAACAAGTCTATTTTCTTGAGCTTCAGCCATATGTTGCAGTTTACCAATATTGAACAAACCGTTTGACAGCTCAGCTTCGTTTGTTGATATTGTTGTTTTTGTTTCGGAAAGCGAGCTATTTATTGGTTTGAAATCGGTTTTAAGTGTTTCTATGTCGGTAATTGCAGCAGTATACGATGACTCAATTATTTTAACCCTTTCGCAGATGGAATTTAAGTTTGTTTGCATTTCGGTATGACTTTGACTTTTCAAGCGTTCTTCAATTTGTTTCAATAAGTTAGTGTCGGTGGTGTTTGGAGCTTTTATAGACGGGGAGCTGGTTTGTCTAGGTGAGGATGCATTGGTATGTTTATTCGAGTTTGCAGTATTTCGGACGTATTTTTTTACACTGTCTGGCATTGTGTTTATGTATTAGTTATTTGTTAATGTAATTTAGTCAAATGGTTTTCACTCAATGGGAATGAGATGGAATGTCAATGCTTGGTTTTGAGGTTAATTGCCAAATCAAATTCACAAAAATTAAATTTATTTTAATTGGTTAATTAACTAGAAGCACTATTGAAAGGAGTTAATAGTGAAATATATGAAGTGTTTATATAAAGGGACAGGTAAACCTTTTTAAGAAACTACTCGGACAGTTTTTATAGAGAAATTTAAACAAAATAACCGGAGGAAAAAAAAGGACGTCTATCGAGCTGCTCTCATAGTGAGTAAAAATAGGAAAAAAAAAACAGTTTAGGAAACTTGGTGAAAGTTTAAGTTACCATAATATCTTCTCACTCACGAAAGTACCTAAATGCACATTCGACCCAGGATGACACACCAGTTTAATATGTAGGTACTTTTGTGAGGGGTACATTTTTTTGTAGTTGTGAAAACAAATCCCGATGAGATGAGACAAGTGCAGAGTATCTTATAATGAGTAAGGACACTCTCTTCAAATATGCAAGGAACTTGAGATTGAATGCATAAGGCTTAGAGCAATTGTATCTTCTACAGGCAAAACAAATTAACTAGCTAATAAAACCCACTCGAACTATTAGAATTTATTTTACAGTTTAGACCAGAAGTTAGTCTGCCTAACATAACAATAATGCTTTGTCTTTTCCTTACAATTGCAATAAGTAATGCAGACTGTGAGAGGAGTTTCACAAAATTGAAACTTATTTAAATCCACAATGAGCACTGAGGGCTTGCTTCACAATGTCTGATTAAAGTTCTAAGTAAGCAAATTGGAACTTATTATTCAGTTATAAACTCTTTTTACGTTGCACAATATCTGAATAGTCAAACTTATAAGTAAAGTTCTAAGTATTTTAATGTCCAGATGACGTGACGATTATAAAATTCCCATGACAACGAAAATATTAATTAGGTAGTTTTTTTAATTTTTCATCAGTAAAAGTTATTTTGTTTGGAAAACTTGAAAACTAACTCACACATAAATTTATTATTTCAATAAATTGTGAAACACAAAGTTTTTTACTGGGAGGATTTAATTTGCGGCTAATATAAATGTCACTTAAGTAAGTGAAACTTTACTCAGACATTGTGAAACAGACCCTAAGGCTATTTAATCTGGGTATCATGGCTAGAGCAGGAAATTACAGAGACCATCGATACTGGACAAATATGTAATAAGAGATTTTCCTTCGATGAAAAGTAGGAATATACAATTTTAAAGAAGTTTCCTTATAAAAATAAATTAAATAAAAATGAATTACACTTGCATTAACCTATTTAACTTTCTTCTCTTTTACTTAAAACTAAATTAAATACTTTCATCTTTCTTTTAAAAAAAGCATTTTCTTAAACAAAGGAGAGTGCCCAAAAAAAACAGAGCGGTTAAAAAAAACACATGTTAATTGAAAGGGCATTAATTGTAGATAACAAATATGAAATTACTTTATTTAAAAGTATCCCCGGAGCTGGCTATAACTTAAAGAAACACATTGTTAATAAAAATAAAAAAATGTTATAGCCAGCCCCGGGGATAACTTTAAAAGAAAGTAATTTTATATTTGTTAGTTACAATTAATGCCCTTTTAATCCACATAGATTATGTTTTATTTTAATCCGCTCTGGGTTTTTCACCCATAAATTTTTGGGAATTCTCCTCTTATTTCTGTAACTATTTATGTTATTTTTAATGAATTTAATTTAAGCAAAACTAATTTAAAGTAATTAACTTAAAAAAATAATTTAATACAATTAATTTAAAATAATTGATTTAAAAATTAATGTATTCACATACATATATTCTGATAAAGAACCCGTCAGTATATTCAAGTATTTTGAATTATAATTTAGATAATCAAAGTTAAATGCCAAATAACGTTGATTATTTTATATCCTGAGGTAAGTCATTTTTACCCGCATTGAGATTGGGAAATCGGAAAGTTACCATTACCTATGGGAAAATTTTAAATTTGCGGCTTACGTTTTGCTTCGCTTGCTAGAAAGTAGCAGACACCACATACTACACACATATATGTGTATAACTGGTTGAAACCGTGGACAAAGGTTTTTTTTTAAACCTGATCCGTATTATAACAAAAAACTATCGTATTTTTATTTATTATTTTTTTTGGTGCCCGAAAAAAAATTACTAGGGCTGGAAAAATTGGGTCTGCCCCGGGCGGCCTTAACCCACGTAGCCACTGATAATAGACCGCGAGCTGGTAAAAGATATATGCTGAAAGTGTTTTATAGGTACCGCTCAAAATTGTGTGAACACAATTTTATTTAAATGCAAAATAATGGGGCCAGCGAATATAATACTACGTTTTCACCTAGAGATTATCCGGGATTTAAGGTAGGAGTTTTAAAATTAATATTGAAATGTTTTCACCAGCGAAAAGGAGATAAATTTGACGTTTTCAGTCTGAATTGCCATTGTCAATTTGACAAGAATAAAACAAATTTAATTAGAAAGCGTATAGCAAACTGAAAAACAATTTTTGAGCAATAAAACAATTAATTTTGAATAATCTATTTATTAAAAATGAGTCTAGTAACCTGTATCTATTGTTTTCACACCATTTGATTCTTCAAAATACCTAACATTAGATTGAGTACATTGAATAGGAGAATCCATAATTTTCGAAAAAAACACAATTTTTCGGCCCACACTTCAATGAGAAGCTCTCCATCCTCCAGTGTCCAGGTTTTCCGTTGTTTTTTTTTGGTTTTGGTTGTTGCATTATTTGGAATTTGTTTTGTTTGCTAAAATATTATTATAAATATATAAAATACATTTTAAATACTTACATTTTTATTCCTACATCATCATCGTCGGCTCGACAACCGGGGTCCGGTCCTGGCCTCCTTCAACAAGTCTCTCCACCCATCCCGGTCTCGAGCCGCCGCCATCCAGTTGCGCACCCCAAGGCTCCGGGCGTCCTGGTCTACGCCATCTCTCCAGCGCAAGCATGGTCTACCACGCTGTCGTCTACCATAGAATGTACCACAAAAAACTTTCGGAGCAGGTTCCTCTTCGCTCATGCGACCTAGGTGCCCTGCCCACCGGAGTCTACCGAGCTTAATTTTTGTCACGATATCTGCTTCAAGGTAGATTGCGTACAATTCATGATTGTACCGTCTCCGGAATCGTCCTTCCTCACATATGGGGCCAACAATTCTCCTTAAGACTTTTCTCTCGAACGCGGCTAAGAGGTCGGAGTGCCTTTTGCTAAGCACCCAAGTCTCGGATCCATATGTGAGTACTGGCAGGACCATGGTCCTGTACAGCAGCAGTTTTGAAGTTATGGTGAGATTTCTGGATTTGAAGAGCTTTGACAGACTATAGTAGGCTCTGTTGGATTTGAGAAGCCGCCCGCGTATTTCTTCTTCTATATTGTTATCGGCTGCTACTATTGACCCAAGGTATTTAAAGGATTGCACCACTTCAAATTCGTGCTCCGCTACCTTGATTGTTTGACCAACTGTTCCTCTCGCATTCGACGCCACCATGTACTTTGTTTTACCTTCACTAATGTGCAGCCCCAGATTTTGTGCCGCCTGCTCGATCTGGATGAAGGAATCATGTACAGCTTGCTCAGTTCTTCCGATGATGTCGATGTCGTCTGCGTAAGCCAGTATCTGGCTGGACCTGTTGACGATGGTCCCTCTTGTTGCCGTGCCAGAGTCACGGATTGCTTTCTCCAACGCCAGGTTGAAGAGGAGGCAGGCCAAACCATCCCCTTGTCGGAGTCCATTAAAGATGTTGATTGGTTTGGATAGCAATCCGGCTATTTTTACTTGGCTTGTTACGTTGGTCATGGTCAACCTACATAGTCGTGTCAATTTATTTGGGATGCCGAATTCTCTCATGGCTTTGTAAAGTTCTACCCTGGCTATGCTATCGTAGGCGGCCTTAAAGTCTATAAACAGGTGGTATGTTGGGATGTTAAATTCTAGACATTTTTCCATCGCCTGCCTAAGGGTAAAGATCTGATCAGTTGTTGATTTGCCTGGAATGAAACCACACTGATATTGTCCGATGATGGTTTTAGCGTATGGGGTTATCCGGTCTTGTAGGATAGAGGAGAGTATCTTATAGGCGGTACTCAACAACGTGATACCTCTATAATTGCTGCACGTTGTGACATCTCCCTTCTTATGTATGGGTTAAATTATACCTTTTCGCCAGTCTTCTGGAATTTCTTCATGCTCCCACACGTGCACTATAATCTCATGAATTGCTGGACGTAAAGCTGGCCCACCGTGTTGAAATAGTTCGGCTGGTATACCATCGGCTCCCGGGGCTTTGTTTTTCTTTAGCTGGCCTATAGCCTTCTCAACCTCTTCTATGCTTGGTGGCGGCAACATAGGGTACTCTTCTTGAAGTAGTGGATCCTCCACTTCTGCAGTGAGCTGACCATTTAGCAATTCATTGAAGTACACTTCCCATCGCTCCAGTATGCTTTGAGGATCGGTGATCAGATTTCCCTCTCCGTCCTTGCAGTATGTGCAGCGTGGTGTGTACTGCGTCATGTTTCGGACGGATTGGTAGAACTTCCGCGCCTGGTGCGGACCTCGCTCTCGGCTTTTCTCTATTTCACAGATTATGTTCTTCTCCCAGGCTGATTTTTTCTGTCTGTGAAGCCGTTTTTCAATTCTTCTGAGCTCTTTATATTCGTCTTCGCGTGCCCGCGTTCTATGAGATTGTTGCATTGCTCGGTACGCAACATTCTTACGTTCAGTCGCTAGCTTGCATTCATCATCAAACCAGTCGTTCCGATTTCTATGACTGCTGCCTAAGATGGAGTTGGCAGTACTAATGACAGTATTCTTAAGGCGTGTCTGTTTCTCATCTACGCCCAGCATACTGGCTCCAGGACTTACTCTACCCAGTTCTAGGGCGAGTCCTAACGCATTACCAAAGGTGTTACTGGTGTTTTCATTGCGTAGAGCAGACGTGTTGATTCGAACCTGATCGGCGGATGCAATACGTCTTCGCAAGGCAATCCGCCCTCGGAAAACCATACCAACAAGATAGTGATCCGAGTCGATATTGAAACCTCGGTACGTTCGTACCGTCATCAAGTTCGAGTAGTGGCGACGGTCTATCAACACGTGGTCAATTTGGTTACGAGTGACTCCATCAGGTGATACCCAGGTGGCTTTGTAGATATCTTTACGCGGGAACCTGGTACTCGCAACGACCATGTTTTTCGATGCTGCCAATTCTAAGACTCGAAGTCCATTGTCATTAGTGTTCTCATGCAAACTATGGGTCCCTGCGTAATGCCTGAATACCGGTTCCCGACCTATTTTTGCATTCAAATCCCCAAGGATGATTTTTACGTCATACCTTGGACAGGCATTGAGGGCCCTCTCGACTTGTTCGTAGTAAGTCTCTTTTTCTTCGTCTGAGGACTCCTCCGTAGGTCCGTGAACGTTAATGAGGCTGATGTTCTTAAATTTGCCTCGCACGCGAAGGGTGCATAGCCTTTCGCTTATAGCGTTAAAGCCGATGATGGCAGACTTCATTTTTTCGCCGACTAGGAAGCCTACCCCGAGCACATGGTGTTTTGTATGACAGCTGTAGTATAAGTCATAATCTTTCTTCTGTAGAACACCATTCCCTGTCCATCTTATTTCTTGAAGTGCTGTTATGTCAGCTTTATATTTTGACAGGGCATCGGCTAGCTGCTGAGCAGCTCGAGCTCTATAGAGCGATCGTACGTTCCATAAGAAAATTCGTAAATCGTTATTCCGTTTTCTTTGCGTGGGTTGTCGTCGTGAGATCAGTCCGTTTCCGAGGCTTGTTGTTGGTCTCGTAATTCTTCTAGTTTTACGGAACAGGGAATTAACCTGTTGCCAACCTGTGGAACCAGCCTGATCATATTAGCCAAACCTTTTTAAAGGCTTGTTTCTAGCGGCCGCCGCGAAGAGGCTATGATCACACTTCCACCAGTCTGAATAGTTACGGCACGTGCATGTTTTCGTATGCTACATGTTATTCCCCCTATTCGGCTGATGGCTGACCGCTATTTTTTTTTTTTTTTTTTATTCCTACAGCCAACGCGGAAATATATTTGATAATTGATAATTGGTTATCAATGGGAAAACTGACATTTATATGGGTCGGTTCCACAAAATTAGGATTGTTTCATTTGAAAATTTCGTGCTTGCAAGAAGATTTCAATGAGATTTATTTTAAATCTTCATTTGAGGAAAAAAAATTTGAAAAAAGAGTGCCCATGTGGCCTCTATGTTATGGCGTTTTTTCAAAAAAAATTACGACTTTACTCAAATATGTTCTTTTTTAAATTGGTACAACACATGCTTCTAAATAATATGCTTGTAAAAAATAATAAAATTAGCCTTTGACATCCCGAAAGAGCTTTTTAAAATTTACTCAAATGAAAATCAGGTTGCCAGATGAAAAAAAAAAATATCAACCAGAAAAATTAAAAAAAAACCCCAGATTACCACATTTTATCAACAAAAACCCTAAATATTTTTTCAACTTTTTCACAGCTCCCAAATTTGTTTTTAATTTTAAATTTAATTAATTCACACAGCTACAGTAAAAAAAAAAACATTTGTAAAAAAAGTACTAAGTAATAAAAGAAGCAATTTGTTCAGGGGTTTCTTCTCAATGTGTGAGTATAAAGTTCTGATTATTTACTCGACATTTTAATTATCCGCAAATTAAATCCTCCAAATAAAAAATTAACGTTTCACATTTTTCGAAATAATAAATGTATGTTTCAATAAGATGTTCTAGTTTTCTAGACAAAATAGTTTTGACTAATGAAAACTGACAAAAAATATTAATAATATTTAAATTGCCAGGTACATAAATTTGCTAATCCTACTCGACACTTAATCGGGCCATTAAAATACTTTGAACTTTAATTATAAGTTACAGGATATACTATTCAGATATTGTGAAACATAAGGGAGGTAGATAATTGACTAAAAAGTTCTTATTTACATTCTCCACCGAAAAACTTCTTTCTCAGTTTATTGTGGGTTTATTTAGTTCTAGAGTTAGCTAACTGTGGTTTAACTCACCAGAAATAAATATGAAAATAAGAATATAAAGGAATTATTTTTTTTTGCACTTCTATAAAAAAGTTCTAATACATTATCGTCATCTTCGTTTTGGCTCTCGCGTCGGTTTGATACATTGTCTCACTTATTAAAGTTTTCAGCATTTCTTTTGTTGGTGTAAAATTCTGACACCCAGAATGTAAGGAATATCTAACTCGTGGAATACTGTGAGCTGTTTCAATACCTATACAATCTTTCAACCTTTAAGCTCTGAATTAATCCCCCCAGATTCCCCCCCCCCCAAACATCTCGTCCTCCCAGATAACCCTCCAACGACAAAAAAAGTCCCTAAATCTAGGGGAAAACCCCTAAAATGGCAACCCTGGGTTACAGTCAATAGTCAATTATTAGGTCTATAAAAGTATTATTGGCAAATATTAAATGGTATCATAATCTAATATAATACAAAATAATATAATATAATACAAAATAATATAATATAATATAATATAATATAATATAATATAATATAATATAATATAATATAATATAATATAATATAATATAATATAATATAATATAATATAATATAATATAATATAATATAATATAATATAATATAATATAATATAATATAATATAATATAATATAATATAATATAATATAATATAATATAATATAATATAATATAATATAATATAATATAATATAATATAATATAATATAATATAATATAATATAATATAATATAATATAATATAATATAATATAATATAATATAATATAATATAATATAATATAATATAATAATAATATAATATAATATAATATAATATAATATAATATAATATAATATAATATAATATAATATAATATAATATAATATAATATAATATAATATAATATAATATAATATAATATAATATAATATAATATAATATAATATAATATAATATAATATAATATAATATAATATAATATAATATAATATAATATAATATAATATAATATAATATAATATAATATAATATAATATAATATAATATAATATAATATAATATAATATAATATAATATAATATAATATAATATAATATAATATAATATAATATAATATATAATATAATATAATATAATATAATATAATATAATATTAATATAATATAATATATATAATATAATATAATATAATATAATATAATATAATATAATATAATATAATATAATATAATATAATATAATATAATATAATATAATATAATATAATATAATATAATATAATATAATATAATATAATATAATATATAATATAATATAATATAATATAATATAATATAATATAATATAATATAATATAATAATATAATATAATATAATATAATATAATATAATATAATATAATATATATAATATAATATAATATAATATAATATAATATAATATAATATATATAATATAATATAATATAATATAATATAATATAATATATATAATATAATATAATATAATATAATATAATATAATATAATATAATATAATATAATATAATATAATATAATATAATATAATATATAATAAATATAATATAATATAATATAATATAATATAATATAATATAATATAATATAATATAATATAATATAATATAAT